>JAKSZT010010581.1:11133056-11238394 GCA_026826555.1 Tolypeutes matacus
CCCTTGCTGCTTGTGCTCGCTGGGTCAGCCAACCACGCCGTGCGGGCGGGCTTGCCTTCACCAGGAGGCCCCGGGAACCGAACCCGAGGCCTCCCATATGGTAAACGGGAGCCCTACTGATTGAGCCACAGCCGCTTCCCCTTTTTTTTTTTTTAAAGGTATCAAATGTACTTTATTTCTTCAATAGTGCCATATTTTAATGGGTACACAATGCTTTTACTTGTTATCAATTATGAATTGGTTTTGAAACAATTCAATATCACACCAGCTGGGATGATTACTGATCTCTCCATTCCTTTGGGGTGACTCTGCCAACAGGGGACAGGTTCCATTCTATTCCAATTTGTGTTGCTACATATGTCCATACAGCAATGCAGAAAGTGGCTCCACTAGCTAATACAGCATTACCATATTTGTCATGGAAATCAGGTGTACGCTTCTGGTGACTGTGCCTTGCCATTGCTTGCTGAATGCTTTGAACTCTGAGATGACTCAGCGCGTTTTTGGCCAAGCAAAACATCGTCAAGATGTAGACAGAGTACGGCAACTGCAGCTGCTGCCGGCTTGGTGCAATCTCGCGTCCAGTACCCTTGCAAAGAACCCTGAAAAACCGAGGGGAGCTATTTTTGACAAGCACTTAAGGAGGTGAAGGAGCCAGCTGTGCAGATAGTAGGGGAAGAATAGGCCAGGCAGAAAGAACAGTAAGTGTAAAGGCCCTGAGACTGAAAAAAATGGCCCAGTTTCCAGCCCTACAGACAACTTCACCAACATGAAAGAGCTCCAAAGACCTCCACCAGGAACCTCAAAAGGACTTGGGTCCCCCAAACATCCCCCCCAAGATCACCACCCCCAAGGCAAAAACTATTTCAGTCAGGAATCCTCACAGCCCCTTTCAAACACACACAGCGCTTGCTGTGAAAACAGATTAATAATAACAGCCACCATTCATTAATCACCTATTTGTCAGGTACACCTCATTTAATGCTTCGGACACATCAACTTGGTTAAGCTGCACAACAACCCTAAGACACATATTATTATCCCCATTTTCTAGAGGAGGAAACTGAGGCTTAGAGAGATTTAGTAACTCAGCCTCGACTACTTAGCCACTAAGTGAGAGTCAAGATTCAAACCCAGCTCTGCCTTCCTAAGAAGCTGAAGCTTAAGCCCCTGTTATACCTGCACATCCAAGACACAGAGCACCCCCCAAAAGACCAAGGTGGCAGAGAGTGAGTTTGAGTTCACTTGTAGGGTTAATGCCAGGCTCCAGCATAACCCTGATGCAGTTTCCCTTGCTCTGAAACACAAGAATTAGCAAGGATTTTGACAAGAGGGTCCACATCACAATGGAATGACATGGACCAGAAAGATAAACAAAGTCCTGGTGAGTGGGGACCCCTTCCCACAGACTAGCAAACAAGATGAACACACTCCGTGGGAGGCACCCATGACCCGCTGGGCCCCATGGGACCAAAGGACAGCTGCCCACACACCCAACACAAAAGTCAGAGCTCAGCTTCCTGGTGACTTGTTTTTAATTTGAAAGGTCAGTGTTATACAGCAGGGCAATAAAGCACTGATGTGTTCACTGAATTAAAATAGAGAGCACAGGTGAAGCACTTAGCACCATGCCTGGCATGCAGTGCTCAGAAACAGCGGGAGACCTGTGGCCTCCCTCTGCTTGCCTTTCTCTTCCTGCCTTTCTCTTCCTGCCTTTCTCTTCCCGTGCCCTTCCATCAAAGCACTTGCCACCAGTATGGAATATAGATGGCTGGTGTGAGCATTTGCCCATTTGAGGACCTGCGGGCAGGGGCATGCTTTATTCATCTCTGTTCCTGTCACCAGCACAGGTCTGGCACTGGAAGGGGAGCCATCCTTGAAGGCTGAACAGATTTGACCCACAGGGAGACAGCGGAAGGGGCTCATGCCCAGCCTTACTGATGGAGTGGCGGCAGCTGTTCTGGGTCCCGTTCACTACTCCAAATGGAACTCAATCCCCTGGACAGAGCTCACGACTGACACTACCTGATGGCTTGTGTCATTTTTTCACTTCATGTCTGGCTTGCCCACTAGTTTAGGAGGTCCACAAGAGACTGGTCCAGAGCAGAGCCTCAATAAACCTCAATTCAGACCGGAAAGACTCAAAGAACCAGAGGACCCCTCGGCTCTGCCCCTGCCTCCTGAGAGGCCAGGTTCAAACCTCCCACAGAACACGCCACGACCCACCAACCAGAGGCACTTCGGACGACTGTCTACTTCTAGAATCACCTGGCACAACCATGCTGTCTCAGATGCTCAGATGTGAGGTCAAGTCACAGAGTAGGACACTGGGACCAGAGGCCCCCTGCTTTCTCTCCCCCACACTCCCTTGCTGTGCCTGCTCTGCGATCCCACTGGAAACAGGCCCTCCATCTCTGCATCCTCCAAGATGCCCAGTTTGTTTTAGCACTGGGGAGCCAACAGGGGGTTCGTGGAAGCAGAAAAAGTGGGCAGATAGGGCTATTCTCCCCTGACTCCAGCCTCAGTGGGCAGGGCTAGGGTGGGGGATGCAGGCTGCTGAGCAGTGGGCAGAGGAAACCCAGAACAGCTTACTGTGAGAAAACCCTCTCTGAAATAGGATGTGCTTTCCAAGGGAGGGCCTGGACTCCTGCAAGAAAGAAACACAGAGAGAAACAGGGAATTTCCATGTCCCACTGACCTCATGCCCAGACAGTCAGCGGCCATTCCAGGATGACTGATGGGCAGTCAGGAACTCTCTACCCCCAGAGTGGTTTTTATAACCTCTCCAGGATGACAAAGCTGAAAGGGAATCTCCGAAGGCAACGGGGCCAATCCCACGTTACCAGGCGGGGGAGAGACTTGCCCAGAAACACACAGAAATGGAACTCAGATCTCCTGCCTCCTGGGCTGAGAGCATGTTTCCACTCCATGACATATCACAAGAGTTCCTAACAAACCTGCCCTCTCTCTGAGTCTGTCTGTGTGGAAAGGGGAAGAGGAGGCGCTGACCCAACCCCCTCTCACAGTGCAGCAGAGCCCAGGAGTCCTTGGGCATTTGCACATCTAACTCTCCCTCGTGGCATGCACAGGGGAGTCAGGCCAAGGCCACACACAAACCCAGAAAGGAGCTAGGACCAGAGGTCCCCTGCTTTCTCTCCCCTACCCTCCCTTGCTGTGCCTGCTCTGCAATCCCACTGGAAACAGATGGCCCTCACTCCATCTCCTTGCTGAGTCGGATCCACACTCCACATCCCCTGGGCTGGTTCCAGAAGCAACAAAGCAGCAGCTGTGGGGTAACAACCCACCCCACCCACCCTGAACAAAACTGAAGCAGACAGTGGTGCAGAGGGAGTGGACTCAGACCTTCTTCCAAAATAAGATCTTGGCTGAGTTGGGGGAACCTCCCAAAGCCCACCCCAGTGGGGACCAGGGGCTGCCCACCAGAACCAAAATGGCCAGGTTAGGAGTCAGAAAGGGGCCCCGCCAGATGGCATGTCAGGCGGTGACCACAGAGCACGAAGACAGGAGTGATGCTGTTGAACCTGAAGGAACCGCCAGTCCCAGAAGAGGAGGTGGCAGCGGTAGCGTGACTGGAGGGTAGCTAAGTGGGTATGAGGGGGGCAGGAGTGCAGCCCAGATAGCAGCCTCTGTGGAGAAGAGGACTGAAAAAGGCTAGATTCCAAAAGAGACTTAAATTTCAGCTTTCGCACTGAAATGCTTCGCCCGGTCTGAGACTGTTGGCATCACCCAAACGCCAGCGGGGTGTGGGGTAGAGGGGCTGGGGGCTCTCAAGCTCCTAGTAAACTGCTATTAAAGCACATAGCCACTAATATAAATGCAAAAATTCTTAATAGTTTCCTAAGCCTCGTTCTTCCACCTGGTTGCCACAAAAGCCCTGTGAAGGAGGCAGGGCTGATGGTCTGTTCTGACGGATGAGAAAACCTCATCAGCCCAATTGAATGCTGCTGGTCTCTGGCTGCATCCTGGGACCTGCTGCCCTCTGACCCTGGAGAAAGTGAAGTTCTCCTTGCCCCAGAGGGAAAAGCAGAACAGACCCCTGGTGCTGGGAGGCAGGATGCCACAGTGGCTAATGTCTACCTCCCAGGCAGAGGCAGAGGCTGCAGGATGTTGGTGGTGGGCTGGCAGAGGTGTGAAGGGAAGGGGGCTCCAGGAAAGAGCACAGACAGAAGGTCAGAGGGGCTGCCCCGTGTCTATTCTGCTGCTCACTGTGTGTGGCCATGGGAGAGCCCCGCCTAGCCTTTGCACCTCAGTTTCCTCATGTGGACAAGTTGGTGCAGGACTAGATAGAAATTGGGTGATATAAAAAAGCTGGCCTAAGGTTTAAGAGAGACCTGAGCCTTGGGAGCTAGCAGCAAGTCAAGGAGTGAGAGGAGGCCTAACACACGGAAAAGAACATGGCCTTGGAGTCAGGAAAAGGGGTCCAGGAAGGGCGGGGACTGGGATGAGGCAAGCAAGGGGCAATGGGTGCATGTGCCTCCTAAAATGTTGTGTCCTGGGCCCCCCTTGCACTTGCTTCACCAGAGTCCCAGCTCAGTGCCCCTTTGCAGGCTGTGTGATGCTAGGCAGCCACTCACCTTTTCTGAGCCTCAGTTGCCTCATCTATAAAACAGTAATAACAGAACCTACCTGATAAAACTGGTGTAAGAGTAGAGGAATTAAATGAAATATGTATAGTTGGAAGGGAGTTCTTACTTTCTACTACCTTATTGTTTGATTTATTTAACAAGAAACTACCTAGTGGTTTAATACTAAAATTTCTAAGATAATAATAATGAGTGTACAGTATTCCTAACTCAGTACTTGGCACATAGTAGGTGCATAATAAAAAGCTGAGGTAGCCCACAACTGTGCCCAGCTGATTTAAGGGCCAAGGCTTTTCCTGGTCATATTCCCTCTTTTAACAGAGTATTCTGGATTCCTCAATTGGTTCGTTAAGTCAGGCTGTGGCTTCCATTTAATTTCTGTAAATAACCATTTGACTGCTGGCCCCAGTTATACAAGGCCACTGAGTACAACACCCATAACTAGTGAAAATGGAGCTAGAGAAAGCCCATGGACCAAGATACCCCACTCACGAGACCCTGGGCATCCCCTGGGTCTCATTTTCCTCAATTGCAAATGGGAATATCTGGTAATTCCACCCAGGGATAAGAGGAAGCGAGATATCATGAAAGTACCTTGCAAACTACAGCAAAAACTGGTCCACCTTCAAGGTTTAAGACGATCTCCAGTCTTCCCTGACCATTTCAAGGTCGGGGAAGCTGTCACCCCAGGTCCATCTGTCAAAGACCAGACCATGCCCTCTTGGGGAAAAAAGTGAGGCTACAGCATCTGCTTTAGACAAGGATGTCAAGAACTTGGTCTTTACAACCAATTCCATCAATAAAGAGGCTGCAAGTGTAGGGTTTAGCATAAAGAACTGGAGCTCAGAAATCATGGGTTTTAGTCTTAGCTCTGGCCCACAAGGTATACTAGGGCAAACACCTTCCCTTACTGTGCCTCAGTTTCCTAAAATAAGGGAGTTGAAACATTAATAACAAAATAACACAGAAGGGAGATTGGACAAGTTCTAGGCTCTGTTCCAGTCCATTCTAGTTCTAGCATTCTAGAATTTGAAATGTATCATCACCCCATTCTGTAACTCTGTTTTTAGATTTATCTTATTTATTTCCACTCCCTACACCCCACCCCCACCCCCCACCCATTGTTTGCTCTCTGTGTCCATTCTTGTCTTGTCTTTAGGAGGCACTGGGAACTGAACCTGGGACCTCCTATGTGAAAGAGAGGCAGTCAATCGCTTGAACCACCTCAGCTCCCTGCTTTGTTGTGTCTCTCATTGTCTTTTCTCCCTGTGTCTCCTTATTGCATCATCTTGTTGCATCAGCTCACTGCACCTGCCCGTCATGCCAGCTCGCTGTCTTGTTCGTCTTCTCCACGAGGCACTGGGAACTGAGCCTGGGACCTCCCATGTGGTAGGTGGGAGCTCAATCGCTTGAGCCACATCCGCTTCCCCATTCTGTAACCTTCTGACCTTAAGAAAGCTACCATCCCTGGCTGCAATCTACCCCAGCCCCCAGGTAGATTTCCCATCAGTCCTCCTACAAGAGCCATCAATGAGCCACTGACAAGAGCAGCTGAAGTCCATGGCCCTTTGTCCATTCCTCCCTCCTCCCTGACACACACCCGGGTTCCCATCGAGCTTGTGGACTCCATGTCACTCAAACACAGTGCACGTCTCCCCCTGTGCCCTGCCTCCCCATTCCCCTTCATTAATTTTCCCTAAGATAGAGCCCCACTGCCTCCGCTTAACCTCCAAGACCCAGGCTGCAAAACACCTACCCAATACCTGTGCCCAAATTCACAGCGGTAGACCAGGCTATCTGCAGGCTAAAACCACTGTTGCAAAAGAGGACAGGGAGCATCCTGCTAGAGCTGGAAAGGGACCAAAGGCTGTTAAGTGCTGGTGTATGCCAGACACCGGGCTGCACCCTCGTCACACTGAGATGAAAATGATTATCCCTGCTTTCCAGAGAGAAGATGGACTCCCTGGGCTAGATAACATTATTCCTGTTTTTCAGGTGAGGAAACAGACTGGGAGGGGTTAAGTGTCTTACACACAGCTGGTCAGTGGCAGAACGACTAATCCTGCATAGACCTGTGAGACTCCAACCCTGGTGCTCCTCCCAGTGCCTGCACTAGAGGCCAGGACACCACATCCACTGCTGGACTATCCGGATCCTGCCCCAAGGCTCCTAGCTCCATCTTTGTGAGTCTCTGACTTTGTCCCATACCAGGTCCCTGTATGCCTCCAATCACCTGCAATCACCAGGGCTGAGAATCTCTGGCTGGAAGAAGTACAGGGCAATTTGTTCCTGTGCTTATCCAGTCTCAGAGGTGCAGTGGGATTCCCGGGTGAGCATGTGTTCTTAAAAGGGAAATTAAAAAAAAACAAACAAAAAACACCCAAGTGACTTGACAAGGTCAGAACCATAGGGAGGACAAAACAGGCTGGCATCAAATGAGGCTGGAGAACGGTGAATGGCAGGTGAGAATCTCCTTATTATATGCCTGCTTCGTGGGGAAAAGGATTTAATAAAAATAAGGAGGGGAAGTCCAGAGGCAAATTTTCTAGTTAAGGAATTTGGCCGATGGAGAGAGGACAGTTTCAACCTGAAACCCGCCAGAAAGAATCTGACTGAACAGGGCTGGCCTTAAGGTGACAAAGGCGGGAGCAGAAGTAACTGCCCTCAGCTGTAAACAAGTGCGAAGCAGGTACTCCCCTGCTATGGCCCTGTGGTCTCCATACCCAGCACTACCCGAGCTTCACTGATGAGAAAGCTGAGTCCAGAAAGGAGTAGAGCTTAGCTCAACCCCACACAGTTTCCAAAAGACAAAGTGGAACCCAAGTCTGGTTGTCACAGCACTAGTCCCATCCCCATACTCCCTACCAACAACTCTCAAAGAAGAGCTGACAAGCAGCCCCAGCACCCCCCCAGCCCACTTCCCTTTGCCCCATGCACGCCTCCTCTGGGGTCCAGAGGTAGAGCACACTCCATGCTTAAAGGCTTGGCTTCTCTCCCAGCAGCTGGGACCTCACTTAACCCACAAGGAGCAGCTTCCCCATCAGCTGGGGGATGAAGGGTACCAGGCCCAACCCTGGGACAAAAGGGACAGAGAGACTCGGCTGTCCTTCTGTCTTCCACACTCCCCAACAGGCTCCGAGCTGGTTTATCCAACTCAGGGTTTCCAGAATCTTGTAACTACCCCCTCCAAGGGGGAAGATGTCAAATTTTGAGAACTCCCCTTACACCAAGTATGGTGGAAAAGACACTAATGGATTTAAATTCTGGCTCTGCTGCCTCTTCGGGTCTCACTTGCCTTGTTTCTCCCCATGGAAATGTTGTGAGGACCACCTAGGGAGTGTGGAACTTGCTGTAAATCTTAAAGTGCTCCCACAACAGCAGAGAGAATGGCTATGAAAGAGCTAGGAATGGAGGGGCAGGACAGGGTGTGAGACCACTCACAAAAGCCAAAGATGCCAGCGTAAGTCTGGAAATGACCAGACTGAATAAGTGAATAAACACATTGCGGCACTTTCCTATCAGGGAAACCTATACGGCAGTGAAAAATGAATGTACTGAGCTAGAGATATAAATATGGATGAATCTAACAAATAAAATAGTAAGCAAAATAAGCAAGTTTCCAAGGACTACAGACAGTATGAAAGCATCTAAATAACATGTCAGAAACAAGCAAAACGTTTCTAGATGTTGTTAAGAGATGCACACATTTATTTGAAAAACTATAAAGAAATTGAAAGACTAATGAACGCTACATTCAGACCACTCTCCTTCTGGAGGGGAGCGGAATGAGTGAAGAGGCAGAAATTTCAAGTGTACAGAAAATGTATTTTTTCTTAAACCAGATGGGTGGGTACCCAGGAGTATGCATGTCTATGTCTGAATGATTCCTTAATATTTTCTGAAAGTCAGTGTTGCCTGCCCTCTGCCCACACCCCCTTATTTTCCCAGGGGTTGGGATCGGCTGGGATAGCACTTGCAGGGGCAGAAGAGGGCTGTGAAGGACCCAGGGCTGGCTGTGAGAAGGGCAGGGCAGGGCAAGGCAGGGCAGGCAAGTGGTCTGAAGGCCAGTGGAAAGTGGAGTAAGCACCCTCCTGAATGGGTGGAGACAAACAGAAGGGCCCTGACTCATGGACCACCCCCATGCCTACCCTACAAATACCAGCTCTGGCCTCTGAGCATGCCTCCTTGGTGAGAGGACTCCCACAGCACACACACACACCTGGCATATGCACACAGCTGCCGGGGCTGCCCGGTTTGCGCTCCCGTTTGTCCACCACATAGGTGCACAAAGGCACAAGGCTCCTGCCTCCCAAGGAGCAGCCTCAGGAGAGAGAAGAGTTCAGCCCTGCATGGGGGACAGAGCTCAGACAAATAGCCAGCTGCTCCTCAGGCCACTCATTCATTCCCATCAAGAGTGACTGTCTTGGGCCAGTCATGGGAAGAAACAGCAAGAACTTCCTGCAACTGGCCATGGGGGCAGCCGAGGCTTCACAGGGGGTTGGGGCACTGGGCTCCCCCATAGAACAAGGGCAACTCTCGAAAGGGCCCCCAGCTTCCACCCTACAAAGAGGTACAGAGAAAGCTGGGGCAGGCACTGTGGGCACAAAACAAAGGGGTGCTGCAGGGAGAAGCCAAGAGAGTAGAGGAAGAAAGGCCCAGCCCAGCGCGAAGAGCTCCGGAACTGCTGAAGCCAGAGAAGGCAACCCAATCACTGAGTTACAGAGCTTTTAGAGCGGGAGGAAGAGGCCCTGAGGCAGTGCAATCCCTTCAGGTTGCAGCGGGGAAAACCAAAGCTAGCAAAGGGAGGCGACTTGCCCAAGGTTATGGGGAAGATATGGCCAGTATTGCCCCACACTACCGCCCTCCCTCTTCTCCTCCCTCCCCTAGCGTGGCCAGGGAGGTGGAGAAGCCTAGTGTGAGCAATAAGGGAAAAAAAAAACAAGAGGTAAAGAAGGAGGGGCCTGGACCCAGGTGGGACCACAAAAGAAAGACTTCTGTGACACTGGAAGGGGTTAAGAGCTAGAGGGGGTGGGGGCAGGGAGAGGCTGGATGAGCCTGCTGGGGTGCTGTTGAGGGGATTTGGGACAGATGTCCCCATAGCCTCTCCCAATCTGCAATTCCACTATGCCAAACAGGGACTGAAAGATGTTGGAGACAAAGCAAAGGGTGATCCATCCAGAGGGGACACAGCTGGGGGTGAGGGTGGGGTGGGGGTGATGGAAGAGGGCTAAAAAAAGTTATCCAGAAACAGAGAAAACGGCATCATCTCCTGCTGAAAACCTTGTGATATCCTTATGATCATCATTAACAAGAAGAGCAGCTCGCATTTACTGAGCGCTTATGTGTCAAGCCCTGAGCCGGGTGCCTGGCAGGCACTGTCTCATTAATTGGTCCCACTCAGAGTGGCAGAGGTGTCGCCCACCCAGGTCTGTGGGACACGAAGGTGCATGCTCCACACCAGTGGTTCTCAAAGGGCACGATGGACCAGCAACTTCACATCACCCAGCCCATGGATCAGAGGCTCTGGGGGTGTAGCCCAGCAATCTCTGTTTAACAAACTCCCCAGGTGATTCATGCATGCTTAAGTTTGAGAACCACTGTTCTAACCATTTACCAATGCTGCCAACAGGGAGAAGCTGACACTTTTGTGCCTGGTATTCAAGACCTTTCAGAGTCTTTACCAGATCAGCTGGTCAGCTCCCCTCAACCCAGCAGAGCCTCACCTGAAAGTTTCAGAAGTGGCCCAGGCCCTGCTTTGTTCCTCATCATCTTTCTAGGGCTTTCCAGAAGCCCCTCCAGACCACCTGGTGCCTCCGAATTACTCAGCACTCCTGTCATAGTTAGTGCCGGTCAGACTCCTGGGGCACTGGCTGGGCACCCAATGCCTCCCACAGTCTCCTGCTCGCCACAGTCTCCTGCTCGCTACAAGTGCCATAAGGACAGAGCCGGTTCCCGGTGTGCCCTGTACATCACACACACACTGCACAGCACAGCAAGCCTTCCGGAAAGGTTTACTGTCTGTCAGAGGGGGGTAAAATCCACATCTGGAAGAGCAGGGGCCAGTTCTCATCCTGACTCAGTCACTACCTCTCTCGGACAAGTCCCTTTCTACCTCTAGTATTCAATTTCCTCATCTATGAAATGTACCATTATTCTAGTTTCTTCTATTTTACTCATTCAACAAACCCGCTGGAGCCTGACTCCAGAAACTCTTCTCCAGTATCAGGGATACACATGGGAAGACTAATGACATCCCTGTTCTCACGCTTACATTTTAGGAAAAGAGAAAGACAATAAACAAACATTAAAAATGACAACTATATGCCAGACCCTAAATTCTTTAGATATACTTTGTCATTCACAAATAAGTAAGATTATTTCAGAGCATGATAAATGCTATGAAAAAAAAAAAAACAAAAAAAACAGCAATGTGACAAAGTGAAAAAGGGGGCTATTTTGCATAGGAGGGCTAAGGTGGAGATGTCATTTGAGCTGAGACTTGACAGATACGGAGGAACCAGCCAAGGAAAGAGGTGGAGAAAGGAATACTGAGCAGAGGGATGGCATGCTCCAACAAAGGCCTTAAGGCAAGAATGGGTGTGGCATGAAGGGAAAAAAGCAGGGGGACAAGGCAAAATCACAGCAAGTTCAGGGGTAAGCCAGAGTGCTAGAGGGAGGTAAATGATCTCCTACAACGCTATGCCACTCCAATTGGGTCCGCCGGACCCAACTCAGGACTTCGGTGTGGGCCCCAAGTGCCAGGCAGCACTGAGGGTGAGGACATGAGTCAGACCACGGCTTTCTGGGGCACCAAGGTCATCCAGGGCAGGCATCAACCCTTAGCATGAGAGCCACGCCATACCCACAGGACACCCAGGGTAGAGGACATAACATGATCACATATGCATGGAGAACACAGGACACTCAGGTTCGCAGCTTCCGGGGGGGCTTGATCAACTGCTTCCATGCAGGGTCAGCTGCTGACAGCATTATTTCCCCAGGGCACAGCCAAGTCAGCAGCCTTGGCCAGTGGAAAGGGCCCAGGGTAAAGGGTTCAAGCCTTACTAGTCTTAGGCAAGTCCTAACCTCATTGGGCCCCTGTTTTCTCATCTGAAAGCTGGGTTACTAATAGTGCCTGCCTCCTAGGGTTGTTGAGAATATTAAATGAGATCCTGGATGTAAAGGGCAGTATCTGGCACATGGCAAGTGTTCATAAATATAAGCTGTTATTAGTACCATTATTGGTTTTGTCACTGCCTCAGTTTTCTCTGCTGTAAAATAGGGCTAGCAATACCACATCACTGGGTTGCTATGAGTTTGTACTAATAAATATTCCCCCCTCCTGAAGTAACAGCCATTGTCAGGGATTAAAAAAAAAAATTCTGAGAGTCCCTTTTTCTGACCTCATCAGATGCTGAATTTCACTCTACCACACCCCATTGTTTGGAAAATGAGTAAGTGCTGATTAAATCCCATTTTGAGCAGACGGTGAAATAAAAATGATGCCTTAGGAATTCACAGAATTCCCTGCAGTCATTCTGCAGTGGGATGTGGATGTACACTGCTAATTCTTCTGTATCCACAGAAGTCCCCATACACAATCTCTCATCTGGTGACCCAAAATTCCCACTCACTCCCAGACACAATTAATGAATGTACAATACAATCATTCCCATACACGCAATCACACATATACACACAAGCATATCAATGTCCTACAGTGGAAAACTCACCTATATGTAGAAACTCCATCCAAAACTCACTCCTGGAAATTCACTACACATCTACCCTGAATATGCATACACGTCTCCAACAGTGTGGAAAGTATGTTCCACTAAAAGAGTATGGCAGGGCCCGTGGAGCCAATGCCTGGGTTTAAATCCTCACTAGCTGTGTGACCCTAATGTCCAAATCCTTGATATTCCTAAAGTGTAAAATGGGGGGGGGTGCGATAATAATAATACTTTTTTAAGGATCGATGTGGCAATTAATGAGTTTAATACGCATAAAGCGTTTAGATCAGCACTTGGAAAGTGCTCAGTAAAAGTCAGTATTATCTTCCTCATCGTTATGTGTACACGCCGCTTCCAAAACTTTATAGAAAACTACAGGCGCTGATGCCGTGTAGGCAACCAGTCTCCCACGGGGTAAACAGACACACGTCGCAGTACTCCCCCGCCCTGTGGCTCTGGCCGCCGCGCACACAGCCTCCGGGGTTCCCAGACGCGCTCGCCCCCGCCGTGCGCACGCGCGCCCCCCGCCTCCCGCGAGGGGCAGGGATTTCCCACGCAGCCCGGTCCTGGCTGCCCAGAGAGGCGCCCCGCGACCCTGAGCCTCGGGGCCCAGGCCCCCTCCCCCGGGCCTGCCCTCCCCGCCCCACGCACGGCCACTGCCGAGGCTCTGGACGGCCTCCGTCCCGGACTCCCTACCTCCACCTCCATCCCCGCCCCGCCTGGCCGGCTTACCTGGGGGTGGGGATGGGAGGCTTAGGAGGGGAGAGCCCCGCTCTCTGCGTCCAGCCCTAGATCCAGGGACGGGAAAGCGGCGGGACTAGCGTCTGGCGCCGCAGCACCCCTAAGGATCCCGGGTCGGGGCAGAGGGACGCGGCCCGGGACTAGGAAGTGCCAGGGGCGGCCCGCTCCACCCCTGGGAAAGTCCCGGCCGATTGACAGACCGCTCGCCCAATCGCGCCGCTTTCCTTGAGAGGAACCTCCGCGGCCAGGGTGGGGCGGAGGGAGGTAATCAGCGACCTCGGGAGGTTGTGGGGTTACCGGAGATCGGCGTGGAGGCTGCCGGGTACCTCGGCCCAGAGGCCGGTCCCTCGGCGGCCTTTGCTCGGGCAGCGAATCCCCCCCAGCTCCAGCGCCGCCGCCCGGGGCCCGGACAGCCTCTCGCGGCACTCCACGCACCGGAAATCCCCGACCCCCGGCCCCAGACCGAGGCCTGGGGCCACCTAGAAAGCCCGAATTTGAGAACGGAGACTAGCAGCAGAGACCACCCAACTCCTCCCTTAGGCCGAGGGGGACACAAGCCAGGGCAGGGAGGAGACTTGCCAAAAGGTGCTTAAGCATTCGGAGCTAAGCTAGAGCTCAGAGCCCCGGTAGGGGTCCTCCAAAACTCCTTACAGGGCCCAGAGAAATACTGAGCTGAAAGGACTCTTAAGGAAACTTGTTAGTGATAACGTGTTGGGGTTGTTTTTTTTGTTTGTTTGTTTGTTTTTTTGCGCACTTACTATTTCACTTACTGTAAGTGCTTTGCATGCATCACCTTATTTATTTCGCACCACCACCACCACAGTTAGGTGGCTTTTATTTCCATTTTACGACAAATAAGTTAATATGTGAGCCACAGAGAGGTTAGGTAACCTCATTTGTGTTTGAGTTAAGATTCAAATGAGCAAATCCAGAAAACTTGCCTTCTACCCTACCTACAGTATATGTGGCTAGGGGGTACCAGCAATCTATGGAATTTCGCTGATCGGTAAGGAACAGTAATTTAAAGTTGAAAACACTATACATATGCATACATATATGTGTGTGTGTGTATATGTATCCCATCATTTTATTTAAAAGAAAGAGAGGGAGGGGGGAAGGAAGGAGGAAAGAAAGGGAGGAAGAAGAGTTTCAATTTCAAAAAGTGGAAGGGCATAACAACATTGGAATAAAGGACAGCTCTTTAAACTGGGCAAATTTAACATATGAAATGACCCATTTCACTGGAATTGTTAAGTTAGTAATTGACAGGCCCTCATCCTTAGAAAGGATTTGGGAAGTACTTTGTACATGTCTTCATTTTACAGAAGGGGAGAACTGACCATCAACATGACTGTGTGTGAACACCTCCCCCCACCCCACACATACATTTACCAGCACCCACCCAAGCACATGCCTCAACCAGGGATTCTCCTTTCAGGCTTTGTAATATCTTGGGGTGCTTTCAGTTATTTCAAAGGTGTTACCAAATTCTCAAAGCAACATTAATTCTAGTTCGTTTTAATTATGAAAATAAGAGCTCATCTACCCTGATTCTGAAGGAAGATATGCAAACACCAGACAAAGCCTCATGGGGTGTCAGTCACCAAAGGAATAGGAGACAAGGAGATAGGGAATCTTGGATTGGGTTCACCCAGCTGCTGCCACTCATCTCCACCCATTAGGCCCCCAAATGTGAGTTGTCTTTCTCTTCTTTGCCTATATTTCCCAATTTGACTCTTCATAAAATGCTTTCTTCCTGATCCCAACCCAACCCCTACCCACCAACACTGAATTTATTTTTAAGATGAAGGGTCTCCAATTATTTGCATTTTGTTTCCACACTATTTCAGCTGGTTTTGTGAAATGTCTGACCCTAGAGAATCGGGCAGTTTCACTCCCCAGAGTGTCAGATGACTCCTAAGTGGGCTTGTTAGATAATGCTCTAGCATGACTTTAAAAGGTCACACAGTCATCTTTTTTGCCTGATTTCTTAGTTTTGAGTAATTTTTCTTAACAGTCTCAGTTTGTGTGAAAACTCATCTCTTCAGAGCCATGACCGCCCCCACCCCTTCCATCCTTTTAAGTCTTTGTTTACTATCAGATATCGCACCATGTTAGAGGTCATGAAAACCATTGAACACAAGCTCCTATTTGATAGGTGGGTGAACTGGAGCATCAACATAAAAAAGGACTTGTCCAAGGCACACACATTGACACAGCCAGGGTTGGAACTGAGGTCCTGTGTACTCTTTTTGTTGCACCATGTTGTCTGTAAATTGTCATGATTTTTCTCCCTTTCTTACAGAAACTCAACACAGTCGTTATGAACACAGGTTATGGATCTAACAGGGTTCCAAACCCTGCTCATCCACTTACTACCCAAGTGACCTTTCTAAGCCTCAGGTTCCTCTCTGAAAAATGGAGATGAAAATTGTACCTACCCCTCAGGTGATCATGAGGATAATTGAGATAATGCAAGTAAAGCCCAAGTTTTGGCACATAGTAGGCACTCAAGAAATGATGCTCAGTGGTGGGTATGCATAGGTTGTGTGCTCTGGATAGGACTTCACTGTTAAACCCAGGATTGCCACCTCCTCAGGTTCTACCCCCACCATCCACATTGCCTGTGGGACCCTAGATGCTGGGGCCTTTAGGGGTGGGAGACAGGCCCCCTAGCCTGGCATTCCCACCACCCTTGGGCCTGGAAGGGGGTTTCCAAGTCAGGAAGCTGGGCCTGACACTGGCAGCTGAGTGACTCAGGCAGCTGGGAATCTCTTGCTCTTCCAGAGTGATGACAAGCACCCTCGCAAAGTCCTACTGGGAAGGAGAATCAAACCGCCTGTGTTTTATTTTGTTTTGTTTTAAGGTATGCAACTTCCCAATCTCCTTTGGGCCGCTCCCTCACCACCTCCACTAAGGCTGCTCCAAAGTCAGACATGAATCTACATTTGAAGGAAATTTTTAAAAACAACAAAAAATTGATAACTGAGTTAGCTCTAAATCAAGTGCCAGAAGAAGGGTATAAACAGCATAATAAAAACATGAAAAGATAATATTTATGGAGCACCATGAATATTTATGAAGCACCATAAGAAGAAGGGTATTAACAGCATAATAAAAACATGAAAAGATAATATTTATGGAGCAAGAGGAGGAACGGGGCTCTTAAATTCTTAATCTTTTTGAGCATAATGCTCTAGATCTTGCCAACTAGCAAGATGGAGAATTCAGAATGTCAGTTCTGAAAGGGTCCTTAGAAAAGATCAAAGGCAGGCTTTTCCTTGTGGGGATGTAATCAGAGGGCCAGAGGGGACTAAAGAGTTGCAGGAGGTCTTATAGAGAGTTTGTGATAAATACTTGGGACTCCAAGAACAATGATATTTCCACACACCCCACTGATGGGAAATGAAACTTCTAAATCAAACATGCAAGCTTTATTCCATTTGGAGAATTTTTAAGTTGGGTCCTTAGCTAGAAGCGAATGAAATACAGGGCAAGCCAGTCAATGAACTAGGAAAAGAGCAATCCTGGGTCCCTTCCTTAGACCCAGGCCCACTCTCCATAACCTGAGGCATTCTCAAAAATATAAATCCCTAGAGTAGATTCTAGGTGCTTTTTGGTGTTGGGTGTGTATGTACATGAAAGAGATTGGGGTGATAATTAATTGAGATAATGCATGTCAAACACATGGTATTAACTGAAATTATACCAGGTAACCATGGTATTTTTTGTAAGAAGTAAGTAAGTAAACCGAGTCCATGGTGCCAGCTTCCCTCCCTAAGCTTGAGAAGGCATTTTTAGTTCTCTCTTCCCATACTCCAGATAATTGCATGAGGGTATGGCTACAACGCTAAGATTAACAATGATTGGGCACAAGAGACATGTCATACAGGGGGTTAAAGGCATGGGCTCTGGAGTCAGACAGACCTGTGTTTAAAACCTAGCCATGCCACTTACACCTTGTGAGCATTCTGTGCCTCCAGTTTCCTCATCAATAACATGAAGGATATAATAAAAGAGACCAATTCACAGGGTAGTGAGAATTAAATGCCCCAGGGCCTGGAGTACAGCCAGGGCTAGTGAAGGGCAGCTATGAGCATTTTGATCATCAACACTATGAGGTGGGGAGGGATTGTTTATTTCCATTTTCCAACAAGGACCCAGAGGCCCATGTGGCTGTGGAGCAACTTGCCCCAGACCTCACAGAGTGTTCTCGGAGGAGCCAGCTCTAGAAGGCTTTTCTCCCAACCTTTTTTTTTCCTCCAGGGTCTTTCCTGTTTTTCTCTTCATCCCAACTGTTTCCCCCTGTATCTCTGGGCCTGCCCAATACTCCATGGTTTCCAGGCACCACTGGAGGGGAGGAAACAGCAAAGTGACACTGGGGGAAATTCCCAGCCTCTTGCCTATGTGGCCTACCCAGGCCCCTCCCACAGTTCCTGGGAGCCCTGGACCTCCCCTACTCCAGCTTCTTTCCCTTTGGTCTCCCTTATCCCCAGGTCCGGGCAACAGACCTGGATCTGGGTTTAAATTAGATCCAAGCTTGCCCCTTGCTATCCTTGGGGAGGTGAGAAGAGGTTACCAGGCCCAGCCCAGTCCCTCAAGGAGGCAATCCCAATGGAATGGGAGCATTTCCTAATCCTGGGAAATCCTGACAAGGCCCTGACAGAAATCTTCTCTCAGCCCCACCCACCTCCTCTGGAGTCCTCTTCCAAGCTCCCCTCTTAAGGTCCCTCCTGACCCTTCCTCCATTCTTCTCCAGCCCAGAAGCCACTGTCAGGCTTGGCTTCTCCTCACCCCTCCTAGCGAGGGACTTCCCTGGGCTGGGCCTCTGACCAGCTTTGGAAAATCTGGACTGTTCGTGATCAAAGAGGCGGCTGCATTGCCACTTCTGCCAGCCTTTGCCTACTCAGGGCCCTGGGCTCTTTATTAAAGAACACCACCCCAAGGTCCAGCCAGAAGCAGTGAGAGAGCACTTGAGAGATCCTTTTGCTCCAGTAGTTAGGGAGGGTCCCAGCCTTCTATCATGTTCCCAGGGTGGGCAGGGGTGGATCCCTCCTGATCCCTGCCTGTGTAGGTTTAGACCTCTAAAGCACCCAACACAGGTCTCCATCTCCGAAAACTCCCATTCACATACTGGCACACACACATTAACCTAATGCCCCACTCAGCCACATAAATGCACTTGCAGACAAACTCACAGGGGCATACACATAGACACAATGTATCCGACATGCTCACAAACAGATACACTTTCTCATACACACAAACACACAACTATGTTCACATTTGTGAACCTACTCCCTTTTCTTAGGAGAAGGATAAGGCAAAAATAGATCCTTCTCTTCCTTCCCTTTGGAAAAACAGCAACAACTGGAGAGAAAAAGACTGGTCGAGAAGGCAGGGTAAAAAGAGGAGAGCAGGAAAAGAGGCGAGGTGAAGGGAGAGAAGAAAGAGAATGGGGCCAGGCAAGGAGGTAGAGGCCCAGAGCCCAAGACCTGGGTGGGGGAAGAGCAAGCTGGGCAGGGACAAAGAGGCCAGGTGGCTCTTGGCACAGAGCTGGGAGGGTCTGATGGCCTCAGGACTCCTGTGCATCTGGGCCTGTCCCGATATCCTGGCCCACCCGCCAGTCTGGGTCACTCACCTGGGTAGGGCGGGAGAAGGCCAGGTTGTGTGCAGTGGGGGCTGCAGGCCTGTGAAGGCTCCTCCGCTCACTGTGCTTCTGCAGGAAGGAGGGCTGGGCTGGGCTGAGTTTTAGGCAGGAGGGGAATTCCCCGCGATGGAGGAGCCAGCCGCCAGGCAGTCCCACAAGGCCCAGCTGAGGCCCCATCCTGCCCCCGCTGGCAGAGCACAGGGCCCTTTGTCAGTTCCCCACCTGTTGATTCCTAGACTGGCTGTCACTCGTGTGGATTCCGGCAGGGGAGGGGGCTCTGGGGAAGAGCTGGAAGCCTGATGATGTGTGGCTGAGGTGGGAACTGTGTCGCAGGGGCAGGGACAACCGGCCTTCCTTCCCTGGATTCTCCCTTATGAGGACCTCTATTTCCTCCTTTGCCTAGGGTGGGGGATTCCAGAACCTAGGGCCCCCCCGGAGGAAATTGCCCCAGATGCCCAGCCCACATCCTCCAGGCCTCATTCCTCTCCCATCTGTTTCCACTTTGTCTCCAGGAGTGAGGACGTCCTCACTCCTGCCCTCTGTACTGGGTCTCATTCGGATGTAGAGTAGGCCCAGCTCTGTACTTACCAGCTGGTCATCCTGAGCAGGCTACTTCCCATCCTGAGCCTCAGAGACCCCCTGCTGAAAGATGGAGCTGAGGAGTTCTGCCTCTTGAGATGCTAACTAAAATACACTTGATGGTTTGTAGAGGTCTTTTGTCAACTATTGACTGAGGTTCCCTATTCTTTGAGAAGATGCCTGGGAAGGGGATGGAGAGGGGGCCATCCGGTTGAGCTGGCCTTTATTGACCATCCCTGGTTCCCAGAGTTCCTTCTTTTTACAGCAGCATTTATATAGACCACTGAGGATTTAGGAATAGACAAGTCAGACCCACTTCCTGCTTGCAGAGCTCACAGACTGAGCTCCATTGTCTAATTCCAGAGCTAGTATTTAACTTATTTAAATATAAGTTAATTACATTAAATAAAACTAGCCATTCAGTTCCTCAGTAGCACTAGCCACATTGCAAGTGCTCAGTAGCCACATGTGGCTACTACATTGGGCTGCACAGATACAGGACACTTCCAGCATCGCAGAAAGTTCTATTGGACAGCATTGCTCTGGGGCTGTAGGCAAATGAATAGGTAATTACAGTAAAGAGTAGTGATATGTTTTGACAGGAGAAATACAGGAGGCCACAGGAGGCTTCTGGTCAGATTTGGGGATCCAGGAAGCCTTCCTGGAGGGCATAACACCTCAGCTGAGGCCTGAAAGGAGCAAGCGAGAGCATAAGGAAGGGTTCCCAGCGAATGGAACAGTATATGCAAAGAGAAGGAAATTGTTCACTCCGATGGGTTTGAAGTGGGTAAGGGGGAAGTAACAAAGGTTGGCCTGGAGAAGTAAGCAGGGCCAGGTCACAAGGGGCCACATTCAGTCTGGGGAGGGGGATGGGGGTGTTCAGCAAGCCCAGTCGTCACCTACTTCTGTGCCCTTCAGGTCCGGATTATACTAGGAATGCTAGCCAGGTCACCTGGCCTAGCGGCCTCCCTTTACAGATGAGGAAGTGACAGCCAGACAGGGAAGTGACTTACCAAGTGAGTAAATGCAGGGACTTCCTGACTCCTCATCCAGTGCTTTTTCTTATACCACATTCAGTCCCTCAGTCACACTGGCCACTTTTCAAAAGCTCATAGCCACCCGTGGTGGGAGGCTACAGTATTGGTCTGCACAGATATTTCTGTCACTGTAGAAAGTTCTGTTGGATGAATGGCACAAACCTGTGGACTAGACTAGGGGCAGAGGATGAGACCCTGTACATGGACCCTTTTCTCCACAGGGAGTAAAAGTACACAGGGAGGGCATGCTCCCCTTTCTGCCCTCTGATACCAATCCTAGAGCCTCCCTCAACCCCCTCCCCAAAAGTTCAGAAACAGGAATTTGGAGTGATGGCAGGACTCAGCTTTGGGTAGAGAGACCTGGTCCCTGGTTCTCTTCGTGAAGCCTCCTGGTGGCCTGGGATCAGCCCCTGGGGTCAGCTGGATCCTTCCATGAAATTTAGGAATGACCTTTCCTTGAGGAAACAGAGTTTGATTCCTCGTCAATATCATATGTAATTCAACCCCAACATTCCAGGATGTTGTAATAGTCTCTCTATACATGATATTTTCTCTCTAGAAGCCATGAAATCATAGCTCCTTTGTGAGCTCAGGGAGCCTGGCTTGGAGTCTTAAATGATGGAGGAAACTTGAAAGGCTTAGGAGGTTCAATGAACTGAATCAAAATGATCTGCAATCTTCACTCAGGAATACTTGACTTGTACATCCTGGGGAAAGATGAGCTCCCAGATTTCCCTACTGAAATCCAAGAGCAATCATCTGATCCTACCTTCTTTCCCACCTCTTCCCTCTTCCAGCTACAGATTCCCTGAAACTGCCTTCCCTAAACAGGCCATGCAATAGTCACCTAGGAAGAAGAAGACCCTGGACTGGGCATCAGAAGAGCTGAGTTTGAGTCTTGGCTCTGCTTTGTGACCCTGGGCAAGTCCTTTCCTTCTCTGGTCCTCAGCTTCCTCTTCTGTAATATGAGGGAATCAGACTAGATGATTACTGAGGGACCTTCCATTCTGACATTGTAAGGAAGTTGAAAAGTTCAAAAGGAGAGATCATGGCAGGCCAAGGTGGTCAGGAAAAAAACAACACATAAACTAATATTTGAGCTTTACCAGGTGCCAGGTACAGTACTAAGTGCTCTTCAATGCATTGTTTCATGCATTGCTCATAAGAACCCTAGGAGACTGGTACTGTTATTTTATAGTTGAGGAAACTGAGGCTCCTAGTGGCTTTAGCTACACAGCTAATAAGTGGCACAGCTAGAAGTCAAACTCAGGGAATGTCTCTAGGGCTTACGTGGAGGAGCTGAGACCTAAACCCACAATGGACCTCAAAAGATGGGTGAAATTTGGATACACATAGGGAAACTTTCAAAGGACCATCCCTTTAATACTTACTTATCCAGCCCCACCTCTCTCACTCTGACATCTCTGGTCTTGCTGTTGATTTTGGGGGCACAGTATTGGGCCAAGATCATGGTGGTCATGCAAGAATTATTTAGTGAAAGTATGAATTTCACTCCCTGGACTTCCTGATTCACTAATTTTTTTCAAAGCTCCCCAAGGGCAGGGAATCTTCATGCCATTAGGACCTAGCCTCAGGACTCTGCAGGGCCCCTCATAGACCTAGAAAATCAGACTTTTGTGGAGTGAGGTGGGGCCTTAGGAGCTACATCTTTAACAAGCTCCCAGGTGACCCTGGTATTCTGTAGAGTTTGAGAATCACAGCTTCCCAAAGCTGGGTCTTCCAACTTTCAAGTGAGAATTACCTGCTTGTATATAGGAGCCAAGGAGTACTACCCTCATGAATCAGTGGACCGTAACAAGGGTGCTCGTCCTTCTCTGGGTTACCAAACATCAAATTCATGACTTTTGCAAAGTCCTACTCAAACCAGTAAAGTTACCTTCTTATCCAAACATTGAGGGCAGGCAACTAAAAGAGGTCATAGAATCATAGATTTTCAGATGTCTACAGGCTCAACAGCCCACCCGGAACCAGCATGTCCTCCCCATCAGCAGGTGGTTATCCAGGTTCTGCTGATATACTTCCAGTGATGAGGAGCTCCCTACCTCACTGGTGGCCCACTGCCTTGTCATCTGCCCTCACTTATATAAAGCTCAGATCTGCCTCCTTTCAATGGCTGGCCATTGCTCTTAGGACAAATTCTTATAAGGCCCTGTCTTAACTTAAATGTATCCACTCCGGAAAGTTTTTTGGCAGAGCGGGTGCAACTCAGTGGTTGAGCACCTGCTTTGAATGTATGAGGTCCCAGGTTTAATCCCCGGCACCTCCTAAAAAATAAAAGAAAAAAAGTTTTTCTGATCTTCCTCCACCCCTTCTGCTTCCCTCCAATCTATGGTAGGTATCTTGTTCTGCACTTTCAAGGCCTCCTCCTTTACTCTCTTACTGCAACTGTAATAAAATGATTATTGGCCCATTAGTAATGCCTGTCTATCCAGTTAGAGCAGCAGTTCTTAAGTGGGGTCAATATTGCCCCCCCAGGAGACATTTAGCAATGTCGGGAGACATTTTGATTATTACAACTGGGCGGTGGATGGGGTGCTAGTGGCATCTAGTGGGTAGAGACCAAGGATGCTGCTTAACATACTACAATGCACAGGCCAGATCTGTTCTAAAATGTCAATAGTACCAAATTCCTGTGCTAGACTATGAGCTCCATGTGGCTAGGAAGTATTTCTTCTTTGATCTTCACTATCTCCCCAAGCCTAGCACACAGTAGGTATTCAACAGATGCTTGTGGAAGGGAAGAAGGGAAGGAAAAATGCATTAGAGGATGACATGCTAGAACCACATCAAGTATGGCAGAAGTATACAGTGTCCCTGAGGTTAGGAAGAGCGTAGGATTGGGAAGACATGTAGTGAGAAATGAGATCGGGAAGAGAGATTGGAGACAGAATTTAGGGAGTCTTTAATAATCAGCTAAAAAGTGTCTCCTTCATTCTGCAAGCAGTAGGGGCCATGGAAGGTTTTATGTCCCCTAATGAATGTTTTCGAAGCTGAAAATGATGTGTTCAAACTGGGCAGAGAAGTAGGGACAGTGGAAAACATGTCTTGAGGAAGTTTTGACTAATTAGTGACAAAAGCCTGGAATCCACAAGATACTCCCCCTTGTTTTATTAATGCACATAGCATCCCTGTAAATGTCTAAAGAGTGGGAAGCAACATTTTGCAACTGTGAATGAATGGATAGGCATTTCCCCTAAGCCCTTTGAGTCCATAAGCACCTGCATGGCTGTTCCTGACTCGGTGTGTGATCTCAGCGGTAATTACCTTTCTCTGTCCCTCACTTTCCCTTTCTGTGAAGGGGGATCAGTCTCTTTGCTGGCTCTGTAAAAATGGTAATTGCTGTGTGCATACAAGGGGTGTCCATTAATAATTTCATCAATAATATTATAGGCTAGGGGTTTGCCAACTTTAGTGGCCATCAGAATCATCTGATCCATTTGGTCTGGGGTGGGGCCTTAGATCAACAGCTCTCAGACCTGGCTGCACAGCACAGTCACCTGAGGAGCTTTAAAAAATTCAGATGCCCAGGACCTGCCCCAGACTAATTAAATCAGAATATCCAGAAAGTGTGGACTGGGCAGTGGTATTTTTCAAAAGCTCCCAGGTGATTCTAGTGTGCAAAGCTTCTATCCTAGAAGCTGCACTTTTAACAGATGGTTCTGAAGCAGGTGGTCCCAGGATTTCATTGTGCTTGGGTCACTGTAGTCCCCATGTGTTCCCTTTTTAGAACCAAGGAAGATGATTTTTCAGTACCAGGGGCAAAGACCATGAGGACAACAAATCTTAGAATTTCTAAGAAATTCTGTCCAAACAAATTCCACTTTCTGTGGATCACAGAACATTATAGGTGGTGGATGTGAAAGGAAAAATTAAAGTAAGTCACTACGAGAAGAGGTACATGGGATTCTGTCAGCATTTAAAAAGTGGGATTCTGGGATGCATTTTGCAAAATTGTGCTTCCCAAGGAAGCAGATACAGGATGGTATGTTGCAAGACTCTTTTCAAAGGAAGAGGATCCAAGGGCATATGTTGCAAGACTGTACTGACAAAGGAAGTGGCTTCTGAGCACATCAGAGGGAGAACAAAGCTTAGAGATGAACTTGACAACCTCTTCTCTGGTGGGAAGGGGAAACTAAGGCCCTGGGAGAGGTAGGCATGTACCCAAGATCAGGCAGGGAGTTGCTGCCTGAGCTAGCATTACTCTCCAGGTTTCCTGACCACTTCCTGCCAGCCACCTTTTCCTCTCCTCAATTGTGTATCACTTCACTGTCTTACTCCAGGTTTCTAGCCCACCCTTCATTCCCCCACATTCCTCGACAGAGTCCAAGGTCAAAGGATGGGACTAAATGTGTGAGCCTGGATAGGCACCTGCCAGATGACAGGGGCTGAAGCCAGCGGTGGCTGGGGAGAGCTCGAGAGGAAGGAGCAGTGTCTGATGACGTGGCTTGACCTCAGAAAGGAAGCCTGGTCACTGGGGGAATTTCCCTGGGTGAGGTCTCATGTCTATGCAAATATTGCACTCCAATTAACCTGGACCCCGAGATGGGACAGGGACAAAAGGAAAGAGGACACTGGGGAAGACAGGGAAGGGAGAAAGACTACAGCTGGCATCTAGTGGGTAGAGACCAAGAAGAGAGAGTGCCAGGCAACGTGCCAGGCTCTTTATATGCTTAATCTCATTTTGTCCTTAAAACATCCTCCAAGGTAGGTGAACTGGGAACCTGTGGCCCAGTGAGGGGAAGGTGAATTGCCCAAGAGATAGCAGTACATTCCAACCCCAAGGGGAGATCAGGCGTCAGGGAGAGGCAATGATGATGATGATGATGGACTTAGTGATGGTGATGCTGCTGCTGCTTCTAATGAGTGTGATAGTGATAAGACCTGAAGTCTAGAGAAGTTTTGTTTTAGGTTTCCATCTCACTCAGTGGGGGATTCTTATCCTAGGAACAGCTAAAAGACATTGGGAAAGTAGTGACCCTGACTTACCTTGAGCAAACCCCATTACCCTGGTTTCCCATGGCCCAACTGGAGAGGGTATGGCAGCTGGCACTGTTAACCCCTTCGCTGCCAGTTTCTAAACACTCCCGGGAAAGCGAATGGAATGAGATGGATGCTTTTAAAGGAGAATATTTCTCTCTTCTGCTTCTTTAAATTTCACTCACCTGGAGTATTACCACCTCCAGGAAGCCTTCCCTGGCCACTCCGCCCCATCCCTAAGGCTTGATCTCACTTACTGTCTCATTCTCCAGGCAGCTGAGTTTGTGTCCCTAGAGCAGGATGGCAAATAGGACCAGAGCTCAAGCCAGGACAAGGTTAGGTGCAAAGTCTCTCCTTAGTAGTGCCTGGTTGTTTCTTCTCCTGTCAAAGAACTTACTCAGGAACAGGCAGGACCTTGACTTCTGGACTTATGAGCTGCCCACTAAGGCTATATGCCAAGGAAAGCATGAGTGTGTACATGCCCCAGTGAGCATGCATGAAGAGCAGGTTTGGGTTCTTGTGCAAAGCATTTCCTGTGTGGCCAGTTGTGTATCTGTACAACAATTTCTGCTGGTTACCTCAGTGTATTTGCATTCAATGTTGTCTTTGCCCATCTAGTAATTTTATTTTTCTCTAAATGGTCAACAATGTGTGTTTCTGGGTGTGCATTACCAGCAGCATATGTGTCTTTGTATGACCAGTAGTGTGTTTCTGATTGTGGGTGTGGCTGGCAGTGATTTAGAATTCTGTGTGATAAGCAGTATTTATGGGCTTTGCATGGAGAGCATGTGTGGGAAACGGGAATGGAAATTGCTGGCCTAGCATAGGCTTGCTTGGGATCCCTGTGTTGATGCCCAGTCTTCCCTGCTTCCCCATCAGGCTTTCCTAATCCTGCCCATTGCTATCTCCAGATCAAGGTCCATGGCTGCCTTGATGGGTGGCTAGAGAAGGGGTTGTGGTTGCAGCTGGCAGCAGAGTAGGCAGGATGGAAGGAGTCAGATGGGTGTGGTTGAGAGAAAGGGGTGGAACAATTCCACAGAAGGAAATGCGTGTTCTCTTCTAGAACAGCTGGGCCTGGGGTAGGGCCCATTTCCAGATGGCTCTGACTTAGGGCTTCAGCCTAAGTCAGCCTAAGATGAGAGGAGGGTGGTGGGATGACCTGTGGCCTTACATGCTGCTTTTCTTTTCTTTTTTTTTTAAAGGACATTTCCATAAATTTTGATTCTATGAGTGGAGGTCTGGAGAAAGAATAAAGTTGGAGGGATGGAGAACGACAACGTAAATATGAGAAGGATTGGAAGTTGGTTGCTGTACTATTTGGAGTTATGCCCTGCTTTTAAAAGCACGTCCTGCCTCTGGGTTCCCAGGTAGTGATGCCATCATCCTTCTAGACACCTCCCTTCATACCTACTTCCCCTTCTCTCACTCTCCATAGCAGGCCAGGGCCCATTCCCTTGATTTCTTGCTCCCTAATGTCTTTTATATCTTTCCCCCATCTTCACTTCCTCCTCCTGGACTCATGCCCTCCACTTCTGGGGAATAACTAAGTTTGCCAAGGGGTCTCCCAACTGCTGGCTGTCACTTCCACGCTGGCCCCCAGAACTGTCTTTTATAAAGGACATCTCTAGGCATGCTACTCCTCATCCCTGACACAGTCAGGGGCCTGGCAGATCAAGCCCACAGTCCTTAGCCTGGACCCAGCACTCTGCATGCCTTTCCTAGGCGGGCCTCCCCACACACTGGGTGAGGCGCTCAGGGCCCCTGGGACAAGTCCTCCTTGCCTCTACTTTTTGTGCCTTTGATCAAGCTGTCATCTCTGTCTGGATTTCTCTACTTCTTTCAGTATTTTTTACTGTTGAAAACGTCTCTATCCATCTTTCGAGGTGTCCCTCAAATGCCCCCCTTTCCAGGGAACCCTTCTCAAGTCTTTTGTGGTTCATCTGTGGCCTCCATACTTGGTATGTCCTTGCTACTGTGCTTGGTTGAAAAAAATTTTTTTAAGATTTTATTTATTCATTCTCCCCACCCCCCTTGTTGTTTGTGCTCGCTGTGTCTGTTTGTTGTGTGCTCATCTTCTTTTTAGGAGGCACTGGAACCAAACCTAGGACCTCCCATGTGGTAGGCGGGAGCTCAACCGCTTGAGTCACATCTGCTTCCCTGGTTGAAATTTTTAAAATAATCTTTCCCTACTTAGCTCTCTGAAGGTAAGAGGCATAGAGTAAGGACTCAGTAACTAGCAGAACCTATTGAGACTTCCCCTCTCTGAGCCTGTTTTCTCTTCTATAAAATGGAATTAGCAAATGTTTCACAATGGTGTAGGGTGTTGGTGGTGGGGTGATGTGTGGGAGCCGTGTGGTTGTTGTCCATGTTTGTGGGTTCACAGCTTTTGCTATGCACTTTTTGTTTGTGTATGTCCATGCATGAATGATATACTTCAATAGAATTTTTTTTAAAAAGAAAAAAATGGGATCAAGCTAGCCTATTATAATAAATAGCTGGTTTTGAGTCCTTACTGTGATCCAGACAGTGTTCTCAGAGCTATACATGCTGCCTTATTTAATTTTTGCAACAGCTCTGTGAGGTGGAAACCATTGTCATTCCTGTTTTATAGATGAGGAAATTGAGGCATCAAGAAGTCAAGAGCCTTGTTTACTTCTAGGTGGTTGACTGGGATTTGAACCAGGTCTCTCTAACTCCATATATCTAACCATTGAGTAGAGTGCTCAGTTGTGTAACTAGAATTTATTTGCCTAACCCCAGCCATAAAGTGGGGAAATATCCCTTGGGAAACCTGAGGCCTGGTGAGGGGAGAGGCAAATTTGTGGGTCGATTTACCGCTTCTGGGTTCTGAAATATGGTTGGGCAACTTGACACTTCTACTTTCCAATCTCAGCTTGGCCTGGCTTCCACCATCAAGATGTGTGGATGCAGAAGTAGCATAGGGAGAGCAGGATCTAAACGGGAGACTCAGGCTCTAGTCCCAGATCCAGCCCTTGCTAAGACCAGGGTTATAATCCTGTTCTCCGGTCCTCTATTTCCAAACTCGTGAAGCAAGAAAGTTGGTTTGGATGATCTCTATGATCATTTCCAGCTCAGTCAATCCATGTCGTGTTATATCTTCGGGTAATTTGTTTCACCACTTGGAACCTCAGTTTTCTCATCGGTAAGATCGGCACTACCTCAAAGGAAGTAATCCCTGTGGAGGCAAAGCTTCTCCTGTGGCAACTCACCACTCAGCAAAGCTGAGGCACAGTAAATAGCAGGAACTTTTAGTAAACAATTCTCGCCTTGCCCTCCACCAGTAGGAAATATGGCAGTGGTGATTCCCAAATCGCCGCTCTCTGCTCAGGTAAAAGGGCAACTTCCTTTGGATTTTTCCTTGTGGCACCAAAGACCAAAGTTGGCTCCTCACAGATCCAGAGCTTCTGAAAAGGGTTGACCCTGAAGGGGGAAAGAGTATGGCTCAAGGCAAGAGTGGGGGCCGTGATGAGCCCAAGAGGATGACTCTGGTGCTGACACCCACCCTCAGAGGGTGAGAAAAATGAAGATGAATGTAGGAGACAGCCTGGCTGGTTATCAACACCCTGGACATAGGCCAGGGGTGCAGGAGTCCAAGTTGTGTCTCTGTTGCTAATTTCTGTGTGACTCTGGACCAGTCACTTCCTCCCTATAAAAGTGACAGTTGTTCTGTCTATAACTGAGGGAAGGAGGCAATAATTTCTGAGGCACCTTCTACACTCAGGACATTACAACCATCCTTTTCTCCCAGTTTGAGAGGGCAGCAGTTTGGGCTTCTGCTTTCTCTTTCCTTTAGTTTTAGTCTAACCCTTGCCACTTCTCCCCGTTGAACTTTGGCCACAGAAACAAACTCTGGAGTCATTTATTAGTGTTTTGAAGAGGGCTGAGTGGGAGGAACACTCAAATGGAAGCTTCTTAGATTAGGACCAACATGGTCTTCTCATCTTTAGCACCTAGCACATGATGTGGTATATCAGAGGCATTCAGCAAGTATTAGCCTCATGTACGAATGAATGAATGAACAAATGGGGTGCCTCGGATTCAAAATATTGACTATCCCTTCCTCCATTACACTTCCAAGAAAATGCAGCTGGTTCTGCAAGCATCTGCATCTTCGTGGGATTGTTACACTGGCCTCCCAACTGGCCACCCTTCCTCGATAAATTTTCCTTAAATCCATCACTAGGTGAATGCCTACCCTGCCCAAGAACCTCCAAAGGTTCCCATTGAGTTGTAAGATAAAATCAATCCTAGCATTCAAGGTCAGGATAATTTGGACACCAACTCACAGTTCTAATATCATTGTCTACCTCACCCCACAAACTCAGGATCTCCTGCCTACTGTTGACCAATCCCAGAATGCGATCCACCTTATTGAAAATTAAGTGAAAAATGCACGTTGAGGGGTCAGATCAGTGTCTTGTAAGTGCTCGACTTAGCTATTATCATGCCAGGTTTCTAGGGCTCTGCTTGTGTGTTCCCCTCAGTCTCAAGCAGCAGCCATCCCCCCTTCCATCCCCTCAGTATCCATAGATCTTTCCATTCCACCCAGCCCAGCCTTCTCTTAAGGCATTTCCATTTTTGACTTTGGATACCTTTGTGATCTGTAGCTGACTGACTTCTTTAAACCCAAGTTCTGAAAGGATCTTGGGATCCACCTCTCAGGTCTTTCAGGGTGGGTGACGTCAACAGCTGACTCCAAGCCACATTTTAGTCCTGGCATTGTGCTGAGAACTTTCCTGCAACACCTCATTTTTACCCACATGGCTATGAGGTAGGTAGAACTGAGAGCCCAGTTTCACAGACAAGGTAGCTGAGACTTAGAGAAGTTAATGTGCTCTTGGTCAAACAATTAGTGGCAAAGATCTAACTCCAAAGCTCTAACCCATTTTGTTCATTTGTCTTTCAGTAACAGTTAAATTAACTTGGGAAAATACCCACAAAACATCTCAGCCAGCCCTCAGAGGGTTTGGGCTCAAAGCCTGGTGGAGGAAAGGAAGTGGAGAAGTTATGACAAAGTGAATTTTCTTAGTTTCAGACTCATCATGTCAAAGATAAAGAGAAGACTCTTCAAAAACTGTTGGGTCCAACCCTAACTGTACAAATGGAGAAACTGAGGCTCAGTGAGGGCAATGGCTGGCTTGAGGCCACACAGCAAGGAAGAAAGCAAGACCAGGCTCAGCAGATCTCCCAACTTACTGTACAGTGCTCCCTTCCCAGCTACGACAGTGATGTGCACCGAACTACGATAAACCGGTCTGGTCAGCCAGGTGGGGAGCAGAGCCCTGTAGCCAGCAGGCATCCTCATTCTCATGGTCACTGGACAATTTTAGACCCAAGTCACAGAACCAGAAGCAGAGCTGGGGGAAGGGAAGATGGGGAAACTGCAATTGAGCCTACTTGCTTATCAGTGACCTTCCTGAAGTGGAAATTTTCCACAGGCCTCCCCAGATCACGACTGCATCTTGTGCCCTTGAAGAGTTCCAAAAGAGGAAGCTTGGGTTTCATTATAATGGATAAAGAGCACACAGAGAAATGTCTGGGCAACTAGAGAGAAGGAAAGGAAAGCCAAGGCCCAGAGAAGGGCTGGCCCAGCCTCCCCAGGCTCCATGCAAGCTCAGGGTCTCACACAGGCTTCCCTGGGAACACTTGGGAAGAATTTAAAGGCATAACTCAGGGAGGCGGCTGTGGCTCAATCAGTGGGGCTCCCGTTTGCCATGTGGGAGGCCCCGGGTTCGGTTCTCGGGGCCTCCTGGTGGGGGCGGGCCTGCCCGCGCGGTGTGGTTGGCTGGCCCGGTGAGTGCGGGCAGCGGGGGGGGGGGATGAATGAATAAGTAAATAAAATCTTTAAAAAATAAATAAATAAATAAAAATAAAAAATAAAGGCATAACTCACTCCTGCGGCAGATTTAACAACCTCACGCTATAATGGAGTAAACCCAAGCTGCAAGTGTCTAGGTAGAAGACACAGGCCCTTAGTGGAAATCTGTGCAGCTGTGTTTGTGTGTGTCTCTCAATTTTTTTAAAGAGAGAAGGGTAAAGGGGACTGAGTTGGAGGCACACCTTAGAATGTCAAAGTTGGAAGGGAAAGTAAAGAGCTTTTAATCCAACTCTCTGAGAAGAGAGAGACTCAGGGAGGGAAAGGGACTGGCCTGAGGCCAGAAAGCACGTGTGTGGCAGATGCAACACTGGAACCCAAGTGTCTTGACTCTGGCCCACTGCTATGGCACAACCACCTGGATGGGGATGGGTGGTGAAATGGGGGCAGGGCTGGGTTTGTCCGTTTGCTTGAAGGCATCTACTGCCCCCTCCCCTCCCCCAGCATACTCAGTGGGCACCTGCCACCATACTCCACAATTCAAAGCACACACACCACTCCTTGTACAGAGAGAGGCTCGGTATGTTTTTGGATTTGACAAAGCCCAAACCAGGGCAGAGGCTATGGCTAGGGACAGAAGCTGTGAAAGGGCTGAGGAGGCAGATGGGAATAGAGGTGAATGGGATTTATGACTATAGTTTTTCAGCCACTCAAACAAGGTGACTGTGCCAGGCCTTCAGTGGACCATGGGGGTGGGAGCCTATCCTAAGCCCCTCTTGAAGATGAGAGCCCCACCCTAACCCCCTTCCCACAACCCTGCCCCTTCCTTAGTCTCTGGAGCGCAAACAGCCAGGCTTGGTCACGGTGCTGGGTGCTGCTGACCATTTCTCAGCAGAGGCACCTGCCAGTGCCAGTGGCCCTAGTCCTTGCCGCCACACAGAACCAGCAAGGTCTTCAGGAAGTCTCCAGAGGTTTCACCCTGGCAGAAGCAGAGGGAGAGCAGGGTGAGTGAAAACAATCTGGGAGCACTTGTTCCTTTCTCCACCTTTGCCCCTGCCATTCTCCCTGCCCAGCCTGCCTGCCGCTCAATGCCCTCTCCACTGTGAGGCGGTCTTGCCCTCTAGGCTGCCCGAGCAGAGCTAACTTTCACCTCCGGTATTTCCCCTTGCACTCGGCTAGTACCCCTGGCCCTCACCACATCGTGTCAGGTGATTCCTTATCTGAACGTCACTGAGCACTTACTGGGTGCACATTTTGGGCCCTTGCTAGGAATTTCCATGCAGTAGGGCTGGGAGGCCAGACTTGCTCCCATGTGGTACACTGTCTCTTGTTAGAGGGCCTCCACATGATAAACCATTCACAGGGAAGGTTATGCAATGAAAGTCTCCCTTTCACCCCTGGCTCCAAATCAAGTTAGCCATGATGACTAGTTTCTTACATGGCTTCCTAGTAATATTCTGTGCATATACAACTTTGTGTGTGCATGTAACGTTCATTTTCTACCAGATGGACACATAACATTCACATTGTTCTAGGCTGTACTTTTCTGACCTAGAAGAGATTCCAAATCAGCACATAGATCTGTTTATGCTTTTTCATGGCTGTTTAAGTTTTCCAACATATGGATGTACCATGACTTATTTAATCAGTTATATATGGAGGGTTTCTAACCTTTTGCTACTACAAACAATGGTGGCAAAAATATTCTCTTACATGCCTGTGGGAACGTGTGACAATATCTCTAGGGTATCTATATCAATAAGATTCTTACAAGTAGAACTACTAAGTAAAAATTGTGCACATTTTAAAATTTGAAATTGTAAAATTACCTTTAAAGATATGCTGCTAATTTACATTCCCACCAACTATGATGTGCTGATGACCTGTTTCCCCACCCTCTTGCCAAGCAAGTATATCATCAGACTTGAAGATCTTGGCCAATCTCATAGGCCAAAAAAATGGGATCCATAAAAGTGAAAGAAGCCAGACACAAAAGGCCACATATTGTATGATTCCATTGATATGTGATATCCAGAAAAGACAGGTCTATAGAGACAAAAAGTAGATTAATGGTTGCCTGAGGTTGCAGTGGGAAAGGAACCATGCACAAGAAATCTTACTGAGATGATGGAAATGTTCTCACATTGGATTGTGGTGATGGTGGCACAACTCAGAAATTTTACAAAAATTATTGAATTGTACACTTAAAACTGGTAAATTTTATGGTATTTAAATTATACCACAATAAAGTTGGTTTTAAAATGCCAAAAAGGGCTCTTGTTTTAATTTGTATGTCTTTAATTATGAATGAGGATAAGTATTTTTGTTGTTGTTAAAAAAGCACATTTCTTTTTCTGTGACGTGTATATTCATGTCCTTTAATTTGGAGTTCTTTATATAATTTCCTACTAGTCTCTTTTGTAGTTGCAAATGTTAGGTTAAAATCTTTGATCCATCTGGAATTTACTTTGGTATAAACAATGAGACAGGTCTCCTATCATTTGGGAATATCCTGGCTGTTCTAAGAGGCAACCAATTTAGGAAAAGCCTGGGAATGAAAAAGGCTTCTAACCTTAGGTTCAGGGATCTGATGAGCACTCGCCCCCTCCCTCGAGGACCCTCCCCGTACCTCAATGGCTTGGTGGAGAGACTTGTCGTATTTCTCAATGAACTCCCGCCGGATGTTGAACAGGTCGATCTCACTCCGGGAGACCATGATCCGGGTAAGGGTCTTCTCATCCGTGCCGGCACCCTGGTGGAGCAGAGGGAGACACAGAGCCAAGTCAGGCAAGACAGCGGTGCCCAACAGACACTCTCCCTTCATCCTTCCAAACCAGGGTGGCTTATTCTGCCTCTGTCTCCCACAAACGGTCCTGACCCCAACTTCCCTGTGCCTAGGGCTTCCCAAACAGACAGGCAGAAAGGCCGTGGAGCAGGCAGGACACGGGCCCACCTCCACCCTCAGGGAGCTAGGAGCCCTGAGGAACCAGAGAGCATCCCAGCAGCCATGTTCATTTGGGCAGATTTTCAGCCTACCTAGGCCCCAGTTTCCTCTTTTATAGAATGAGAACACTACCATTCCCTCAAAGGACAGCCATGAGGGTCAACAGCAGTCAGAGAAGCAAAGCACTCTCCCAGGGCTCAGCATGTGGTGGGTGTGCTGTAAAGGGCTGCCATGTTTGGGTGCTGCAGGCTGGAGGGACCTCAGGCTCATTCCCACCAACAGCCACCCAGGCTCGGCCAGCAGCCAATACCCCAGTTGCTAGGCTGAGAGGGTGACCCATGTGGTTTTTTTCTTTCTATTTCAAAAGACTTAATTTTTTTAGAGCAGCTGTAGGTTTACAGAAAAATTATGCAGAAAGTACAGAGTTCCCAGATACCCTCCTACCCATGCCCCATGCACACAGTTTCCCCATTATTGACATCTTGCATTAGTGTGGTACATTTGTTACAACTGATGACTAATACTACTATATTATTAATCAAAGGTCACCAACTACATTCGGGTTCGTTCTTTGTGTTGTACAGCTCTGTGTTGTTTTTGAAAAATTTTTATTGTGGTAACATATATACAACATAACATATCCCATTTTAACCACTTTCAAGCATACAACCCAGTAGTGCTAATTACACTCACGATGCTGTGCTGCCATCACCACCATGATCCGGGTTGTTTAGTGAGAGCAGGGCTAGCCCCAGAGCTACCTTTTGCAACCACACATCCAGGAGACATGGTGTCACCTGCTAGAACAGCCCTGTGTCCCCAGAGTAGTGTTTCCCATTCTTGGTATTTGGGGCCAGGTAATTATTTGCTATGGGGGCCTGCCCTGTGCGTTACAGTATGTTCAGCAGCCTCCTCTGGACTCTACCCTCCACCCCCAGTTGTGATAACCAAAATGTCTCCAGGCATTGCCACATGTTCCCAGGGAGGGGGGAAATGCCCCTTGCTGAGGACCACTGTCCCTGAGCCAGGCACCGGGCAGAGGCTGATAAATCTCAAATGGGTGTGTGTCCGTGTGTATATAAGTGTTTGAAGGGAAAGGAACAATGAGAAAGTTTTCTTACCTTCATGGATTTGTAAAGTTTGTCAGCAAAGAAGAGAGGCTTGTTCTTGACGCTTTGAACTGGTAGAAAGAGGGAACTTGGTCAGAGGACGTGAGCCCAGGCTCTGGGCTGCACTTTCCTCCCAGGGCCTCCCCCCATGCTGGCCTACAGGTCACTGCCAGCCCCAGGGATGTATTTGGGTGTTGACACCTCCACACTCCTGCCCAATGCATCTCTTAAGGCCCTGTTCTCCCTTGGTTGCAACTAACTTCCTACTGAGGTGCTTGCGGCTTAGCAAGGTTAGTAGTGGATTCCAAGGAAATAAACCCTGCACGAGCCTAAGCTGGTGCACTAAGGCAGTCTGGAACTTGAACGAGAATCAAAATTACCTGAGAAGTTTATTTAAAACTCTGGTCCTTGGGGTGCACCCTAGAGACTCAGATTTGAGAACTCTTTAGAGCAGTGTTTCTCAAAGTGTGGATGCTGAACCAGCAGCATCAGCCTCACCTGGGAACTTGCCAGAAATGCAAATTCTCAGGCCCCTCCCCAGATGTGCTAAATCCACAACTCCGGAGGGGGACCTAGCAATCTGCGTTGTAACCTGCCCTCCAGGTGACTCTGGTGCCGGGTAACCAATGCACCCCACGCTGCGTGTAACTCTCCTGGCTTGAGCACTGGAAGTCCGTGTAAAACAGGGTGTGGATCAGCCCACTCTGTGCATGCTGAAGTCTGAGCCCCACACAGGTGTTAGAACTGAAGGCATGTGCCGACCTCTGGGGCTGAGTGTTGCCCCGCAGCCTGCACACTCTTGCCACACCAGCAGCCCCTACCCCCATCCTGGGTGATGCCTGTCTGGTTGTACCAACCCCTGTCCTTTCTCAAGGCTTGGGGTTCTCAAGCCCTCAGCAGCTTCTTGATGCCAAGCCTCCCAAGCCTAGATGGGGGTGTCTCAGACAGTGTAAAGAGGAGGAGCCAGGCACTGGTCAGGGCAAGATAGAATGACTCTGGATATAAAAGTGTCTCTACAAGCAGGGCAAAGGTGTGAGGGTGGGGTTGCCCATCCCTAGGGCTCAATTGTGTAGGACACACTGTGCAGGCCTGTGGCAGGCTCAGGAACCCCAAGGGAGAGATCACACCATACATCTCCCTGCTCCAGAGCTGAATGTAGCTCCCTTCTACCTCCCAAACAAATCCCAAGCTCCTTGGCCTTTAAATCAAGGCTCTTGACTCCCTCTGCCACCTCATCTCCCTCTCTCCTCCATTTCCCCAATTTAATGCACATTTTTTGTGCCTTTGTATTCCCTTTGTATTCCTGTCTCCCCTCCACTGCTTTACCTCCCCAGTCCCTCCCCATCCTGCTTGATATGCTTGATGTACACATTCCTAGTTGTGTCACCTCTTCCAGGAAGCCTCATCTGACTCCAGGCCTGGGGTTTAGTTGATCTGGTTAAAAAGCAGAACGGGCAGAAACTTCTCTCCTCTGCAACCAACCCTGTAAGCTTTCCCCAGAAGTTGATGCCTGTCTGTTTTCCATAGAAGACCCCAGTGCATGCCATGGCATCGTGGTGGTGGTGATGTGTGTGTGTTTGTATATTTAAGTACACGTGCATGCACGTTCAAGGTGGAAGGAGAGGGAAGACAGAGGAACAGAAACACAAGGGACACAAGATCTGAAAGTCTTGAAAGACCAATATGTCAGGTGATTAATAGCATAAGCTTTGGACTCTGGCAGCCTTTGGTTTGAGACCTACACCATTGTACTTAGCCTCTCTGAACCTCAGTGTCCTTCTCTGTAAAATGAGCTGAAAGTAGCACTGGGTGAGGATTTAACCAGAATGGTGTGTAAATAACTCAGCCCAGGGCCTGGCAGGATATATTATATTATTATATAAAAATAATAAAAGCTAACATTTACCAGTGCATACTATGTGCCAGGCACTGTTCTAAGGGCTTTACATATGAGTAATTCATTTAATTCTTACAAAAACCACCCTATGCCATGGTACTACTGTTATCTCCATTTTATAGAGGAGGAAACTAGGACATACAGCTAAAAGTGGCAGAGCAGAGATTCAAACCCATATTCCATGCTTTTAACCACTATGTCATATTTCTTCTTAGATATTGTTCTGAGGTGGTAAAAGCCCATTAAATGCTAAATAATCATAGTAATACCTCTATTTCATCTCATCTAAAACACCTTCTCCCTACATTTTAACATCTTTCAAATCAGGATGAATCTTATAATTGATGGCAATTATGAGACAGAAAGAAAGTACCTGCATCAATGCATTGCATTTTATAGTAGAGGAAATAATAATTAATACCAACAGAAACAACAAATTCAACCCTTGCTCATATCTACTCATCCATTTTTACACAAGAACTTGAGATCCAAACAGGGGAAGACTTTTTCAAGTCAAGAACCCAAATTGCACAAGAAAAGAGTAACTGAAGAGATCCAGGTTCTGGGAAGAGGAAAGACGGTGTGTGTGCACGTGTGTGTGTACTCTAGCTGTGTGTGACACTGCACCCCTGCCCTGCCCTGCCGTGGCTTTCCTGGTTACTTCCCCAAGGACAGGTGTTTCCTCCCCGATTCAGTTGCCTAGAACAAGCCCTAATGAGAGTTCCCGGCAGTCCCACATTTGGCAGGACCCCTGGAGCTGATCCGTGGCAGTCTTTATTTCCCAGCACTAGCCACTGAGGAAGCTGCCAACACTCCACCCTCCCAGTGCACCCGGCCCTCTCCCCAGCTCCTGGTAGTTACCAATGGCCACGAATGCATCCCTGACATCTCCAGACATCTCCTTCTTGATGGTGTGCTCCACATCGTAGTTGGTCATCCTGACGAACTCCTGGAAGACTGGCCCCGAGAGAGGCCCGGAGGTGGGGGTGAGCGCCAGACCAGGGGGTGGGGAGAGCACCCTTCTCCTGCTCTACCCACAGGCTTCACCCCAGGAGAGTGGGAAGGGGCAGCGGATAAGGCTGCAGCCCAGTTCTAAACACACTGGGATGGTTATGCAAGGGAAATTCAGACCTTGAGGCTGCCTCCGGCTCAGTGCCAAATCTGTGCCAAGTTAGAGCTCACCCCCTCTCCTCCCTGCAGTCTGGCCGGCAGGGACAGCCTCGGACAAGCTCTAGGAACCCAGACTGGGAAGCAGAAGGAGCATGAGTCTGAGCCATACCTTTGCCCCTAGCTCACTCAGTGGCCTAGGGAGAACTGCTTCCCCTTTCTCAGCCTCTTCTTCCTCCAGGAAATTGGGATACAGGTTAATGGAAATAGTTGCAACAACCCTGAAGAAGCACTGCTCAGGTGCCAGGCAGCGTGCTAAATACTTTACGTGTGCTACATCTTTTGTATCCTCACGACCTCCTGAGGTAGAATCTAAAATCCTAATTTCCAGATAAGGGAATTAAGGGAGGGGGGTTCAGTAACATGCCCAAGGCACACGACTGATAAGCGGGGGAAATGAATCAAGGCAGCCCAGTGGTCAAGTCCATGCTTTCAGCCATTTAAAGCACCTTAAGCATCCTACTGGAAAGTGCCAGTCAAGTGCATGTTCAAATGTCAGCATCTTAGTGGAATGAGCACTTCATGGCAACTGTATACAGGTGTGTCCAGTGCATGTGGCAGCCTGTGTGTCCAGTGCATGTGGCAGCCTGTGGTCCAAAGAAATACATGGGATCCTTAGGCCATCACCACCCTCATCTCCCGGCTCCTGGCAGACATCACTCATGGATCCTGACACAGAACCTTAGAATCCTTCTCAATACGGCATCCCAGACAGCTACTATCACTACATCGGTGCTGGCATTTGAGGTGAAATCAACTTGTGTTACCTTATCCCAGGCACCCCACCTGCTTCTTTCCCTCGGGGGTGAAGGGAGTTGGCCCGAGGCCACGGGCTGAGTTAGAGCAGAGCCAGGACCTGAACCCAGGGCTCCTGAGCCCCGTCAACCACAGCACGCCATCGCTGGGGTGAGGGATGGGTGAGTGGGCATGTAGCGCCTCTCATCAGATTGCGAGCTGGGAAGGGGAGGGGCAGGCCTCACCTCTCCGGAGGTGCGGATAGCTGCGCGTGCACAAGATGGTCATGAATCGTGTCTCCAAGGAAGTTTTGTCTCCAGAGGGCGTGTCTGCTATTTCCTGTAGGGCCCAGGTTGGGACAAGGATTTGGGGGAGAAGACACAGAAAGCCTTGGTCAGTCTTCAGTTTCACACCTTGGCCCAGGTTGAGGACAGCCCTGAGAAGCAGGGCCACCTGGGATAGCCGAGCTTGGCCCTCTCTTCCTTTCCCAGTCTTGAGCAGAAAGGTCTCCACATTCCCCTCTGTGGCTCCCAGAGGCCCTTGGTAGGCACTAAGTGGGCATGGAGGCTTAGGAGCTCTCCTTCCCTCCTTAAACCTCTCTGAAGTCCTCTCTGGGAGTGTGTGCATGTGTGGAAGGAATAAAGGGCCTCACCCAGTATTTCCCCAAGAGGGGTCAGTGGGCAAACACTTTTTATTTTAACATATCTATATTCCCACAATCATCTTCTAGCCAGCTACCAGTTCTCTTTGCACTGAGATTAAATTTCACTTTAAAATAAACTCATTTTAATTAAAAAAAAAAAAAAAGAATCAATTAAAGGAAAATATTAAGTAGCTAGTGGTAGGTAGCAGAAATCATGCTGGGGGATGGAGTTCGGCCCATTTCTTACACAGCAGGGTCCTTAAGGGGCCCTGCAGGGGAGAGAGAGAACGTGAAGAGCAAGTCCCCAAATCACTGCTGATTTTGCCCCGCTCAGCCCAGCCCCAGAGGCACAGCCAGATGTCACTCAAAGAGGGCGTTAAAATCCAAACGAAGAACAGGACACTCACCAAGATCTCAGCAGCCACCTGAGAGCAGGGGGGAGAGAGGAAGGAGAAAGGGGAAGGCAAGAGTCAGAAGAGGCCTGAAGAGGTTGGCCGTGCAGGTCCTGGGGGTGGAGGTAAGGGGGCCTGTCTCAGAGGGACAGAGGTCAGAGACCCCGAGAGAACTTGGAACCATGATGGGGTTGGGGGCAGGGAGGAGGGAAACACATCTCCCTCCAGCCTTTTGGGCTAGAGCTCAAAATGGGGATCAACCTGGGCGTGCCCACAAAGCTGTTCCCCTGAGGGGTAAGGGAAGGACTCAGGGACAGGGCGTCTCCCCTGCACACTGGGTAGACCTTGGTGGGCATGGCTGATAACCGGCAGAAGCCTCATCATCTCCCAAGAGCCACTGACAAGTTAAAATGTGAGATATGCCAAATTCTCTACACCTTTAGCACAATCAGAGCTGGGTGGTCCTCAGGAGAAATGGAGCTTTATCCCCTCCTGTTGCAGCCAGGAAAGCTGGGACCTGGAGGGGAGGTGACTTGCCAGAAGTCACACAGCCATGCAGAAGTCGGAAAATGCCAGCTGTTAGTCACTTTTCAAGGGTTAATTTTCATTGCTGCATTATGCAGAGTATCAAATTCTGTTGATAGGACATTTTTGCTAGGCAGCTAGCTGTGGCTTGGGGTGAGCACTGGGAATAAAATAGAGCCAGTCCTTGTGACCCAGACTGAATTTTACCTTTGCCTTTTTTATTCAAACTCTACCAACCACTTTATTCTATTGGATAGACTGAAACCATTCTCTTTATAAACTTCACAATGACCTTCTGCTATGGAAACCTCCTCCTTCTATTCATTATATAAATTGACAATGTCTATCAAAACTTTAAATGCACATCCCCTTTGACCAGACAATTATATTGCTAGGAACTTGCCCTACAGATATACTGGCAAAAGTCTGCTGAGACATAACACAAGGGTGTGCACTGAAGCACTCATTGTAATAGTAAAACACTGGAAACCACCAGTGGATGACTTGTTAAGTAGACTTTGGGCCCTCCAATCAATGGAAATCCATGCAGCTATTTAAAAAAGATTGATCTACATGTGCTGAAAAGGAGAGCATTTCCACTTAAATTAAGTAAAAAAAAAAACGGAAGTGTAATATATTGTGTGTAAGAGAGTCCCTTTTAGTTGCATTTTAGAAAAAGATGAACACATACTCACTTTTATAACTTACTGGTAAGTATGGAAGGAATTTCTCTAGAGGGATAGTCAACATACTGCTGACAATGGTGACCTTTTGGGAGAGGGACTGTGGAGAAAACCTTTGCATGTTATTGCTTTTTCCTGAAATTTTATGTTTATGTTTTCTCAATTTGCAAATACATTATTTTTAATTTTTACTTTAATATCAAATAGGAAATATCAAGAGTACTATGATTATGAGCTGCTTTTGTGTTTTGTTTATACTTTATATATTAAAACAATCTAGTGTTATTTAAAAAAAGAAATAAGAGAGGGGAAGTTTTAAAAATAAAGCAAAACAGAGTCTAAAGTGCCAAGCATTCTTCATTTATTCAGGTTAGAGGAACCCAGGCACATTTGGATTTTCAAAGCATCTTTAAGACAATAATATCTGCAATGTAAGAAATGCAGTGGGGTGCTGAAATCAGTTTCCAGATACTCAACACAAAAACTTTTCCTTATTAGTCTAGCTACTGCATGCAAAATTAATCTGGGGAGTTCCTCAGAAGGTTAAGCACAGAGTTACCACATGACCCAGCAATTCCACTCCTAGTTATCCTCCCAAGAGAAATGAAAACATATGTGCACACAAAAACTTGGTCACAAATGTTCCGAGCAACATTATTTATAAGACTAGGGCCAGGGGGGTTGGGAGGAAATGGGGAAGGACTGCTAACATGGTGGGAGGTTCTTTATGGAGTGATGGAATGTCCTAAACTTGACAGTGGTGATGGTTACAAAACTCTGTGAATATACTAAAAACCAATGACTTTTACACTTGACATGTGGTTAATAGTATGGTCTGTGGATTATATCTCAATAAAGCCGCCTTATTAAAAAATAATCTGGGGATTGGATTATCGAAAAATGATCAGAATTCATGATTATATGCCTATAATAATCAGGGCATATGCGTTATTTATTGCTCAAACCTCAGCACTGACAGTGAAAGGCGAAGCTATTTTACAATTCCCTTGGGCAATGGGTGGCATCCGGGAGCGTTAGGTCACTCTATTAATAACAGACCCAGGCTTCCAGACACCCAGCGTGAGAGTCTGCGAGGGAAGCATTGTAAAGCACACAGGTAAATAAACAAAAGCCACCAGGTACAAATCTGTATTAGCTTTTTAAGGAGACAACTTGGCTCTGCACAGCAAAACCTTCGAGTCTGCATACATTTTGATTCAGCACTCACAGTCTACCTCTAGGAACCTTTTCTGAGGAAATCACCATGAATGTGATCAAAGAGTTGGCTACACAGAAAAGGGCTGGTTCAACGGCAGATTCAAATGTGGATAGTAAACAGCCATTAAGTAATACTTGTTGATCTTTTAGTGATATGCAACAAAATTAATTTTTTGAAAGTTATAAATCAGGAACACACACATGCACGCATAGGAAAACAACTAGAATGACAGATACCCAAATAGTAACAATGGCTATTACTATTATATATATTATTATTTTTTCTTTTTTGTTCACCTCTATTTTAAGTTTCTATAAAAGAATAGGTATTACTTGTGGAACAAAATATCTTTAGCTTTAGGAAAATGAATCCATGCTAAGATCAGGGTCCAGTATCTGTAGCTCTAGAGAAGCATCTGAGGTGGACAGAGCTCTAGGTTAAAGCTAGTTTAGTTGTTTCTCCCATGTTCTCTCTCTCCCCTTGTCTCTCCGCCAAGCAGCTCCCAGCAAGGCCCACCACTGCCCCCTGCTAGTGGCAACTGGGAGCACACACCAGGCAACAGGGAGAAGCATTCCCGGAAGATGAATTGTGGGGTGGAGGATACATTTGGGGATGAGATCTAAGGAGGATTTATTGAGTACTGACCATGTGTGACTTTGGATACATCAGTGAGCAAAACAAGGATCCTTGCCCTCGAGAAACTTACTTTCTAGGCTTCTCCCAGAAAATTTCCTTTGATCTTGGTTCCATGTTATAGAAAATAAACCAATACCTTTAGCCCTCAAGCCCCCTTTCCCAGCAAGTTTCTAGACCTGCCCCCTCTGGGTTAATTCCACCTAAGCCACTGATTTGCTGTGTGATCTTTCAGAAGTCATTCACCCTCTCTGGTCCTGTTTCTCACTGTAATATGAGGGGTTGGACCTAGACAATCCTTAAGGCCATTCCAGCTCTGATGGTATAGTGGTCTAGGCCTATTCACATAGGAAATGCCAGTAAGACAGCACCACCCTCTCAAGTCTCATTCTGAAAGTGCCACAAGCCCTCAAAGGTTCACTTCAAAAGGCTGAGGGCTCAGGTTCTGCCTGCCAGCCAATCAAACCAGCCATGCCTGCCAGAAGCCTTCCTCACTCCCACAGTCAGAATCCGTCAGCTGGTACTACTTCTCATGGAAGCCCAGCAGAGGTAGAAGGACCTCACCTTGGCATCTTCCTGGGCCCGATCCCGGTCGTCTCCTCCCTCCTCGCGGTTCCCCTGCAGCAGGACCAGCAAGAAAGGTTAGTCCCCAAATGCCCACCCCATCACTCAGCAGCCACAGAACCTTACTCGGTCACTTCACCTCTCTGACCCTTTCCCTCATCTGTAACATGGAGACAATAATCCTGCCTTCACAGGGCAGGCAGCCTGAGGATGAGATGCACAAGCCCAGAAGGCACTTAGCCCAAAGCCTGATACACAGGGAGCACTCAGAATCTGTGAACTAGGGCCTGGCATCCGAGCTGCAGGAATTCAAGAGATGGTGCAGTCTTGACTACATGAACCCTGGAGAGTGGAAATTTCAGATTTAATAAAGCAATAAAGCATAGTTCTTGGTGGAGAGGGGCAAATAAAATACTCTTGGCTTGAGTGATCACTTTATAAAGTGGGTCACTCTCCATTAACTCTTGTTGAAAATAATTCATTTCAAATGAAATCATCCCAGTCCTAAGATATCTCATAATTGAACCCCCTACCAAAATAATAATAATAATCCAGTAAGACAAGGAAAATATATGAGGCCTAAATCTGAGTAATCATTTAACAGAAGCCAAAAATGTTTGGGCTTCTGATACTGTGTATGCATTTTAGCTATTAATTACCATCAATATATGCTATATGCTGAGTATAATAATCAACAAAAATAAAATTAAATGAAAGGTTAAAAAAAATAAAGAGGGGAGCAGATGTGGCTCAAGCAGTTGAGTGCCGCCTCCTACATGGGAGGTCCCAGGTTTGGTTCCTGGTGCCTCCTAAAGAAGACAAGCAGACAACAAGTAGACATTGAACACAACAACGAGCAGAAAATGAGCAAAAACAGATGAGTGGGGAGCAGATGTGGCTTGGGCAGTTGGGTACCCTCCTCTCACATGGGAGGTCCCGGGTTTGGTTCCCAGTGCCTCCTTAAAAAAGAACCAGACAACAAGTGCAAACAATGAGCAAAAACAACAAGCAAAAACAGTGAGCAAAGAGACAAAGGAGCCATCTGGGGTGGGGGTGGGGGAATAAAAAAAATAAAAAGAGACGGTGACAGAAGCTTTCCAGTAACACCAATGGAAAGGTCATCCTTGTGGCCTTGTACTGTGAGCTGGGGGCCCAAAAAGCCAGGCTAAAAGCCATCAGGGAGAACTGCCTGGAGAAGGGGGCACCAAGCCAGCTCTGAAAAGTGAACAGGGAGGGGCACTGCACAAGGCAGTCACAGCCTCAGAGGTGGGACTCTGAGGAGGAACTGGGGAAGTCACCTCTACTCATCAGGAGAGGGCCTGTAACTTCCCCATCCCTCCCACTCAGTAACCTTTCCTTTCCTCCCCAGAGGAGCAAGCAGTCCTGGGTTTGTGAATTCACTCACCGTGGCCAGAGAAACAAGGATCCTCTTGAAGTGGCCAGATGTGTCAGAGCTCAGAGCATCCTCCAGGGATTTGTGATAGTCTGAGACAGAGGAAGGGGGTTGTGGGCAGCTGCGGGGCAAGAAGAGCTGGGGCTGCGGGGAGTCGGGAAGTGGTCCTAGAAGCTCAGACTTGGGCCAAAGTTTCCAGGGGAGTGTGTGTGGGGGGCAGTGAAGGAGCTTTGTAGTTGGTCCTTGAGGGCATTCATGCACTCCACTGCTGATTTTGTAGGAAAACTGATATTCCCATCAGCCCATCAGCTCCTCAGCATCCCCTCTGATATTCCCATCGCATCTTGCCTCTACCCTTTAGCTTCTAAGTAGCCTCCCTGTCTTCATTCTCTTTTTCACCTTCCTCACTGCACAGCAGATGCTGTACCATGTCACTCCCTTGCTCACAAATTCTGCCATTTTTTAAGCTTCTTGCACAAAGAGACAAAGTTTAAACATCTTTGACCAATGCTCAAGGCTCTTAGAAAATGAAAATATGGGGCCACTTGATAAAAAAAAAATTATTAAGAATTTCAAGAGCATTAAACCAAGCACGAGGCTGGTCTGGGCATGGGGCCCTGTAGGAATGCACTGGTTGGGCACCCCTAAAGCCGGCCCAGTCCTCTCCAGAGAGCTGGATGTCTGTCTTCCCACTCCCAGCTCTTCTTCCTACAGGCTTTGTTTTGCTGGAACTCCTCTGCCCAAGTCTCCCACACTCACCCTCCTTATAGGCCTCATTGATGGCGCGGATTTCCTTGTTGGTCCGAGTGGCCAGGATTTCAATGAGAGCCTTCTCATCCGTGCCGGCTCCCTAGAATGTCAAGGCAAAGGCCATGCCAGCTAAGTCCTGACCCTGAGCAGAAACATGGAGCACAGGCCAAGGCTTCTGGGGCATTCTCCTCACCCCCACACATGACCCTCAGACCAGAGACCTTGGCACAAGCAGGGCTGACCATGCCAGCTTACAAAGATGTCCAGAACTTCCCATGAGAACTTCTTTGGACTCCAAAATAAATATATCGGTATATAAGTAACTGTGCATAAGAATACATATACAGATACATATCTGAACATAAATGTTTATATATAAGATTCTAAAATTAGAAGGACAAGCATCAGTGGTAACAGTGGCTATGAACTCACCCAAGTAGGTGAGGATTTCTATTTTCTTCTCTCTTCCCTGTCTATGTTTTCTCAAGGTTTCACAGTGAACATATATTATTTTGTCAGAAGAAAAAAGTCTTGTGTTTTAAGGAATAATACAAGCTACGTTTCTTTATATTTGGATTCGATGAGCAATATAGAGATATACATTAGGAACTTTAAAAGGACAGTGCTCTCAATTTGCTTTGCCCAGGGAAGTTTGAAAGTCAGGAAGGTTTTTAAAGTCCTCTCTCTCCCCTTTGCTTTTCTCCTCTTTATCCTCTGGGGCTAAAAGTCCAGTGGTGCTGAATGGCTGTCAAGACCATGGGCTCCAGGGTCTGAATCCCAGCTCTGCTACTTCATAGCTCTGTGATCATGACAGAGTAAAGCCTCTAAGCCTCCGTTTCCTCATCTGTAAAATGGGGATGAAATAAGACCATGGCCTTGTGGGTTGAGGAGACAACAATTGAGCTAATATACTTAGCACAGGACCACCAAATGCCCTGATAAAGAGTAGCCACTGCTACAATGGGTACCTTGGGGAACAAAGCATCTCCAGTAATAGCGGGGCCAGGACATAGGCACTTTCTTTGCTAATCCCAGGGTCATGTCTAATGACAGTGCACCTCCACACCTGTGACCTTGCTCAGCCCTCCCCAGTGTTAGGACAGCGATGATGGTTCCCATTTATGGGATGAAGGCAAAAAGAGCCTAAATTAATGGCCCAACATCACACAATGAATGAAGAGCAGGGCTGGAGCTAGAATACAGGCTCCAACACTGGTGTCCTTCCAAATCCATCCTGCTTCTTCCACCTGCTCCGTGAGGCCCTCTGACCCCTTGTCACTGGGCATGTGACCCAGGTGAATCATCCAGACTGGATGCTGGGGCTTTTGCTGGACCTCCTGGGAAGAAGGAATGTTCTTTCTGCTGGGGCTGCCAGCTGGTAGGATACAGAAGCCACTCTGCCACCTGCCACCATGGGAAAGGCTGCCTGAGGGTGAGGCCATAGCAGAGCCACAGCAAGGGGAGACAAGAGTCCATATAAGGTTACTTGAGTCTCTGGTTTCCGCTATATCCAAAAGCAGTTCTGGTCCTGTACAACATTCCCTTTTGTTTTTATGTGAGTTGGAATTGGGTGTGGGAGGGGTTCTACCGAGGAATTACCACCCAGCCCCTGGGCTGGCAAGGAGTGCCTGAGCCTCTCTGACACCCGCAAGGATGGACCCCACTCCTTTATCACCCACACCACACCTCCATGGCCTTTTTCAGCTGCTTGGCATCATAGTGGGCCGGTGGCATCATGAGCCCCAGAATCAGCCTCGCCAGGTCCCCGGAGAGCTCAGACTTCAGGTCAGCCATTAGGTCCTGCAAAGGGCAGAGGCCAGGTCAGGCCAGCGTGGGTACCTGCCCACACACAACCCAGGACAGGGGAGATGTAGAATAAGGAACGGGCTCTGTGTGGATGAGGGACTGTGGGGGCCTTTATCTGCCTTGGCTGATGTTGCACCTATTACTTAGAAAAAGCCACAGGGGGTGGGGGGAACATGTGCTCTCCCTGGCGGCAGGAGCAGGGAGAGGAAGTTTCCATCTTGGGAAAACCTGCCAGCTAAAGGACAGTGCTGTTGAGGCACAGTGCGTCACTGACACCCTGCCTTTGGGCCTTGAGGCCAACTCTACCCCTGTGCACAGGGAATTGAGATGCCCAAGCCTCAGTCCAGCCCACAGGGGCCTTGGCTCTGCTGCAATGAAAACAACTCATATCCCTGAGCAGGGCCCCAAGCCGGGCCCCCGGCTCCATGGAGCCAGCTTGCCCCTTGCTGCTGGGGAAATAGAGAAATGTGTTTGCACGCCCCAGGCCCACAGTGGCTGTGACAGGCTGAGCTCCACCAGACATGGGGCCTGTGGCCCAGGCTAAGCCCTTACCCGGCCGAAGTGAGACTTGAAGGTCTGCCGGATCTGCTGCCGCTGGGCGTTACTGCGGTGTGTGATGATGTCGATGATGGTGTCCTCATTGGTTCCTGAACCGCCAAAGCCACATACCTCAGAAGAAGGCCTGTGGTCCAGCTGGCCCCCAGTTCCCCCACTGATCTCCCCACCTGGCTAGACAGCCACGTGCTCCCCAATCCCCTGCAGGAACTCTGCCTCCGCCACTCATTTCCCCTGGATTCCTCCCTGCCTTCTTTCTGTCATGTCACTAGGTGAGAAAATGGGACACCTGGGGGAGCAGAGAGCACTAGCTTGGGAGCCAGGGCCTCTGATATCTCATCCTGGCTCTGCAAGGGCTGTCCACCTGGAGCAAGTCCTTTCCCTCTCTGGGACTAGCTTCCACAGCTATAACATGAAGAGGCTGGTACTGCCAGCAGGTACTAACATCCTCCCAACCCTGGTGACCTATGTCCTGTTAGGGCCGCTGTGCTCTTCCTCTTCAACATCCTAAGGGCAGGCCATAGCAGGTGGATGCCGGGAGGCATCCGGGTACCACTCCCACAACCCTAGGACCTGGGACAGTACTTTTCTCTTTCAAAACATTTTTACACCTGTCACCTTATCTATTCTAGGAGGGTGTTACTATTCCTAGGTGACAACTGAGGAATATGAGGTCTGATTAGAGGAAGGGACTTAACCTAAGGTCCCTTGGGAGAAACTGTGGGACAGATGGGGGAGAAGAGGCAATGGAAGCCAAGTCCTGGATGTTCTGCCCTGGTCTGGACTCCCTGAGCTCAGGTCCAACTGGGTTCAGGGGTCAAAACTCTCCACCCACAGAGGAGCCTCCTCCTGACTGGTTCTTCCGCCTGGTGCCAAATGGAGGTCTGGGTGGGCTGACCAGCAGGGAGAGCTCCCAGCCCAGAAATGGGGCTCTTAGAGTACAGGGTCCATAACCCTCATGTTATACATGAGGCCTCTAAGATCCAGAGAGGTTGAAAGACTTGCCCAGGAATGCAGGTCTTATGACCTAGCACTTTCTTCCATGCCAGGAGGTTGCTTCTGAAGGACTGGGGAGCAGCGGGGTCTCTGGGAATGTCTTGGACTGAGCTCCTCACGAACCCTCTCACTCCCTCCTCCCTGCCTTAGGGAGCCAGGATGCTTCTGTGAAGACTCAGGAGGAAGTCCTGCTCATCCTGTAGCACCTGTTTGAGGCCCCACCCCTTCCTCCACCCACTCTCCCCAAAGGCCAACAGCGCCCTCTTCACATCCCCCTCACCGAGGCCCTTCATGGCTTTCCGCAGGGCTTTGGCATCTGCGTCAGGATTGAAGTCATTAGCCGGGTGCACAGTTCCCTTCAGCTGCAAGAAGCAGTAAGAGACTCAGCAGGTGACTGGAGGCCCCCTGGGGGCCAGGCCAAGAGAGGGGCATGCAAGAGGGGAGCTTTCCCAGTGAACCCCAAACCAAGCAGCTTGGGGGAAAGAGGCAGGGGTGAATGCACAGCAGAGAGAGCCCCTGCCCTAGAGCTGAGAGAGAGAGAGAGGCCAGGGCCTGGCAGCAGGGCACGTGAGGGTCAAGGGAAAAGTGGTTCAGCTCCTGCCTCTGGAATCAGCTCTGTCCCAGCTCCCCTGTGGCTGCTTCCACTTCTAAATCCTGCCCTGCCCCAACAACCCAATGCCTCTTAAAGAGCCACTATCCCTCAGGTACCAGAACAGAGTGTCCCAAATTTCACTCCTGAATGATCTCCACAATGTTTTTTCATAATTGCATATACCCTGTCATGTAATTTCTTTAACATTTTTACTTAAATGCATTCATTTGGAGATGTGTTTCAATAATCCTTAAGGACAAGAATTTTTTTTTTTTTTTTAAGTATAACATTCTTTATTTGTTCAGAATGCTTGATTTTTAGGTTAATTGATGTTAAAAATGGTTTGCTTTCCAATGAAGTTAACATTCAAAATTGTTAAATTCAACATTAAGAGTTTATAATAAAAATGGGCCTATACATAAGTCTTAGCTGATACTTGAATAATATATACACCAAACAATGACATCTCTTCTTTTTATCAGAACATATTCACTCAATCAGATACAGAACTAAAGAAGCAACAGTATTATTTTAATTCTTTCCTGTGTACAAGATTTTTGTTTCTGGAATTCACAAACACAGAACTGTTTACACAAATTTACAGTATTTTTTCCTTGTTCATGTCTGAAGAAGAGCTTTTTTCTCTAACAAATTTTGTGTTTCATAATCTCTCCTTTGAAATATGAAGGATATGGGATATCTGAGTTATATATGCAGCTCACCAATTTTTTTTAAAAATTATTTTTAAAAATACCTCAAGTTAATAATTATATATCTGTATACATGGCCTTGCTATCCACCTACTTCTTTAAGCAATATTCAAGTATATTTGTGCTTTGTATGTTACATTACTTTAGAACATATTCTTTGCTTTCAATGAAACTGTACATCTACAAAGATTTCTCAAATATTTAATAAATGAGGCAAAACAGTCATGAAAATATAAACTGCTACTATAGCTTTTTCATCTTCAGTTTTTAATGCATTTCCTGTCAACCATGTAATTTCCTGTTCTTCATGGAAGTTGATAAGTTTTTATCTTTGTAATCTCATCACTGTTGCTTTCTCAGCTTGGCAAAATATGTCGTAGCTTTTCTGAACACACAGTATTTGCTCTGTATATTATTGTGGCAATGAAATCTGAGAGTGCTGGCATTCGAAGGACAAGAATTTTAATCCATTTATCCACTGATAAATCCCAAGTGCCTACACAAGTGCCTGGCACATAGCCAACACTCAAAAAATACTCATAAGTGAATTAATGAAAATTTTATAATACCATCAAGGAATAGAAAATCAGTATCATGTGCTATAAACAGACAATAATTTGTGAAAATAAATTAAATAAAAGCAAAATCATGTTGCTAAATATTAAGTTTAACAAAATGCTATTGCCTGTGAAAAGCTCTCAGCTTGAAGGAGCTTTCTCTTAATGAAAGAGGAAAATCTGTGAGTGTTGCAGAGATGTCAGAGGAATGGTAACACTGAACTGGGACTCTCTCTTTGACATAATCAGAAAGGCTAATGAAATTGAGAAAGAAGTAAACTTTTCAATTCAATGTTAATTTAATGTTAACATCATGTTAGTTGTCACCTAAATTAAATTGATTGCTCATAAAAATTAAGACCATCTGCAGTGAGCTCCTGCCTTATAATTTGGGAAACACTGTACTAGAACATCAGAGCTCAAGAACTGATATCACTGCTTCGAACACCCCCATTTTAAAGATGGAGACATAGAGGCCCAGAGACAGATGGGGAAGTGATAAAGGTTGCACAGCAAGTAACAGAGAGAATCCAAGGTTCAAACTCTTTTATGTGGACCAGTGCTACTGTCTCTGGAATGGTTGGCCCAAGTACTTCTGTGCAGCCTTTCATTCCCATCCTTTGTGGACACGGAGTCTGCGCTGCTCAGGAGGAGAGCCTTGAGTCTTTCGGGGCACCCAGGGGTGCCTATCTGTTCTCAGCTTTCATGCCTCCAAAGCTCAACTCTCAGACTCAGGATGGGCTAGTCCCCTCCATGGAACCAGCCAGGTCTACATTTTGGCAAGCCTTGTTAGTAGTTAATGGGCCAGAACACCGCCCAGCATGTTAGAGGTTAATGCAGGAACCAGCTTCCCCCACCCCTGACTCCATTCCTCACTCCAAGGTAGGAAAAGAAGCATCAGGTGTGAGAAAACCATGTCTCATGCTGGCCACCAGGGGGCAGCTGGGTGCCAACCAGAGCAGCAGGAAAGTGAAAGCAGTAGAGTGGAAGCTTGTGGTCAAGATCAAGCAGGAGGGGGGAAGGGTCTGACCTCTACTCGGGCCACTGCACTAAGCTCCCACATCTGATAGGCCACCTGCGCTGCCTCCGGGAAGAACTGGCCAGCAGCACTGGATGGAGGGGCAGGGCGGGGAGAGCACAGGAGGAAGGTCACGGTGGGCAATGCTCCATCTAGCACGTCTCCCGCGCACACACGTGATACACAGGCACACATACAGAGGAAGCCCCAGGCCCACCCAAATCTACACGTATGCCAGAGAGAGGGACAGTTACACCCAGACAGATGGCTGGAAATTCACCCAGACACGCATACTCATTCATCCTGCCTAATGGTCTGATGTGCCTTTGGACATACAAAGAATGGAGATGCAAATAATGTTTCTGAAGATGAGAGGGGAAGAGATGGGAGAACTGGGATTCCGAGAATAATGGGACCACTTGAGGGTGGGATGGCCCCACCTGAAGTAAATCTAGCTTCCCCTTTCTCCAGCCTAGGCATCCTCCCTCCCTCCATTTCTAAGCTCTTCCTGGGATGCTGGCTCTGCCCAGGGCCCCAGGCAGAACAGGATTTCTCCTCAACCTCCTCTTTCTTCTTTATAATTTGAGTGATTTCAGTCCAAGTCTCCCCTCTCAAACTGGTCATTGTGCAGGCTATGACCATGTCCTCTCCAAGAAACTTTCTCCCCAGGGGTCCTAAATTGAGCAGGGGCTCAGTAAATGTCTGCTGGGCTGAACTGGCCCCTATGGCACTTAGCAAAGGTTAACAGAAGGTTCTGGTATTCTTTTGCTCAACTGCCTCCTGATAAGCCCCAGAGGAGGGACATCCGACTACCCACAGCTCTCTTCCTGAGACATAAACCTGGCCAAGCCATGCCCACGTCATCTCTTCAATGGCTCCCTACCCCTTGGGGAGGCCCGTATTCCAGGCCCAGCCCACCTCCTGCCTCATCTCCTGTCCACACTCTGTCCACATGCGCGGCCTCAGACACGCATGTGAATAGGCTGTTCCCTCTCCCCTCCAGGCCTCTCAGCAGGTGTTTCCTCTGCCCCAGACCCTCTGTTCATCCGGCTCCTCTTCCTCCTCATCACCTTCCTCCTTGGGTCTCAGCCTCATTTTCTCCAAAGGGCCTCCCCCAGTGTGGGCTGGAGGCTCCATATGTCTTTCAAAAGCACCTATACCTTTCCCTGTCACAGGACTCCCCCATGTGGTCTGTGCCCCCTTCTGGGCTGTCAGCTTCACGAGGTGCTGCCCCAGTGCCTGTACACCGAAGGTACTTAATACGAATATGCTGGGCGAGCAGGCAGAGCAGGGATTTCTGTTTTTCCCATTTAACAGATGATGAAACTGAGACATGGCTGTTAGGTAGAGGGGCCTCCAGCCTCCTATCTGATTCTGGTCCACAGGTTCACAAGAGCAGGCATCTCTGTGTACAGGACACACATACAGACACAGACCTCAGAACCACCAGAAGCAGAGACATCAGCAAAGGCCTCCCTTCGCCTGCATGGTGCTCCAGGCTCATCCCATGCACCCATGGGCTGACAGCCTGGAGAGGCCTGGCATGTCACCCTGGGGCCACTCCCTCCAGCACGGGGCCCTGAAGCCACTTACTCATCATCTCCCCCACACAGCTTCAGCAGAGCCTTCTTGTACTCGCCAGAGGTATCATTCTAGGGAGAAAGAAAGAGAGAAAGGTTACCTCTTACCCAGCCCAGGTTTCTCTCAGACTGGGTGGGAACAGCCCAGAATCGGGGAAGGCTAAACATTTCTCCTGTCTGGAGGGGGCTGAAACCAGCAGACAGTGGTGTCTGCTAAAGAGCTAACAAATGGCTCTCTGGGAGCAAAAGTTAAAAAAAAAAAAAAAAAAGTCCTGATATGTATGTAGCATTTGTCAATTTCCATGGTGTGAATACTTCCAACTAAGGAAAATTTCAAGCTGCCAATGTGCCTTCCATGAACATGGAGTTGAGAAGAGATGCTGGCTGCTCTCCTTAGCAAGTGAGCCATACCACTACCATCATGTAAACCCTAGCCCGGCACCCCCAAGTGAAACATTCCATGAAAATAGGATTCCGAGAACAAAAATGCAGGGAAATGCCAAACTCAAACAAATGTACATTTGATAAATATGGCGTATCCTATATCTCTCCTGGAGCTTCAAAATGTACTTCAAAATATCAAAGGCTATGAGAAGTTCTATGGTAAACAAACAGGTCTATCTTGGTTTATTCTAGTTTTTCCAAACTTATTTTCCCATGGAACATTTCTGCAAGTAATACCTATAAAAATTCCTCCTTGAAAACATACTTGGGGGAACACAGCTTGAACCTCTTTCTTTCTTTCTTTTTTTTTTTTTTAAAGATTTATTTATTTATTTACTTTTATCCATTTTTAACCCCCATTCCCCTCCCACCCCCATGAACCTCTTTCACTGTCACCTTCATAAAGCCTCTCTCCCACAAAAAGGGGGAAAAACCAAATTTACATCTGTCTCTTGGCAAAGACTCATAGGCTGGAAGTCAGAGTCATCAGCAGCTCAGCCCAGGGCTGAAGGCTCCCAAATGAGCTTTTACCTGTGTTCCTCGAGGAGATGGTGAGCGCTCACTGCCCCCAGGAGGACACCTCATCAGTTTGGCTTGCATGCCCTTCACGGTGCCCGACTTCCTCTGTGGCCTCATCAGCTCCCACAATCACCCCCTGACACTTGCATTCCTCATGAATCTCAAGTGCCTTAAATGTACCACAAGGCAGAGGCTCCTGGAATTTCCAAGAGACTTCCAGCTTCCTAGGGCAGTTGTGAAGCAGGCTAGTAAAATAGGGAATCAATAGATGGATCTGGAACCTGGCAAAAAGTCCACGTGGATATTGGTTCACCCAAGATGGCTGCTGGAAAACCCTCATGAGATTTCTCCCATCCAGAACAAGATTTCCTCTGGAAGCCAGGAGAAGCCCCAGATATTCTCCAAGGACATTATCACTGGGCGATCCCCGGGGGATTGATGGGTGGGGTAATCAATCAAAACAGCAAATAGCTGGGACTCCTCCCATGTCATTAGCAGAGGAGTGGAATAATTAACGGTTTAAAAAGCAAGCGCAAAGGCTGAACACTCTCTCTCTCTCTCTCTCTCTCGTCTTCTGCGCCCTGCTCTCGCCATATTCTCACTGCACGAATCAACACACAAGTAAAACCTGGGCAATATAATCGATAACAGGGAATTGTAGTCTATAAACCAGCCTTCTTTTTTTTAAAGATTTTATTTATTTATTCATTTATCCCCCCCTTGCTGCTTGTGCTCGCTGGGTCAGCTAACCACGCCGTGCGGGCGGGCTTGCCTTCACCAGGAGGCCCCGGGAACCGAACCCGGGGCCTCCCATATGGTAAACGGGAGCCCTACTGATTGAGCCACAGCCGCTTCCCCAAAACCAGCCTTCTTAATCACTCTTCAGCCCCTTCCTCTCTACCAGGGACCTATGATCTGTTATTCTCTCCCACTTTCTTCCCTCCCTACCTTAATAAATCACTGGTCTAACTAATCAACATGACGTGATCTTGAAATTCATTTCTGCAGCATAGTCAAGAACCTAGACAAAATCCAGTAACAGTTGCTCTCCTCTGTCTTGGGAGAGTGCTCTCTGTCTCTCTCTTTACCCCCACTGACCTTGATCATGTTGTAGAGGGACTTTTCATACTTGGTCCGGAATATCTCCCGAATGTCAAGCATGTCCAGCTCGCTGCGGGAGACCATGATGCGGATCAGTGTGTTGTCCCGTGTCCCCAGGCCCTGGAAGAGAAGTGGGTTTTCAAAACAGAGCCTTGATAGGAGGCTAGAGTGCTGGTAGCTCCCATCTTAATATGGAAATACTGTTTTCCATAATAATAGCTTAAAACTATGAACATTGCCATTATCTTTGAAGCTCCCGCATGTCCTTCCCCTTTTATCCCCTTCCCGCAGCTGCCCCCCACCCGCCCTCCACCCTGCATAGGTTTTTCCTTTATCATTTTACCATAAGTTTGAATTGCTAAGCAACATATTATTTAGGTTTGCACATTTTGGAACTTTGTAGATATGCCACTGTGTATTTATTTTTCCCTGCTACACCTGATGGGCATTTGGTGGTTTCCAGTTTTTTCCTAGTACACACAATACTGTTATGCATGTGTGTAAACACACACATGCAGGCCAACATTTCTCTAGGGCAGAGCTGCCGACCTCATTGGGGCATGCTGGACAGAGATGGGCTGCAATCTACTTTGCCCTTTTAGGATGGCCAGGGAAGACCCAAGCTCCTGGGCCCAGGGCTTCTGGCAGCAACCACCGCATTCATTTACTCGGTGCCATGGAAATGCCATCAATTTCTACTGGGAAGCACTGTTGTTGGGTACACGCCCAGGGTGAAACTGCCGGGTTACTGGGATGTGCACTGTCAGTCTCATCTGAAAAGTGCCCAAGCATTTTCCAAAGTGGCCGTCCTACATGTACTGTGTACCAGCATTTAATGTTTTAGAGTGTGGGCGGCCAGCCCATGTGGCTGATGGATGTGGTGCAAGGCGGGTGTGTGGCTAGGCGGCATCCCTGGCCCCGGAGCTCCCCTGGGACACAGTGCCACCACCAGAGTTCATATTGTGGCCGGCCCCTGAAGAGCTCTTTGGCTGATGGATCCCCCAGGACTTGCCAAAAAGTCCAACAGCCCTGTGGGGGTGGGTAGAGACCTCCTCCCCCAACCTCGCTCATATCAACCCCTCCACTCACCTTCATGGCCTTGAAGAGCCTTTCAGCAAAATACTCTGGAGTGCTCCGGATACATTTCACTGAAAAGAGGAAGAGGGAGAGTTATTCCGGCTGCCTCAGAAGGGGATGGGGTGGCCTGATGGCTGCTTTCTATCCCTGGGGGCCACCTGATTTAAACCCAGGCAGAGCCCTGACTCCCGGGCCTGGCACTCCACAGCCCCAGGACACCCAAACTTGCATCTACTTTTACCACAGGACCAGGTGACAAAGAAATCAGGAAATGGGTCTATTGAAGTCTGGGTGTGCATCTCAGAGACCCACTTCACAGGGACCTCGGCCAGGTGGGTGGTGGGGCAGGGGGTGGAGGTAGGGAAGGTATGTCTTCAGACTCTGCTACACCACAAAAGTGTTTACAGCAGAATCACATGGAAATGGCTTGCAGAACAGGCCAGAACCTGACTACTTGCAATAGGGCTGGTGGGGGATGGCTCTGTGCGGGAAGGTGAGGCCTAGGCTATAGCTCTGCTCTGCCCCCAAAAATGTGACATATGTACAACCTACCCTAAATTCAGACATATTGACTCAATGTCATTCTTGCAAGGGCCTCTGGGGTTGGGTAGTCCATCTCTTCCCACCCCCAGCCCATTTAACAAATTAGGAAATCGAGGCCCAGTGAGGATAAGTGACTTGCTCCAGGTCAACAGCAGACTTGGCGGAAGCACTAACGGGGGGCCACTTGGCGCAGCAGTCGAGTGTGCTGGATTTGGCATTAGCCAGTCCTCGGCTTGACCAGACTAGTTGGCTCCTGGTATCCCTCATGTTCAGGGTACTCCCAACTCATTACAAACCCCCTTTGGGCAAGTGACAGCCCCTCTGGGATTGAGTTCTCTCATCTGTGAAATGGAAATAATGCCAGTGCCTGCTGCTGGCTCTTTTAAAGCTTAAACAAGACAATGCAGGTATTTAAACCCGGCACTGTGCCCAGCACAGCCTGCTCCTGTGACTACTGTTGCCCCAGCCCTAAGTTCTGCTCTTTCTCCCCCACCACCTTGTGGAAAGGAGCGGGAGGAGGCCAGTGCCCGAGGCTCGACTCCCTTCCCTTCCCCAGCCTTGGCCGTGCTGCCCGGGGCCAAACCTCTAGACTCCATTGCCCATCTCGCTTCTCCTCCCCCCATCTTCACACCACAGAATTCCCCCTTTCCATTCCTGGCCCCTCAATTCCTGGACCAGCATCCCAGGATCCTGGCGCCTGGGAAGGGAATGTCAGGACGTACCCACGGCCAGCATCAGCTTCTCAAAGTCGCCAGACAGCTCCCCACGGATGCTGGCTTCGATGGGCTTCCCCGTGGTCTTCAGGTACTCATCAAACACTGAGGGGGACAGAGAGACAGATATGTCCCAAGTGCCCCCGAAATACTGAGAAGAAATGGACTTCAAAAGGGGAAGGGGCAGTGCCCAGGACATGACTGCCCATCATGAAGCAAGAGCTGGTGCTTAGACTGGGGGTAGGGGTGGGGGGATGTGCACTTCACCAGCCGCCAGGCAGCCATGAGTAAGTTGGTGAGGGACCAAGGACCCCACTGCCCATCAGGAACACAGGACTGTCCTTAGACAGAAGGACTGAGTATCTTGTTATAAATATAATATATATGTTAAATGGGACTTGGACTATACAAAATCCACAGTACTAAGATCAGGACTAGCATTTGAATTGAGGGTGAAGCAGTTATTATGCTCTGTTAGCAGAAACGAAAATGAAAAAAAGAACAGAGAGGAATTCTTGGCACAACCCTGGGGTGGGGGAGCTGTAGGTCTTCTCTGGAGCTTACCCAACCGAAGATGCTGCTTGCTGCGATTTCCCAGGATATAAATGAACTGGGCTTCATCTGTTCCCCATTTCAGTTCCCCTGCCTCATAGAGATCCTGAAGGGGAAGAGGTGGGACTTAACTGAAAAAGGAAACCTCAGAAGACACAGGGCACACTTGCCTAGGAACTCAGAACTGCTGTACACAGCAGGAACCGCTAGCCTCAGCATCTCTGCATATACCAGTATTTCCTCCCTTTCTGGGGAAACTCCTACTCAACCTTCAAGGTCCAAACTAAATGTCCCATCTTTTCAAGAAGCCTTTCCTGATGACCTAGGCAGAGATCTCTTTCCTTCCCTCTCTCTTCTAGGCACCCAGAGCTTTCTGCTTTCTTTGTAGCTTTGATCCCACTGTCTATTACGATAATTTCTTTATATGTCTGTCTCTCCAATATTGTGTGGGCTCCTCGAGGACAGGGACTGTGCTTTCACATTTTCTGGATCTGCCCCTGCAGTTGGACTGGCTCAGAGCAGGTGCTCAAAACATCTGGGATGGGGGAGCAGGCATATATAGTTCAGTGGTTGAGTGCTTGCTTTGCATGTACAAGGTCCGGGATTCAATACCTAGGCTATCCTTAAAAAAAAAAAAATCTAGGCTGGATGGTGTACAGAGAACGTGTTTGTGCAGTTAATATATGGCCCATCTCTCCTAGTACTGCCTGATTTTATTAGTGATTCTCCAGTGCTTAGCAGAGTGCCTAGCACATAGAAGGTAGTTAATAAATATTTAACTGAGAGAATAAATGAACAAATGATGAAACCTCCAGAATATACATCTCACCAGCTCTACATATGTTAAATGAATGACTTTGAAAGTTAACTTGAATCCTTTCTTCAACAAAGCACTGTAGAAATTTATGGAATTTGACACAAATTACTTCACCTCCAGCCCTACCCAGGGTCCCCACCTCTCCCCTCTATCCAGCAAGGCCCCAGTGCTTGTTTACCTGGACATCCTGTTGCACCAAGTCCTCGCTCACTACATCGTCCTCCTCCCTGGTTCCCTGGGCAGAGAGACAAGGGACACGTGTTTCAAATCGTTCCACAGAACTGGGGGAAGGCTTGCAATCCAGTGGTGGCCCAGAGGCATCCAGGAACAGAGCACACCAGGGTGGGAGTCTCACAGGCCTATGCTGGATTATCCATCCTGCCACTGTCAGGCAGAAGCACAGGCTGCTGTAGCCAGAATGGTCAATCATTCAAAAGAATCCAGAAATCTGCATTTTTGAGCAGACTCTCCCAATTTAAAAATGTTACCAAAGAACTCAAAGTTTTGTTTTTTTGAAACACCTTGTATAGGAAGACAAAGGAAAAAAAATGCAACTTGGCAGGATGAATTCAGCCATGGACAGCTGTCTACAGCCTTTTTATAGTCTCTTTTTTAGACCCTCTTTGGGCAGGGTAGGAGGAGGGAGCAGGGCTGAGAAGTAGGAGGTGCAAGCAGGCAGCCCTGGCCAGGCCAGGCCCTGCTGCTGTCCTCAGGCAGGAGCTGCGGTTGGAGAAGGAATGGCAGGAGGGAGGCACAGAAAGGAGGGGGAAGAGGTCGCAGGAGAGGATATTCCTGGGCACAACAGAGGAGAGACGTGTGCCAAAAGGAAAGTCGGGTCACCTGAATACACCTGTCCATGCAAGGGAGGGGATAAGGATGGGGTCCCCGGACATTCACATTCTACACTCAGGTGAGCTGCACAGAGACAGCTGCAAGCCCCAGAGGATAAAATGGGCAGGGGGTAGGGATGGAAGGGGGCCACAGTAGAAGACGAGGCTACCAGATCTGAGGAGCCACCCAGGTGCCCCTCACCAGTCACCCGTCTGGGGAAGCAGGGAGGCAGGTGCCCAGTCCTCTGGCCTGCATGCTGGTGGTGAGCTCTGAGGAGGACCAACCTGGAGGAGGACCACGAGCATCTTCTGGAAGTGGCCAGAGGTGTCACCAATGATGTCAGCCTCCAGGTCCCGCTCGTAGGCTGCAGGGAAGGAACACAAGCTGGCCCTCCATCCCAGGTCCCCCAAATGACTCAAAATGACCAGATACTTATCACAAACCCCAAAGCCCATGGCCAGCCCCAGAGTGCACATTCAGTTCCTTCTACTGACCCATGACTTGATGAAATGGAACCTGTCTCTACCCCTACCTGTACCTTCCTACCCTGGGCACTGCCGCCTCTCACCTAGACAGTGGCTACAGCCTTCTGACTGCTCTCTTGGCCTCTGCTTTTTTTTTTTTTTAAAAGATTTTATCCATTCATTCATCACCCCCCCTGCTGCTTGTGCTCGCTGGGTCAGCTAACCACGCCGTGCGGGCGGGCCCCAGGAACTGAACCCGGGGCCTCCCACATGGCAAACGGGAGCCCTACTGATTGAGCCACAGCCACTTCCCATGGCCTCTGCTTTTACTCCCTCTCCAATCCACAGCAACAAGGGTGACTGTCTTAAAGCCCATATCTGATCACTAGACTCCCCTACTTCCACTGGGCTTAGAATAAAACATCGTCTCTCTACCTTGGCCTATAAGGCCCTGTGGGCTCCTGCTCTGCCCTCTACCCTTTTAGCATCACACTGGCTACTCAGGGCCTTGAGACTGGTTGTTCTCTCTGCCTGGAAGAATCTTCCCTCTGCCTGGAAGAATTGTCTTCTTCCCACCTCTTCCCAAGACAAGCTTGCCCTGACCAGCTGTGTGTTTCCCCCAGTTAAAGCCGGTTTCTCTCACCATTTTGTTTCCTTCTCAGCACTGACCACAATTGTCATCATCTCATTTATCTGTTTACCTGTTTGTTGTCTGTCTCCCTCATTTGTCTATAAGCTCCAGAAGGCAGGGATTGTGGCAGTTTTACCCACCACCACATCCCTAGAACCTGGCACAGTGTGCCCAGGACAGAGCAGGTGCTCTTTGGATGGACAATGGATAGATGACAGGAAAGGAAGGAGGGACAGATAGTTTCAAGGCCCCCACCCTTGAGATTGCTCTCATTTCACATCTGGATGACCTGAGTGGCCTCTCCTTACCGTCTTTGTATGCTGCCACCAGCTGGTGCATCTGCTCGTTAGTCCGTGAAGCCAGGATTTCAATGAGGCACTTCTCGTCAGTGCCGATGCCCTGGGAGAAGAGCAGCAACACAAGTGAGTCGAGGGCTGGGCCGGGAGGCCACCCGCCATGCATCGGGATCACACAGTGGCCAGAGCTACGACTCCCCCAGCACTCAAGGTGCAGCCCTGCCACAGCTCTTAGGCATGGCAGGAGCTGCTGCCCTGAGAATCTAAAGCCCTGGGTTCTAGTCCCTCCTCTGCCACCAGTTTGCTCTCTGACCTCGCATTAAGAACCTTTATATTTCTGAACTTTTTCATCTGGAAAATGGATATGATACTAATTGCTCTGCCAAACTCAAAGGGGAATGGGAAGGTAATAATCTCTCACTGCTAAATGTATCAGCTTATGAAATGAATTCATGCTTAATAGCTCAACTCCATCCAAGATCATAGCACGTTCTCTCTCCCCGGAGAGCAGCCCTCGATCTCAACCACATGCAACTACATACACCTAGTACTCTAACACACCTTCACAAGCTCTCTACCATTTTTTCCCCAGCCTGGAATGGCCTTGCCACTCTACTGGCCCAATCCTCTCCTCGCCCAATTGCTCCTCCTGTCCCCTACGAAGCCCTCTCAGGCCACCCCAGGCTTGGGGTCTTGGGCCCCGACCTCCCTCAGCACACACTTGGCCTTTGGTGTGTTGGACACAGTTTGACCCCACATTCCTATATCCTGATTCCTCAGGATTGTAAGCTCCTGGACTTTTGGGGGGTCTGCCTCACTCCAACATCTGCCCACACCCGTCCATGTGGAGGCTCCTTGGCACCCTCTGGGGTAGGGTTTAGGCAGACTGCCTCCTGAAGCTGGGGCCACAGCTGGGGGGGATGCGGGGCTCCCCGAATGCTTGTTGCCGAGACCAGCACGACCCCATTAACCAACCCCCTCCCCCAATAAGCGCATGCACACGCACACGCTTCTTACCGAGATGGCATCTTTAATTTCTTTGGCATCACAATAAGCAAGCGGCCTCATCAAGCCCACAATCAGCCGTTCAAACTTCCCTGTCAGCTCATACTTCAAGTCAGCAATGAGGTCCTGGGGAGGGAGGGGGTAATGGAGGAGGGAGAGGAACAGGAATTATAGTGATGAGAATTATGCTTAATGAGCACTCACTCTGCACAGGCCCTGGGCTGAGCCATCTCCTATCACCGTTACTCTCAGAGGTAAGTACTAGTATCAACACTAAGAAACTGGCCTAGAGATGTTAGGTACCGTGTGGAAGGTCACACAGGTAGACAGCGACTGTGCAGAGCACGTCACTGTGCCGCTCCCTCCCCACTGTTGGTTTGTTCGCTTGCTGTTTGTCCCTCCCACTCCCCAGTGAGTCCGCAGCCCTAACACCCCAGAAGGCGCCAGGTGCTCTAGACAGATTTGTGGCTGAATAGATGGAGGTCTGACTGAGAAGAAAAGGCCCTCGAGGGCAGGGGTGTCAGCACAGAGGCTGACCTGGAGCCAGGAACTCAGGAAAGAACCTGAATGAATGCATGCGTGAAGCCCCCTCCAGTTGCCATGGTTACCTTGCCATAGAGGGATTTGTAGTGCTGGCAAATCTCCTGCCTCTGCCTGTTGCTCCGGGAGGTGATCAGCTCCAGTATGGCCTCCTTGTCACTGCCTGGAAGAGGGGGTGGCACTGTCACGCCACTCTACCCTGCCTCCAGGAAGCCCACCAGGACTGCTCCCCACTCTGGACACGGCCTTGCCATGGCCCAAAGTCCATGTTATGAGCCTTCTGCTTATAATGTGGTGGTGTTGGGGTGGGGAGGGGGATTCACGGGGAACTTCTCAAGTCCCCACTGGGAGGGACCATAGCACCCAGAATATCTGAGCTCAGAGGGCCCCTGATCCAGCTCCTCCTTTCACAGATGAGGAAACTGAGACCCACAGATGGACAAGGACTCAACAGAGGTCTGGCTTAGAAAAGCCCAGGTGTTCTAACACCCAGCACAGGGTTCTTTCAACCACAAGAATAAAAACAAGAATAAGAAACACCAAATTCAGGGTAGTGGTTACTCCAAGAGAAAAAGGGGAATGAGGTTACTGGGGAGGGGTACCAAGGAGGTTTCAACTAGTCTGAAGTCCTATTTCCTAAGGGTAGTAGGTTGATGAGTGAAACTGGTATTTTTCTATTTTATTTATTTTTATTTTTTTGATATTTTTCTTTATACTTCTGTTTGCCTGAAAATATCAATTATAAAATTATTCCAGACTATAAAAATAACACTCGAGGACCACCCCAAGTCCTGCATGACTCCTGCTCCCCCCGTGCCACCCCCTGCAGCTGCCCGGCACCCACCGAAGCCCTTCATGGCGCTGTACAGGGCCTCGGCGTCCTGGCTGGCGTCGAAGTCTGCAAAGTCATGAATGGAGCCCCGGTACTTGGCACCCTGTGGAGAGAAAAGCAAAGGTTGAACTGCTGACCTTGGCCCTGGACCGTGCTCCCAGCCCCAGGCCCATCCCGGGCTCCTGACCCAGGCCACAGGCTGAGTCCAGGTGGAGCTCCCTTTCCCTGCAAAGCTGAGCAGCTGCCAACTACATAAGCCCTGAGTAGTAAGTGCGTGGCTGCCTCTCCCCATTCCACCTGCTGAAACCTGCTCAAAGGACAGGGCCACTTCCCCAAGGGAGGGTGGCTCAGCCAAGGCCCACAGCCTGTACCACTTTCCACATAGAGGGTTTTAAAAAGGGTAGCTGAGTATAGGAGATGGAAACTACCCCTGCCAGAGTAACAAGAGCCCCTCTTATTTTTATGGCACTTTACAGTTTACAAAGTCCTTTTACCTCCAATAACGTGATTATTTTAGCAACCCATGGAAACACTTAAAATTATTTCTATCACAGAAACCAAGTCCAAGGAAGCTGCTTGCTGGAGGTCACAGAGAACCCAGATCCCTTCCCTGTTCCCCTCTGCTCTCCAGCTCTAGAAACCTTGCAGGGGCCAGCTAGTGAGGTGGGGTCTTCAGGCTCAATGCCAACAAGCTGCTGCCATTGAACTGAGCCCAGTGAACTGAGATGTGACCTGGCATCTGAGGACACACTGGCTTGGTCCTTTGGGGGAAGGGTAGGAGGGGCAGAAAGTCCGAGGATCTCAGACATGGAACCTGAATGCACAATGGACCTGGTTCACAGAGAAGTCAGATATGGGTCAGGTAGACGGCACTGATAAGGATCGGGGCCTGGGTAGCAGCCAGGCCCAAGTCCCCAAGCAGCACGGTGACAGGGAACTTCATCTGTGCCAGGCCCAGCGTTAAGGGCTGAAGGCCCAGGGAGAAATAGGACTCCATCCCCTTCCTCCATGAGCTTCTGGTCCAGTGGAGGCCAGAGACCAGCCTACAAATTACCATAAATACCCTAAGACAGGGGGCAAAGTAATGTGGGAAAGCAGCAGAGGATGATTCCAGTGCAGGGAGGGAACCAGGAAAGGCTTCATGGAAGAAGGGGGCAGGCGAGGTGGCCCACATAAACCAGGCATTTAAGGAGTATGCGCCGGACTGTCAGAGAGCCTCCTGCCCTCTCAAGTGCCCCCAGTGCTTGCCTCACCCCAGCCAAGAATCTGGCTGCTCTTCCGTTTATGTCTGAAGAGCTGGCCACTTGGAGGCATGCATGGACACGGAGTGCCTATTTAAAGTTCAGGCAAGGCTGGTGACCAGAGAGCGACACAGCCCTCTTCCCACCAGCCATGAATCCCCTGTCACCTGATCACACCCCTGGGCAGAGAGAAATGAGAAACACATCAACTGCTCAAATCAGGGCACTGTGCAAGGAACGCCGGCAGCAGCGGGCGGCAGCTTTACCTCCAGAGCTTCTCTTGCCTTACTTCAGGCCTCACACGCTGGAGCCTGAGAAATACCTGCTGACGACAACCCCCAGCGCAAGAAGTCTGATGCGAGACCCGGGAGGGCAGATCCCGGATCTGTCCTGTCTACGGCAACATCCCCAGTTCTTAAAAGAGACAGTCCAAAGGAGGCGCTCAAGTGTCTGTCCCACGGATAAATGAACAAGAAGACAGAACAACTGGAATTTTACTTTCAAATTACTCTGCATTTCTCCCTGGTTACTCTCAGGCCAGCAGTATCAAAAAAGCAGAGCAGCTTTGTGAGACGGATGGAAAAGCAAGAAGCTCCGAGGGCCAGAATTATAGTTATTGCTTTGCAAGGATGCTTAAAAAGCCTTTACTTCTGCTTTCACTTGATACTTGACTCCAAGGGGACAAGGTCTGTGTCATGAATTAGAGAAATAATTATGAATAAGAATAACTATGGGGGGTGGGTGTGGCTCAAATGGTTGGGCGTCCGTCTGCCATATGGAGGGACCTGGATTCGATCCCCGGGACCTCCTGGTAAAATAAAAAAAAAATATATAGAAGGGGCATGGGCTGCCAGGTTCTGTGTGCCAGTGAGCCACCGGGCCCCGGGATCCATGCAGCAAGATGATGACATAACAGGAGAGAGATGCAGGAGAGAGACAAGACGAGATGCTCCAAAAGCTCCGAAAACCAGGAACTGAGGTGGCACAGGTGGCAGAACACCTCTCTCCTACATTGGAGGCCTCCAGGATCGAATCCTGGTGAAGACTGGAGGAGGAGGATGAGAAGAGATGGCCGGAAACAGACACAGAGAATTGCCCAGCAAATGGACACACACACACAAAAAAATAGCAAATGGGGAAGGGGGGTTTAAAATGGATAAAGTAAATAAATAAATCTTTAAAAAAAAAAAAAAAAAAAAAGAATAACTATGTATCTCCAGAACCTAGCACAGTGCTTGACTAGAGACCAGAAGGGGCTCAGGGACTGTGACTGTGTTGAATGGGTGAATGAATGGAGACACCTGTGATAGCTCAGGCTCTGGGATGGAGGGTGCTGAAGGGAAGGCAGTGCAGGGAGCCCTTCCTGGCACAGGACTTCTAGTAATGCAATCTCCAATGCTGAGGATGCCCGGAGTATCAAGCTTTGAAAGAAGCCAATAAGGACTGTGTCCTCTAGGGTCTGTCTGGGCCCCTTAGGGTCGAGCCTGCTGCTATGGCCCTTGGTTGCTTTTCCTTCCACCTGCCTGACCCCTCCTGCCCTAACCCACACTCACGCCAGCCTCCAATCTCCAGTTTTAGGACTTGTCTGGAAAACCATACTTGGGATAAGAGCGGGAAAGCACTTTGAGAACCACAGGCTGAGAATGAAATGAGGAAAGCTCATCTCAATATTACTACCCGTGTCCTAGGAGACCCCCAAAACAGAGGGTGTTTTGACACAAGGCAAGTCAGTAGCCCAGCTGGGAAGGAAGCCAAGGCTCTTTCTAGTGGAAAGCTCTCCCCCTCTCCCCACAAATCCCATGCTGGGTGGGGCTTCGAGATGGGGAAGGGTCAGCCCTTACACAGGGCTTCTCCCCTCACCAGAGATGGTGACCTGACCTTCCCCTGGGATGCCGAATCATTCACATTATTTTACTATACTACCTGCCTGCTCTGTCGGAATGCGGCTCCTTTTAGGTAGGCCATTTCCTCTCTGGGCCATTCTGACCATGTTCTCAAGGCTATAAATAGGCAGCAGTGCCGTCCAACCCATGAGACCTTGCGCTCTCATGCAGTGCCACTTCAAAGCAGCCAGGGACTCCTGGGGCCTTTTACAAATCCATTCATTCAGTCAAGAAACATGCTCCTAAGTACTAGGACCAGGGATCATGAAGAGCACATAGTCTGGTAAGGGAGGTGCCTAACAACTGCCACCACAACCTAGTGCTTATGCTAAGGGTAACCCAGGAGCTGGAAAAGAGACTCTTCCTTGAGGGAGGGACCACGCCTGTCGTGCTCATGGATAGATTTCCAGCACTGAGCACAGGGCCTGGCATACTCACTAAATATTTGTTGCATGGATGGAGGCATGCATGGATGTATGAACAATCATGAATTTATTCAGAGCAGGTCAAAGGAGGCTTCCTGCAGGTTAGGTCTAACCTGAGTCCTAGAGGGTGAGCAACAGCTGGCTCCAAGAGGCAGGGGAGGGAGGAAAGAGGTGGTGAAGGACAAGGCATCCAGGTGGAGGAAGGAGCAGGGCAAAGGCCAAGAGGCAAGAGCTGGTGAGGAACACTCAGGGAAGGGAAAGTCCTCCAGGATGGATAGGGTGGGGGGCTAGGGGGGCAGACAAGGGAGGCAGGGCAGAGCTGAGGCTGGAGAGAGAAGGAGAAGATGGAGATTAAACACGTCACATGCTTGCACACTGCTGGGGAAGGCAGCTCTAGTCCCAGCTGGGGGTGCTCTGGGTACACCACTTAGTGCAAGGGGCCTGGGGTCAAAGTTTTCCAGGGCAAAATGAGGTGCTAGCACCGCACTGTTATTTTCTGTATCTATTCAACAGAGCTGCCCACTCATAATATCACCCCTAGTATCATAGGATTTTGTATTAGGTTGAGCCATTTTTGTATAGCTCAAAAAACAATTGAACAGGGGAGCGGATGTGGCTTGAGTGGTTGAGCACCTGTTTCCCACATGGGAGGTCCCAGGTTCCATTCCTGGTGCCTCCTAAAAACAAAAACAAGCAAACAAATGAAAAAACCAACTCAAGGGAGCCGATGTGGCTCAGTGGTTGAGCACCAGCTTCCCACATACAACATCCAGGGTTCAATCCCCAGCACTGGTATCTTAAAAAAACAACAACAGTTGAACAGCAGCAAATTCACATAATTGCAACTATTACTGTTCTCTACATTGATATGTGGGATCTTGAGAATTTTTAAATTGTGTGCTAGGGCAGGGTGTGTTGGTGGTGACCAGCACCGAGACATCCTCCAAGCCCGGATTCCACAGGGCTCGCAGCCAGCCAGACACCTAAGGTCACAAAGCTCATCCCAAGGTTGCAAAGCTCACGAGACTGTAAGCTGCGGGCATGAGGAAACGATGGATGAGTTTCCCCAGGATGAAAAGCAGAGGTTACAGCAGCTGCTCCTGCACCCCCACCCTTCTCCCTCTTACAGTGCGGGCAGAGTTTTGAGAAGGATCAAAAGTGGACAGAAGATGAGGCAATGCCACGCTGGGGAAAAACAGCTAATAACCTGTACAAGTCATGATCAAAACGTGTGCTTACGGACGAGCTTAGCAAGCAGCAATGCCAGTCTCCCATGTGGCTCTTTGCACGAGGATTATTAAGTCTTCCAAGTGACTGTCTGCAGGATGAGTTCTCTCAGGACCCCAGAGCACAGCCAGTAGAAGGATTGGTTACATTTTTGAGACAGAGGGGAAGTCCTTACAATCATCCAGTGCGGGGTTCCCATGTCAGTCATCCTCACACCACCTTTGTGAATTTTGCCATCTCCAACTGCCCCGTGCAGCTTCCCACCCTCTCCACCTCCCCCGACCCCGACTGCCCCTTGCTCCTCCGGCAGACAGGTTCCTGGCCTCAGCTATTCAGTATCAAGGGGAGAGGAGAGCAGAGGAGAAGGGACTTTCCACCCTGAAATATTCAGCAGGCCATGGTGCCAGCTGGTGAGCAGCCTGGGCCCCGGGGCTTGGCGGTCCTGGACCCTGCCCAGGGTACTGCGGGCTGCAGGAGTCGGGGCCACCTCCCTGGCACAGAAGCTGAAGTCACCAGGGAGAGGGCCGCCTTGACTAGGGGTGACCCAGGCCCCAGCTCTGAGCGCCTGCCCCTCTGCTGCTGCCCCCCAAGTGTTTTCATGCCCATCATCGGGTCCATCTTTGTGAAATTCAGACCACAGACCATGCCGCCCAGGACCTGTCTACAATACCACATTATTTCTGCACTTCCTTGGGCTTCAAGGTCCCCTTTTCCAGAGGGAAATATTGGGAGAATAGTACAATTATACAATTACCACAGTGGAAGGAACTGGGGGTGATGGGACCGGGGAAAAGAGGGAGCAGCCTGCTGCATTGTGCTGGGAGCATTCAAAACACATCTGGGTGCTCATATTTGGAAGCATTAAATATAAACGTCAGCTCAAAGGAAGACCTTCCGCACACTTCTCTAGAATTGTATTCTACAACCTCCTCCTCTGCACCCAGAATTACTTTTACTCCCTTGAACACACGATATTCTCTCTCTCCCACTCTGGCGGTCTGTTCCAGCTACTCCAGCCACCTGGGCTCCTCTCATCCCCCTCACTCCCCTGATGAGCTCCACTTGCATTGGGGCAGCTTCCCCATTCCTTCAACCTGGGCGGGTGCCCTCCCGTGAGCTCCCAGAGCTCTTTGGCTTTTCTACCAGCACTCCTATCACGTTGCATGGGGGATTCCAACTCCCACCCCGGGACTCTTGATTTCAGGGCATCTACAGGCCACTGGTCCATGGTGACAAGAAACCACAGGCCAGCCAGGCAGGGCCTGGAAGCACGGGACCAGGAGCCCCTGGAGCTGCACTTTCCAACCCCCCACACTGATCTCCCAGGGTCTGATCTTACCAGTGGGTCATCTAGAATTCTGCAATTCAAATGGCTCTCAGAAAGCAGTTCTGGGATGACTACGTTAGGGAAATGGGGAAGAGCCAAAGTTCCCTCTTGGATCTTTGCCCACAACCACGAGTACTCTCTCCTCTGCAGAGAGGTCACGTGTGCAAATACACTCATTGATGGCTGGAAGGGACAAACTAGCAGGACTTTTTTGAGGTGCCGATACTACATTATATGACTGTGCTCTTCAAAAACTGTGAATAAATATCCTTTAGGCCCAGGTTCATTATGTGGCAAGTCATGAGGACAGGGAAGAAGCTCAATTATCACAAGGCCCAGTGAGGGACCAGCGGGGCTGAGTCAGGCATCCCACAGGTTTATCTTCCCTTCCCTACCCCATCATCACCGTCACACTACCACGTCTTTTCTAAGCCCAGAAAACTGGGATCACTTTTAGGCAAACCGTGCCACAGAGTGACTCCCTAACTCTGACCACAGAGAGAACCCAATCCTGGCCACACACAGGAGTAAAAGCTCTGCTATGCCTCAGCAAACTTGTCATGCAGCATGAAAGACTGAGGTTAGAGTCTCCCAAATCAGAGAACTGTCCCAAACGGACATGACAGGGAACATTTCCATCTTCAGAGCAAGAGGACGCTTTATGGCTTCTGACTGCCTGGGAGCCATTTCCCCTCCTGGGGGAACCACTCTTGGGCCATGCAGGTCGGGTGGGGCAGACCCACTACCTGACTCCAAGGGAGGGCAGGTTACCTGGACCTAGCCAGTGAGAACCCAACCTGGAACTGTTGGAAATCAGGTATGCCGCTTCTCCTGGGGCTGCCAAGGCAGCGCTGGGGATGTGTCCAGCTGCTGGTAGTGAGCATGCCCAAGAAAGGGAAGAACTTGCCCAAGAACGAGGTCACCCAGAGGAAGCCCAGGTCACAGAGGCAGAATCCTGACAATAGCCCTGGCATCCAGCCCAGCCTGAAGCCCCGAGCTTCTCAGTTGCATGAGCCAATACACAGTCCTTTCTGCTTAAGAGCTTGCGTGCTATGGGGCCCTTGCACCTGAAAGAGCTGCGACTTGTAACAGGAGCAAGCGGGACCAAAGCACCTCTCCTGCTCCTTTTCGAGCGAAAGGCACCAGGGCTCTTGGCAGCAGTCTTGGTGACTCCAGCGGGAGCCCAGGCCCCAGGAAGGCAGAGCACAGCTTTCAGGAGGGGAGATGGCCCTTACCTGTGCTGGTTTGGCCATGGTCTCAGGTTCTGTGGCAGAAAACACTGTGGAGAAGAAAAGAGTCCGCATGAGATTCCCCCACATTCTGCTGCCCCCCTCCTTTCCCCCAACTTTCCTGGCTCCTTCCTCCCAAGTGAAAGTAACCTCCTTCTGCTGTGTTCCAGCTGCTTCTTACCCTTCAGGTTCAGTCATACCCAAACACTTGGCTCGAGTTCAGGTGCATTTTTCAGAGGACAATGGATAGGCTCATTGGTGTCCAGACTTAGCAACCAGGATGGGAAATGGACTTGGAACCCAGAGGAAGAGCGAGAGCTTTACCTCTGACCACACGGTGACCACAGGCTGTGCAGGGCACTTTCCCAGGCATCTCACTTAATGTGCATGGCGATCCTTCCAGATCAGTGTCCCCTTGTTAACAGAGGACACTGAAGGGGACAGGAAGGTTAAAAAACCTGCCCAGGAGCACACAGCGTAGCACTGATCCACCTATTCTCAGATTCCAGAGTCCAGGCTGTGGGCACCCTGACCACTTTCCTTCCCAGCCACCAAGAATGGTTTCGGAACCCAGGGGTCAACAGTCTGCAGGTAGCAAGATTCCGAGGGACCTAAGTCACCTGTTGCAAACATCTGAAGGGCTATCATTCAAGTGTCAGCCCATAAACATTTATGTAGCACCTCCTCTGTTTTAGGAACCATTCTAGGTACTAAGGGTGCAAGCAGTAAGTGAAAAAGACAAAACCTTGATTTCCTGGAGCTTACTCTCTAACAGGGAAGGAATAACAAGCAAATGCATATATCAGACCCCGAAAAGAACTAAGGGGAAAAGACAAAGCTTGGTGAGGAAAGAGCAGCAAGGGATGCGCTGTGAGGTAGAGTGGGGAAGCACGTGGACCCCTCGGGCAGAGTGATGAGGCAAAGAACAGCAAGCTTGGAGGCAAGAGAGTGCCTGGCACAAACCACGGCTGGGAGCTGATGGGGCAGCAGAAGAATGGAAGTGGGGACAAGGGAGAGGGGCAGGGGTGGGGTGCTGGTAGAAAGTGGGGTCGGGGGCAGCAGGGGCCAGCACCTGAAGGCTGCTGTAAAACTTTTGATTTTGGGGGGCCATTGCGGGGGCTTTGAACAAGCAGGACACATGATCTCATTGAAAAGGGATTGGCGGTGGGGTCAGAAGATGTGGTCTACAGTGAGGGAACAGGAAAAAAAGGCATATTACCTAAAAAGAAATGTAAAAAGGATATAAGTCATTTGGAAAGAGGAAAGGGGTGGGAATGGCTGAGGCTAATGGGCATTCTGAGCAGGAAGGCAAGAGATGACGGTGAAATAAGAAGGGAGAAACAAAAGACCATTGCTCTCCATTTTAAGCTAAGGCCTGTGCAATTAGATTTTTTTTTTTTAAAAACCATGTCTATGTATTCTTTTTCTTTTCTTTTCTTTTCTTTTTTGTGAGGTACCAGGGCCGGGGACCCCGGGACCTCATATGTGGGAAGCAAGTGCTCAACTGCTTGAGCTACATCTGCTCCCCTGTATTACTTCTAAAAAGTAAAAATTAAAAACTCCATTGGACTTATTCATTAAGACCAACAAGAAGCAGAACTTGAGCTCAGTGCTTTCCAGTTCTCCACACCTCCACAAAACTTAGGGGAATCAGCCCGTGCTCAGTCCCTAACCCTGCTTTCACTTTGGGGTCATTAGAGATGGTACAATACAGTGGGGAAAATGTAGCTTTGGAGACAGACCTTTTGTCACTTATTTGCTGCGTGACCTGGGGCATGCTGCCCATCTGAGTTTAAGGTGCTCTCAGAAAATTGAAGGGTTGTAGAAGGAAGAGACCTAACTCATGTCAAGGGCAGAGGACAAAAAAAAAAAAGAGGACAAAAGCTCAGCATTAAATGCGTCCTAGATAAACGGTGGCACTCACTGTCCTGGGTGGGAAGTCCTCGGGGCAGTGCTTTGTTGCATTGGCCCAGGTGTCCCCATTGCCTGGTTCCTGCATTGTGCCCGCAGCCAGCAGAAGCCAGGTGAGAGGGACGGGAATGAGGGGCAGAGGACAGAGCCACCTGCAACCGTAGCTGCTCAGCATGGGGAAACCCCGCTGTTTCCCTGACAACCAGGGGCCCTGGATACAAATATGCAGCTCTCACCAGGAAATGGAAACTCTCCCGCCCCCAGGGCCCCAGGGACTGGCCAGGAGACATCGCTAGGTTTCCCCAGGCTTGGGGACTGTGGGGGCAGAGGGTGAGGGAACTCCAAGGCCCTCAGAGAACAGGGACTGAATGAGGCCCAGGAAGTCAGCTGACTCAGGGAGGGAGGGCTGGGGCCTGCCGCCTCCAGCCTCCCCGAAGCATTTTCCTGTGGTCTTGTTGCTGGAAACTTTAGAAGCTGGCTGCAGCCCAGGCCCATCTGTGGGCCAGAGGGGCCTCGAGGCCTGTGGGAGAACACTCTCAGCTCTGAGAGAAGTTTACGTGTGCCAGATGTGAGTGTGCATCTCATGTGTGTATGTGTAAAGCCAGCTTCTTCCAGGACTCGATGCTCACAGGGGATGTTCAGGGGACAAATCTCACCACCAGTTCCAGTACCCCCAGGGAGGCACGGGGACTCTCCAGGGCTGGTCAGAGAGCACCATCTATCCTAGCTTTAAGAGAGCCTTTGGTGCCCCCAGGCCGTACTTCTCAAATAGGATGAATAAATGTTTTATATCCAGTATTTCAGAATCCCAGAGACCCCTTAATGATGTGCTAACTCCAAGCCCTTCATTTTCTAGATAGAAAAGGACTCTCAGAGAGGGAACTGTGACTTGCCAGGGCTCAAACAGTAGCCAACGTCTTGGCCTCCCAGAAAGACCCAGGTTCTGGGCCCCAAGCTGCCCCTGTGTAACCTTAGATAAACCAAGCTCCTTCTCTGGGCCTCAGTGTCTGCATCTGTAAAATGGGAATAATATCAGTACCCCTTTGAGAAAACCAAAGAATGGATGTGAAAGCCTGCTATAGATTTCAACCAGGGATTTTCACAAGAAAATCTCAGAGCATCAGTCCTAGGAGGGCTCTTCCCCAGGTCACAGGATCACACCCCGCCCCTCCCTGCCCACAATATGCAAGTGTCATCATTTTCTTGTCTGAAATGGCTGCTCAAGACTGGTGGACGTGGACACTCTAGACCTGCGCCCCTCTTCTCCCTGGAATCCTGAATCTCTTCTGTGCCGGATACCTAGTGAGGGCTCATCGTGGCTAATCCATCCCAGAAATCCACTCAAGAGGAGAGTCGCCTGGGTGGCCTTCTGCTGTCCTCATCCTGTAGCCTGCAACTAGTCATGTTTCTTCCTTCCTCTTTGGGAGCTGGGGGCTGAATATAGCAGGGGCGCTCTGGGGCAAAGCACACCCCAGAGCTGGCAGGACCTGTGGCCCAATCATACAGATGGGTCATGGATACCTGGAGAGGATAAGAGTCTGCTCCAAGTCATGCAGAAGGCAAGGGCTCTGAGATCAGACCTGGCTTTGGGTCAGAGCTCTTCCCCGCAGTGAGTCTGTGATTTAGGCAATTTATTCAAATTGAATCTCAATTTCCACACTGTAAAGTGCCTACAAAAATACTTACATGTGCTGAGAAATAAATGAGTTAATGGATTTGAAGCCCTTAACACAGTGCCTGGCACATAGTAAAGGCTCAAAAAATGCTAGTTTTTATTATGATAAGCCCAAATATTTACAAGGGAGGCAGCATGGAATTGTGATAAAGAACATGGACTTTGTAGTCATGGCCTGGGTTCAAATTCTGGCACCGCAAATTGCTAGCTCATAACTTTGGAAAAGTTATGTCATTACTCTCTGCGTCAGTTTCTTCACTTGTGAAATGACAACCTCCTAAAGATTTTTGTGAAAATTCAATGAAATAAGGCAGGTAAACTACTTAGCATGGCCAGGTAGAGATGAAATGCTTAATAAGAGGCAGCTTCTGTGAACACAATCATCATTATTTAGAGGAGTGGGTTCCAAAGTGGGGTACTGGGCATGACAATCCTCTGGGGTGCAGGATGAGAATGCGAGCACTTTCTAAATCTCTTATTCCATCACTTCATGTTCCATTTTTTATGTTTGTTACACATATATAAAATTAAAGGCCATACTAGAGGTTCAAGCTGAGAGAAGTACACTAACAAAAGAGATTGGAATCAATGGAATGAAACAGTAAGAGGAGGAGGAGAGAGGGAAGAGCAACAGCAGCTTCTGTCCTGGAGAAGGTAGCCTGGGGGCTCTGAAGGAAGAGAGCGTACTTTGGGGGGGAGGGAGTTGATGTTGAGTGCGAGGTGAAAACAAGTGTGGGAGGGGACAGGAGAGCAATTCGAGAGAAATCAAGAAACCACCTGGAAGACTGTAAAAACTCACCCAGACCGCTGAGCCCTGGGAGACCGACCTTGGGCGCTAGTGCGCTCTTGCTCACAGGTCTCCCGTGGTCCCCTCAATGCCAGGCCTCTTAGCTCAGCCTTCAAAGCCCTTGCTTATCCTTCCTGATTTATCTGCCCCCACCTCGCTCCTCTTCAGCAACCACCGCAACCACCCTCTCTCCACAAAACCAGTAATACCCCACTAAACCACCAGCATTTTCTATCCAGCCTTCTAGAATCCAGACCAGTGCTATTTCAATCCTGGTTTCCTTTAAACCACGGTGTCCCTCAACAGATGAATGGATAAACAAACTGTGGTGTGTATACACACGATGGAATATTATGCAGCTGTAAGAAGAAAGGAAGTCGTGACTCATGACAACATAGATGAACCTGGAAGACATTATGTTGAATGAAGCAAGCCAGACACAAAAGGACAAATACTGCATGATTGCCCTGTTATGAACTAAATATTTTGTGTATACTTATGGAGTCAACTTGAATATGGGTCACCAAAAATAGAATGAGGTTAGAGAATGGAAAGCTGAGGGTTAACTTGTGCAGAATTGGTAAAAAGGCTGTGTGCTGATCTTTGGAAATGAAGAGAAAAGGTGAAAGCACAACATAGTGTTTGTAACTAGCAGTGCTATTATTATATGGGTATGTCAGTGGTTGAAAGAGAAAGTCTAAAGTCGTGTATATTACTAAAAGAAAAGCTTAGGACAGTGGATGTAGCTCAGGGGTTGAGTGCCTGCTTCTCATATACGAGGTTCTGGGTTCAATCTCCCGTACCTCCTAAAAAAAAAAAAAAGGAAAGCCAAAATATGCAACATGGGACTGTATAGCATAGCAAAACCTCATGTGAAATATGAATATGGTAATATTGCATATATAAGACTGTTTTTCTTTGAAACTGAACAAAGCCTATGTAGGTTAATGTTACAAGATGTTAATAACAGGCAAAACAAACAAACAAAGAAACATTATGCTAAATGAAAGAAACAAGACACAAAGCACTATAGTGTATGATTCCATTTCTATAAAATGTAAATATAAATCAATTTATAGAGATAGAATTAGATTACTGATTATGAAGGGCTGGGGAAGGGTAGAGGGATTGAGAGGTGATTTCTAAGGGGTGGGAGTTTTGCTTTTTGGAGTAATGACATTGTTCTAAAATTTTTTTGTGATGATGAATGCACAACTCTGTGATTATACTAAAAGCCATTGATTATACACTTTGGATGGATTGTATGGCATATGAATGTATCTCAAGAAAACTGCTAAAAACACACCCAACAAAACCACCTAGGGAGTTTTTCTAAATTACCAAAGAATCAGGCCAATCCCCAGAGATTCTGATTCAACTGTTCTAAGGTGAGGCCTGGGCTTTGACAATTTTGAAAAAACCTTCCTAGGTGATTCTAATGTACAGCCAAGGCTGAGAATCACTGTTGTATGCTGGATTCAAATGCCACCTCTTCTAAGAAGGCAGGAGTGCTTTCTCTCTCCTTTGAACCCCCACAGTGCTCTGAAACCACCTTCACTTGTCAGGGCAGATCAACCACCTTGGACTCACCTATTGTCTCTGACAGATGGAGGCTGCTTGAGACAAGGTATTGTAGATAAAAAACCTGTGCTTCAAAGGAAAACTGCATTATCTGAAGGACATCCCTCCGGGTTATTTGCCCCATTTGCCTATTCCTTCCAATAGAAATATGTCTATTCTTCAGATTCCAAGCTAGTTATAATATCTGCCTGCTTTGGTTATTGATTGTAAAATCTTTTTTTTTTTTTTTTAAGGAGGTGCCAGGGATTGAACAGGGGATCTCATACGTGGGAAGCAGGAGCTCAATCACTGAGCTACACCTGCTCCCTGACATGCTCATTTTTATATCTGTACAAGTCATGATGTTTCCTTTTCCTGAAAATTATCTTTTTAAATAGTATGTTTAGTCTTCTTTGCTACACTCCCTACTGCAGGGAGTGTGGGTGAAATGCCCTGAATGTTTTCTTTAAGGATCCCCTTGGAAAAAAATTACAGAACAAAAGGAACCACCTGACCTAGTGGTTTTCAAACTGTGCCTTATGGAGGAACCCAGGGGTTCCAGCAACTCCCACCCCAATCACAACAAAACTCACGTTATCTGTTTTCCATATCCAGATTTCACTTAAGATTTCCTCTGAACAATAGCTTCTTTGGCTAAATAATTTTTGAAAACCACACACTCCTCAATAAATGGCCAGGAGTGGAGACAAGATGAGCGGTTAGGTGACTTGCCCAAGGTCATACAGAAAATTAATGATTAAACGAGGCTCGGTTTTCAGAAAATATTTATTGAGCATGTCCTGCAAACCAGGCCCAGTGGTAGGAGGTGGGGGTAGAACAGAGACCAAGAAAGACAAGGTCCTGCCCCCAATGAAGCTTGCAGTATAGAGCAGCAGTCTGCATTTTTTTTTTTTATCCCATACACCATCAGTAACACGAGGGGAAAAAATAGAGTATTCATTATGAAAACCAAAAATGGCTTTTAAAAGATGAGATTAAAAGCGCATATAATAAAAGGTCTACTCATGGTAAATATCATCAAAACTTATTAAACTGTATCATCTAAATTGTAAACTATACTGTAAACCATTAAAAATTAAAAAAAAAATTAAAAAATAAAAGGTCTACCTGTTCCTTTCAATACCCCAGATGATCATTTCAGTGCTCCCTGGGTGTGAGCACCCCCTTGGGAGATCCCTGGGCTGTGCAGTCTAGACCCCTGTGGTTGCCTGTCCCCATGGCTCCTCCCCAGCCCACAGGAAGACGCCCAGGAACAGCCCTGCCCCCTCCAAGGAGCCTCGGCTGGACGAAGCCAGGGTAAAATGCCTCCCCTGGCCCTGTGCTTGGGTACCCCCCCAACCCCCCAGCTCACAGCACTCGGGTTTCTTAGATAGCAGTGTCTTTCCTTCTCCTGACCCAGGACCATCGATCCTAGCAGTGGACAGGGCCCCAGGAGATCATCTAGGCTGCCCTGGGTTTGGAATTGGACTGGCCTGGGTTTGAATTCTGGCTCAGGTCACTTGGGTGAGAGGCAGGAAAATAGCTGGACTGTGCTATTTCGAAACTGTGTGGCTTTAGGCAGGTACTTGACCTCTGTGCCTCACTTCCATATGCAAAATGGGGATGAAAATAGTACCTACTTCTTAAGAACTATAGTAAGGATTAAATGAATTAAGACCAGTCTAGTGCTTAGAACAGGGCCTGGCACATAGGAAGCGCTATGTAAATGTTTGTTATTATTTCTTGCCTCCTGTCTTGACCAACAGTTGGAGTTTTCATGTCTGCAAAATGGGCTTAAAGCTAGCATCTAACACTCAGGGTTCAGCCAGGACTCAATAAACAGTAGTGGCTGCTGTTTTATTATTCAAGGAGTACCAGGATACCCATTTCAGAGGTGAGGAACCCGAGGCTCAGGTCGCCTGCCTTCTCAAGCACCATACCCTTTTGTCATTACAACAGGAACATAGCTTCTCTGTGTGCAGCATTCTACAGTTTGCAAAGCACTTTCACATCCACCATCTCATAACCTCAAAAAGAGCATTATCAATCTCATCCCCATTTTACAGATGGGTCTCAGAGGTTTAAAGAACCTCTCTACGGTCTCTCTACGGTCTCTGTGGATTTCTCAATCCCAGGAGGAAAGGAAATGGAGTGAGGCTGGATTGCAAACCAAATAAGCTTATAAGCATAAAGACACCCCCCATACACACTTATTTCCGCTCCCCGCTTAGAGGGAAGGGGGGCATGCTCAGGAATCAGGGTAGATACCACATCCTGCGCCTTGTCCTCACCCAGGAAGTATCTTAGAGAGGCTGGGTGTGGTGAAGCTGGTTGGTACTACTGGGCCTCCCCAGAGAACCCTAGAATAGTAGAGCAAGAAGGGCCTCCTAGACCCATTCCATTTTACCAGCTGGGAGCCCTGGGCACATCTCTTACCAGCTTCAGGAAAGAAACTCAGGCCCAGAGAGGTAGGAGAATCACGTAGGGCACCAGCTGGTCAGTGGCAGGGCAGGGGCCCAGGGCTCCCTCTGGGTGCTGCAGTGTAGGTGTTGCAGATGCTGGCAGCCGCCCAGCACTGCAGAGCCTCCCCAACCCTGTCCCAGGAATCAGCCGCAAGAAGCCCTGGGCTTCCCTGCACACCCACATCCACACTCTGCCCCAGCAACAGCTGTAGCCCTTACCCAGAAACTGCAAATATTTCCTGTATCCCGGCAGTGGGTGCCTTGGGACAAAGGGTAGAAGGCAAAGGAAGATGACTGAGTGACCATCACAGCTGCAGAGGGGAATGGAGGACTCTGCCTGCCTCCCCAGCCCCACCCAACTCCCGGAATCGTAACTCTTAGAACAGTTGAATCCTAGAATGCCAGCACTGGACGCAGCAGCCAGTTCAGCAGACTGCCACAGGGGGGGTAGCAAAGGCCCAGAAAGGGAAGAGGCTTGCAAGAGGACCCCAGCACACTTGACACTGTAACCCTGTTCTCCTGACCCCCAGGCCAGTGCCCTCTGCATGGCTCAGGGCCTGAGGGTGGGAAGGACAGGGTTCATGAGGGCTGATGCTGGGGTCACTCACCGGGCAGGGCTAAGCAGGTCAGGTCAGCGGCACCGAAGATTTAAGGTGTGGGAGGGAGTAAGGGGGATAGCTGCGGAAAAAGGGCGGACTCTTGGGGAAAACCAGAGTCCTTTCACAAACCCGGGAACCACATGTCCAAATTTGGAATTGTCAGGGAAGACCCACCAGAGTTTAAGAAAAGAAGGGAGGAAGCAGTGGTCAGATTAGTCTTCCTAATGGACCTCCTGCCCCATCCCCTTGCAGGGACTACAAGGGTTGAACCAGGCTTCCTGGAGGCTTCCCAAACTTCTAATCATTCCTTGCAGCTGACAAATAAATCAGTTCTCACAGCCATTGTTTCCTCTGGGGAGGGGTGAGAGGTGGGATTCAGCTCCAGAGTTGGAAGAGGAAATTGGGGTTCAGAGAGGGAGAACCATTGGTTGGAGGTCACACTGCAAGTTGATGATGGAGCTGGAATTCAGATTCAGGGATTTCACTCTCATGCTAGTATTTTGGGCCTCATCTGAAGTCCCCAAGCTTTGGGAAGGCCTAAACTGTGCCTGAGGGAGCAAGAAGGTGGGGCCCTTGCCTCACCACACGGGCCCTTGGGGCCCAGTTGGGAGAGTCCTTCCTAGGCAAGCAGTGGGAGGGGTGTGGGCTACCGGCCCTTCATCAGTCTGCACAAAGAGCCTCCCCCCCAACACACGCATACACACACGCCATTTTATAAGCAGCCCTGAGGGTCTTCATGCCCTCCGTCTTCAGCCTCGGCCACACCCTTCCTTACGGGTCCTTAGACTCCCGTCCAGCTCCCCCAACCCCGGGCCTTCAAAGTCTCTTCAAGCCCTCAAAGCAGGGCCAGCAGCCCATCCTTCCTCAGTCTCGGCGCCCTGGGCCCATCTCCGCCACACCCTCTGCAGAGCTGCACCCCCCTTCCCTTCCCCAGGCGGGGCGCCGTCCGCCTACGGCCCCAGATTTGTCTACAGCGCTCCCCCAGACACGCGCAGGCCGCGACCCTCTCGGGTTACCGCGCCCCTCGCGTCGGGTCCCCCGCGGCCCTCCCACCTGCCCGCGTCCCTCCCGGCTCCCAGGGGCCCCCTTCCTAAAGCCCGGCTGGAGGCATCGATCTGCTGATGACTGCGCGTTTATCGCTCGCCCCCGCGTCCCTGCAGCCCAAGGGTAGGGTTCCCTAGAGTGATTCCACTCTCGGGCCTCAAATCACTCACCGCGCGGGGACTTTTTGTCGCGGATTGCAGACGGACTGACAGAGCGCGCGGACGCCAAGCTCGCTGGGTCGCAGCCCGTTAGCAGAGAAGCAGCTGCTGTAGAGCAGAGGCGGGCGGAGAAGGCAGCGGGGCCCGACACGTGGCGCACAGGGACCAATCCGGCTCGCTCCGCCTCCTCTCCGCCACCCCCACCCCCAGGATCATTAGCTCTCGGACTCTTAGAATGTCACCGGATGGAGGAGCCCCGCCATGCGAATGTCGGTCAGCGTTCAAACCCTGTACCTAAGGCCTAAGAGGGTAGAAGGATTTGGCCAAGGTCACGCGGCCATTCAGGGCTACCAGCCAGGGCTCCAAATCTGGACACTTTCCCCCAAAATCCTACAACTAGTCAAAGCTTTGTTAAGAAATAGACAATTAAGGTCTCCCGGCCAGCCAAGAACCTTATCTGCCTAATCAGATCCATTCCTCAACAGCTCTATCAGGTCAGTGGCATTATTTACCCACTTTCGGGAGGAGGAGAACCCAGAGAAGTCCAGTTCTGTGACTAAGGTCATACAGCCGAGTTCTGGCCTAGGATTCGAGCTTGTGCCGTGGGACTCCAGACTGATGCTTATCCCTGCTTGGTTTGGGAATGCACAGTCCAAGGGGAAGCAGGCAAGAAGACTGCAGTTGCAATCCAGGGCTGTGAGGAAAATGTCAGAACAACAACAACAAAAAAACCCTCATAAACTCTGTGGGACTCCAAAGGAAATGGAGTATTATTGTCTCAGGGGATTTGTAAAGACTTCCTGGAGGAGGTGACTGCAGTAAAGATCAGTACCTCCATCTCTCTTTCTCTCTCTCTTTTTTTTTTTTCTTTAAAGACTTATTTATTTATTTCCGCTTCCCCCCTTGTTGTTTTACACTCGCTGTCTGCTCTCTGTGTTCTTCTCTGTCTGCTTGTCTTCTCTTTAGGCGGCACAGGAAACTGATCCTGGGACCTTCCGGAGTGGGAGAGAGGCGCTCAATCTCTTGCACCACCTCAGCTCCCTGGTCTGCTGCATCTCTTATTGTCTCTGCTCTGTGTCTCTTTTTGTTGTGTCATCTTGCTGTGCCAGCTCTCCTGTGCGGGCCAGCTCTCCACATGGGTCAGCTCTCCGCTCAGGCCAGTTCGCCTTCATGAGGAAGCCCAGGAATCGAACCCTGGACCTCCTATATGGTAGACAGGAACCCAATTGCTTGAGCCACATCCACTTCCCTCCATCTCTTTTCTGCCCCTCAGAAATCCTGCTTTGGTGGAAAGATTTAAATCCAGCTTTAAGCAGGGGCTGCCACTCAGTGGCTGGGTCTTTATAGTTAAGACATTTAACCGCTTTGACTTTCAATTTTCTCATCTGATAAAGTAGGGATAATCAAAGCTTCTTCAAAGGATTATAGTCAGAGACCTCTAAGCCTCCAAAAATGAGAGCAGACTGGTATGTCCTTCCATCTATTCATTCTCTCAACAAACGCTTATTGAGCACCTGCTGCATGCCAGGCGCTGATCTAGGAGACAGAAGCCAGCAAGTGGAGCCCTGACGTGCCCTCATGGAGCCTCCACTTTCTCACTCAGGGAAGACCGTTTGTTTCATGATGGTTACAATGAAGTCTTGAGAATTCCTGGGGAAGTCACAGACACACACTGAGCACTGAGCAGCCATCTCCCAGCCCTTGCATACCCGTTCTCTCCCACCTCCTTTCCTGCTTGCCACGATATTTCAGTCTGTTTCCATTTTGCAATCCTGGGGGACATGTTAGGTCCCCACCAGACCTTAAATCCGGAAACAAGGAACAAGCAGTCCCAGATGCTTTTCAGGGTGGGAACTCTCAAGGCAGGGCCCCCTCCCACTGGATTACATAAATAACCCACCCTGGGCAGCACAGGTTTGTCTCTCCTCTCTGACAGTAAGTGGGGAATACGGAGCTCCCATTCACCAACACTGCTCTGAGCAGTTTGGTCTGCCGGGGAGACTGGCCTCAATGGATTCTCTTCTCCTGCTCTCTTGGACCCTTTGTGCTGTGTAAGTACAGGCAAACCTCTGAGATATTACAGGATTCTGTTCCAGACCATGACAATAAAGTGAATACTGCAATAAAGGGAGTCATCTGAATTTTTAAATTTCCCAGTGCATATAAAAGTTATGTTTACCCTATACTGTAGTCTATTAAGTGTGCCTTAGCATTATGTCTAAAAAAACAATGTAGGGAAGCGGCTGTGGCTCAATCAGTAGGGCTCCCGTTTACCATATGGGAGGCCCCGGAACCGAACCCAGGGCCTCCTGGTGAAGGCAAGCCCGCCCGCACGGCGTGGTTAGCTGACCCAGCGAGCACAAGCAGCAAGGGGGGGATAAATGAATAAATAAATAAAATCTTAAAAATAAATAAATAAATAAATAAACAATGTACATACCTTAATTTAAAAAGATTTTATTGCTGAAAAATGCTAACCATCATCTGAGCCTTCAGTGAGTTGTAATCTTTTTGCTGGTGGAAGGTCTTGCCTCAGTGTTGATGGCTGCTGACTAATCAGGGTGCTAAGGAAATCATGAAAGATTTCTCTGTAGCATGTGATGCCATTTGATAGCATTTTACCCACAGCAAAACTTCTTTCAAAATTGGAGTCAGTCCTCTCAAACCCTACTGCTGTTATATCAACTAGATTGACATCATATTCTAAACCTTTTGTTGTCATTTCAACAATGTTCACAGCATCATCACCAGGAGTAGATTCCAGCTCACTTTCCTCATTCATCAGAAGTAATTCCTCATCCATTAAAGTTATATCATGAGATTGCAGTGATTCAGGCACATCTTCAAGCTCCACTTCTAATTCTAGTTCTCTTGCTATTTCCACCACATCTGCATTTACTTCCTCCAAAGAAGTCTTAAACCCCTCAAAGTCACCCATGAGGGTTGGAATCCAACTTCTTCCAAACTCCTGTTAATGGTGATATTTTGACCTTCTCCCATCAATGATGAATGTTTTTAATGGCATCTACAATGGTGAGTCCTTTCCAGAAGGTTTTCACTTTCCCTTGCCCAGATCCATCAGAGAAATCACTATCAATGGCAGCTATAACCTTACAAAATGTATTTCTTAAATAATAAGACTTGAACATTAAAATTACTTCTTGTAGAGTGGATGTTGAGTCAGCAGGCATGAAAACATTCATCTCATCCATCTCCATCAGAGCTCTTGGGTGACCAGGTGCATTGTCAATGAGCAGGACTATTTTGAAAGGAATCTTTTTGTCTGAGCAGTAGGTCTCAACAGTGGCTTAAAATATTCAGTAAACCATGTTGGAAACAGATGTGCTGCCATCCAGGCTTTGTTGTTCCATTTATAGAGCACAGGTAGAGTAGATTTAGCATCATTCTTAAGGGCCCTAGAATTTTCAAAATAGTAAATGAACATTAGCTTCAACTTAAAGCCACCAGCTGCATTAGCCCCTAACAAGAAAGTCAGCCTGTCCTTTGAAGCTTTGAAGGCAGGCATTGACTTCTGCTCTCTAGCTAGGAAAGTCCTAGATGGCATCTTCTTCCAATAGAAGGCTGTTTTGTCTACATAGGAAATCTGTTTAGTGTAGCCACCTTCATCAGCCACCTTAGCTAGATCATCTGGATCACTTACTGCAGCTTCCACATCAGCACTTGCTGATTCACCTTGCACTTTGATGTTATGGAGACAGCTTCTTTCCTTAAACCTCATGAACCAACCTTTGCTAGCATCACACTTTTCTTTCACAGCTTCTCATCTCTCTCAGCCTTCTTAGAATTGAAGAGAGTTAGGGCCTTGCCTTGGATTAGACTTTGGCTTAAGGGGATTATGTGACTGGTTTGATCATCTATTCAGACCACTAAAACTTCCCCTATATCAGGAATAAGGCTGTTCTTATGTTCACTGGAGTAGCATGTTTACTTTCCTTCAAAAACCTTTCCTTTGCCTTCATGACTTGGCTACCTATTTGGCATAAGAGGCCTAGATTTCGGCCCATCTCAGCTTTCCATATGTCTTCCTCATTAACTTAATCAGCTCTAGGTTTCCATTACAGTGAGAGATGTGTGGTTCTTCCTTTCACTTGAACACTTAGAGGGCATTGTAGGGTCATCAATGAGCTAATTTCAAAGTTGCTGTGTCTCACAGAATAGGGAGGCCTGAGGGGTGGGAGAGAGATGGGGGGACGGCTGGCAGTGGGGAAGGCAGAACACACACAACATCTATCGATTAAGTTTGCTGTCTTACGTGGGCTCGGCTCATGGCGCCCCCCCCCTCAATTCTATCGTGACATCAACGATCACAGATTACCATGACAGATATAATAATAATGAAAAAGTTTTAAATATTGTGAGAATTACAAAAATATGACACAGAGACACAAAGTGAGGCCATGCCATTGGAAAAATAGAGCCAATAGACTTGCTAAATGCAAGGTTGCCACAAACCTTCAATTGGTAAAAAAAACACAGTATCAGCAAAGCACGATAAAGCAAAGGACAATAAAGGGAATGCCTTTTGCTGAAAGTGTCTGTTGTGCCTGAGCCTGTGTTGCCACAAGGCATCGTATAGCAACTCGCTCCACAAATGTTGTGATATGGCAACTACAGAGTGCCCCGATGGCCCACAGCAGGCCACCCAGCCTGAGCTATGTCTCCACAGGCAGCGACATTAAGCTGTAACCAGAAGGACAAGTGCACTCCAGGGGGGAGGTAATAAGACATGTAAATTATCACCATGAAATGAGATCTGCTGTCAGTCAAAGCAGCAGCTTCAGAGATAGATTATGAGAGGGTGGGCCCAGTGAGGAGGGAGCCGGGGTCTCCTCAAGCATCATGAGAGGAGCTGCTACTTACTGAGCACTTTCTGTGAGCCAGGCACTGTGATAAGTACTTTACTTGCATTGTCACATTTATTCCTCACAGTTCATTTAGTAAAGATTTACTGAGCACCCCTTGTGTGCCAGGCACTGTTTTAGCAGCTTTGTCAGCAAACAAAACAAAGACCTCTGCCCTCCTGGGACTATATTCCAAGAGGACAGATAGACACACAATGTTCATAGGTGACAAGTGCTGTGGGGAAAAAGGAAGAAGAAAAAGCAGATGAAGAGTCCCAGAGGGACAGGGGAAATTGCAGTATTATTCAGGGTGGTTGGCAGAGAACTCAGTGAGGAGAGACTTGAACTAAGGTGAAGGAGATATGTTAACCGAACTGAGCAGATCTCTGTGGGAGGAGTGTTCCAGACTGAGGAAAGATCTGGAGCAAATGCCCCATGGCTGGAGCAGGCCTGGCATGAACAGCGCGGAGGCCAGTGTGGCTGGGGTGGGGTGAGAGAGGGAGGGTAGGAGGAGAGGAGAGAGAAGGAGGGACCAAAGCATGCAGGGTCTTGTGAGCCATTGTAAGGACTTTGGCTTTTTCCTTTACTCCTCTGGGGAGCCATTGCAGGGTATTGAGCAAAGGAGGGACACAGCATATTTTTTTCTCCTTTTTTATCTTTTTATTGAGGTAAAATTCACATAACATAAAATTAACCATTTTAAAGTTGAACAACTCAATGATATTTCATACATTCACAATGTTGTGCAACCACCACCTCTAGTTCTAAAACATTTTTATCACACCAAAAGAAAACCCTGTACCCATTAAGCAGTCACTCCTCCTTCCTCCCTACCCCCAGTCCCTTGCAAACACCAATTTCCTTTCTGTCTTTATGAATTTACCTATTCTGAATATTTCATTATAAATGGCTTCTCTCACGTACATAATGTTTCCCAGGTTCCTCTGCATGCTTCATTCCCTTTTTATGGCTGAATAATATTCCATTGTATGTATATACCACATTTTCTTTGTCCATTCATTTGGTGATGGACATTTGGGTTATTTCTGCTTTTGGGCTATTGCTAATAGTGCTGCTGTGAACATTCCAAGTTCAATTCTGTTAGATGTCTAGAAGTGGAATTGCTGGGTCATGTGGTAACTCTACATATAACTTTTTGAGGACCTGCCATACTACCTTCCATAGCGGCTGCACCATTTTACATTCCCACCAGCAGTGCAGGAGAGTTCCAATTTCTCCATATCCTTGCCAATATTGATTTTGCCATTTTTTTAGGATTGCCGTCCTAGTGAGTATGAAGTGGTTTTGATTTGCATTTCCCTGATGGCTAATGATGAGCATTTTTCATATGCTTGTTTAGCCATTTGTATGTCTTAAAATGTCTATTTAAGTCCTTTGCCCATTTTTCAATTGAGTTGTTTGTCTTTTTGTTGTTAGTTATAATAGTTCTTTATATATTCTGGATACAACATATTTTTTCAAAGGGTCACTCTGACTTCTGTGTTGAAAATATTGAGTACTGCTGGGGAGGGGGCAAGAATAGAAGTAGGGAGATCTGTTAGGATGCTTTTGTGATAACCTAGACAAAAGATGATGGTGGCTCAACCAGAGTAGTATAAATGGAAGTAGTGGGAAGTGGTTAAAGACTATTTTATATATGGGCATATTTTAAGATAGCGTTAGCATGATATCCTGAAGCATCAGCTGTAAGGTGAGGAAGAAAGATAGGAGTCAAGAATGATTTCAAGGATCTTGGCCTGAGCCACTAGAAAGATAGAGTTACTGTAGATAGAGGTGAGGAGGGCTACAGAAGGAGCAATTTTGGGAAGAGGTGGGGAAAAGATCAGAAGTTCACTTTTGGGCCAGTTTGTTTAAGATTTCAATTAAGCATCCAAGAGGAGATGCCAAATAGACAGTTGGATATAAAAGTTTGGGGGAGAGGTTGAGGCTGGAGATATGAATTTGCAAGTCATAGGCATATAAATACTGTTTAAGGCCATGGGAAGAGATGAGATCCTAAAGGAAGAAGAGAACCAAGTCTGGGAAACTCCAACATTAAGAGCTGGGGAGAAGAGGAGGATCCAGTGAAGGAGACTGAGAAGGAGCTTAAAGTGGGAGGTGGGGGGACATCTAGGAGAGTGTGTTATCCTGGAAACAAGTGGGGGAAAAAAGTGCTTCAAGGAGGGGGTGATGGGTTGTGTCAAATGCTGCTCTTAGGTACAAGTAGGACAAGGCCCAGGAATCTATCATGGGATTTAGCAACACGAAGGTCAACATTTCTCTTGCTGTGAAGAGCAGAGTCTGTTGAGTTGTGGGAGTAAAGGCCTGATGGAAATTGGTTTAAAATAGTAAATGTAAACTACTCATTCCAGGAGTTTTGCTGCAAAGACTAGCAAAGAAATGGAGCTATGACTGGCAGGGAAATTGGCATCAAGAGAAGGGGTTTTGCTTATTATTTTTTTTAAGATTGGAGACATAACAGTTTATTGTGTGCTGATGGAAATGATCCAATAGAGAGTGAAAAATTGATGCTAGAGAACAGAGAGGGGAGAATTACTGGAGCACTATTTGGAGAGAGAATGGGATCTAGTACACAAGTGTATGGGATATTATCATCCTTAATTTACAGTAAAGGAAACTGAACTTCAGAGAAGTTATGACTTTTGCCCAAAGTCAGCCCAACTAACTGAGGCAGGATTGAAAGCCAGGTCCCCTTGACTGCAGAGCCCTGGGCCTTAATCCCTAGCATGGACTAGGAATAAAGGCTAATATGCTGCTCATTCTCCTTGAGCTGATCATCTCATTTCTGGGAATCCATCCTAAGAAAATAATTTGAAATACAGAGAAAGCTTTAGGCTTTTTTTTTTCTTTTAAACTGCAAAAAGGAAACAACCTAAACTTCCAGGAGCAGTGGAATGGCAAATAAGCATTGCATCACACAGCCTCACTTGCAGGTGGGAAACAAACCTCGGAAGGAAGCAAACCTGGGACGGAAACAAACGAAAATGACTTCATCTTTTTGGTGCTGGCCCAGGCCCCTTCCTCCTTTGGGTGGCTCATTCAGAGGTATCTGTAAAGAAGACAGTGTCATGCCATGATGTGGGCCAGAAAAATGGACTGGGATTCCGGATTTTCTCTCCTCCCTTCTCTGGGCTGTTTCTTTGGTTCTTAGCAGAGAAAGTTCAAGCTCTAGGGGCTGCCCTCTGGGGAAGCCACAAATATTGCAGTCAGATACTGCCACCTGCTGGCATTTATTCCTGCCCGGTCTCCATCCAGAGAGGGTGCCCAAGGCTGTCTGTGCCTTCCCAGAAATGGGGCTCACTTTAAGTGGAGAGAAGGGAGCTTCGGGGAATTTTGTTCAAACGACTAGGGGAAAGACCCCTTTCCTCCACAACCGTTCCCTTTCAGGTCAATTGTAATGCCTGACATCCCCCCATAAAAATCGAGGATTGCTCACTTTTTATTTTATTTATTTATTTTAAAGCAATTTATTGAAATATATTATTCATACATGAACATACATAAACAATAAGTGTTCAGTAAACATTGTGAACTTACAAAACAAACATGCATAACATCATACAGGGCTCCCACACATCACCCCACCACAAATACTTTGCATTGTTGTGAAACATTTATTAAGAAATTATGAAAAAAAAAAAAAAAAAAGAAAGAAAGAAATTATGAAAGAGGATCGTCAAAGTATTATACTACTAACTACAGTCCATATCTTACTCCCCTATACCTTTTTTAAAAGGATTTATTTATTTATTTATTTACTTTTATCCATTCTCCCCTGCCCTCCCCCGTTTTTGCTGTTTTTGTGTCCATTTGTTGGGCAACTCTCTGTGTCCATTTCCTGCCCTCTCTTCTCATCTTTCTCCTCTTGTCTTCACTGGGATTTGATCCTTGGAACCTCCAATGTGGGAGAGAGGCGTCCTACCACATGCACCATCTTAGTTCCTGGTTTTTCGGTGCGTCTCATCTTGGCTCTCCCTTGTGTCACTCTCCTGTTATGTCATCATCTTGCTGCGTGGCTCGTGGGGCCTGGTGGCGCACCCACGCATGGGGCCTGGGGGGTTCACGTGCTCCTGGGGCCTGGTGGCCCACACGCCTTCTATATTTGTCTTTTTTAAAATTTTTACCAGGAGGTCTTGGGGAGCGATCCCAGTTCCCTCCATATGGGAGATGGACACCCAACCATTTGAGCTACATCTTCCCCCCTGCTATATCTCTTAAGGTTGACCAAAGATACTTAGAGTTACAGTCATTTCCCATACAGGATTGTCATATAATACATCAGGCTTGGTTTATCACCAGCCTTCTAAAAACCAGACAGAGGGAGAAAAACTAGGTCTGGAGACACATGCATGGTTTCTAATATAGTGAATGTTTAGCCTACCCTGATTATCACAAAATCAGGACAGCGAGAATATTCGCACTGCTCACTTTTTAAAAAGCAAATATCCATGGGAGAGAAATAAGAATGTACCAACCCCTTGGTGTGAAGCAGGCTCTTTTCTGCTATGGGGCCTCAGCAATGAGAGAACACTTGGTTTGGGGCAGAAAGGTCACTAGAGGGTGGAGAGATGGAGTATCAGCCTACGGGGTAGAGGTGGGGGAAACATATCTACTAAAAACAGGCTTAAAAAGCACAGAACTGCTTTTCTCATTTTGTTCATCTTATTGTAAAAATAACAAGAATTCATTGTAGATAATCAAAAGTTGAAAACAAATTTTAAGCTGAAATCCTACCATCCTGAGATAGCCTACATTATAATCTTTTGTATACTAATAGTAATGATCTGGAACACCTATGTCCTGCATATTTGTACTTTTCTTTGTAAAAAAAAAGGGGGGGGGGAACTTATTGTAAATATAATTTTATCTTACTCAAAGCTTAATTTATTGTGAGCATCTTTCTATGTGATTAAATATTTTTCTTCAAGACATCTTCAATACCTACATCACATTCCATTATATAATAGTGTAATTTATGTATATAATTGCTTATTGTTTGTCATTTAAGGTGTTTCTAAATTTTTCAGCATGGCTTTGGGATTGTTTTCTGAAACTGGAATTTCAGATAAAAAGAATAATGTATATATATATTTAAAAATTTTAGTAGAGCAGTTGTAGGTTTACAGACACATCATGCAAAAAGTACAGAGTTCCCATATACCGCCCTCTCACACACGTTTTCCCCATTATTAACATTTTTTCATTAGTGTGGTAACTTTGTTACAATTCATGAAGCAATATTATTATAATTATGCTGTTAACTTTAACACAGTGTTTACATTAGGGTTCACTTGTGTTGTACAGTGTTATGGGTTTTTTAATTTTGTGTGTGTGTGTGTGTATGGTAACTTATATACAACCTAAAATTTCCCTTTTCAAATATATAATTCAGTGGTGTCAATTGCATACAGAGTTTTGCCTCCATTCCCATCATCCACAGCCAAAACTTTTCAATCGCCCCAAACAGAAACTCTGCACAGATTAAACATTAACTCCCCATTTCCCCTCCCCCACTCGGGAGTAATGCATATTTTAAGGCTTTTGAAATATATTGCCACATTGTCCTCCACTGATAGGAAATCAATCCATACTCTCAAGAGCAAGGTAGGAGGGAAACAATTGAATGTTAGAATCATCACATACACTTCATGTCACAAAATATGAAACACATTTGTATCCATTATCTTTTTTGTTTGTTTGTTTTTGTTTTCTTTAGGAGGTTCCGGGGATCAAACTCAGGACCTCATGTATGGGAAGCAGGTGCTCAACCATTTGAGCTACAGCTGATCCCCCCCATTATCCTTTATAAATGAGGTAGTCAGAGCAGGCACTATAATTTCAAAGACCCAGGGGGGTTCCATGACTTGCTCTGGATAACATAGCTGTTTAGTGCCTGAACTCAGACTGGAACCCAGGTTTTCTGACCCCTAATTCATGGGTGTTTCCTCTATCGCACACTGTCTCTTGGATCCCATAAACCAACTCACTTCTTTTAGATGTAACAGCACTTTCAGGTCTTCAAAGGCTCCTTTGAATGAGGAGTGTATTACTGCGCTTCCAGACAGCCCATTACCCCACAGCAAAGTTGAGTTTACCTTGGCCCCTAAGGGGAAAGTTTCAGGGAGGCTGGGTCCCTATAAAGAGGAGGCCTGGAAGCAGCTGTGTTTGGAAAAAATCAGCATAGTATGGTGCTTTAAAGTAAAAACACACGCAAACAACAAACCCCCTAGGTTTCTGTTTCCACCACATTCTAGCATTTCTCAGCTTTAGTTTTCTCCCTTATAATATAAGGGTATTATAAAAGTGTCTGCCTCACAACTTTGTAGTCAGAGTTCACAGAGATTGTGCTTTAAATTACTTGGCACATCGAGCACATAGTAAAGAGTCAATGAATATAAGCTATAATTTTTATTTGTAAAATGGTAGGATCCTGGTCTATTAATAATAAGATGTGAGAGCAAGTTCTGGCTGGATACATAACCTTGGGCTTCAGTTTTGTTTTATTTTTATTTGTCCAATAGGAAAGAGAAGGGGATAGTCAGGGTTAGCTTTTAAGATTTCCTTTATTCTCATATGTGCAGATTCTAAAAGTCTCTGACATTATAAGATTCCATTTACTAGTCAAAGAGTCTGTGAGTATTTGTTTTAAGATCCTATGAGATTAAGATTCTACAGCTCTGAGATCCTCTTTCCGGGATTCCAAAATCCCATGACTCATTAAAAATTCTATTAAAAGATTCTATTTATATAAGTTATTCCCTCTGCATGGAAAGAAAGCTCTTCTTCCAGGATGTGCATGACCAGCTTTTAATATTCTTGTGGATTTCTCCTTGAATAGCACTTCCCCAGAAAATCCATCTTAACCCCTCTTCTAATGCACTTTAGGCACCCCCCTTCCCATTGTCTCTTCTAGAATCCTGTTCTTTTCCTTCATAACATGGATCAGTGGGGACCTATATATATATTTATTGGTGTGCTTTTGGTTAATGTCTGTCTTCGTCATATCCCCAGTGCTTGGCATGAGCCTGGTAAAATAGATAATAAATATTTGTTGAACGAAGAATAAATGAGTGAACTAAATCTGCAATTCAAAGATTCTGTGAGTATTTATTATGGGATAGACTATTCCAGATGCTCCCCACCACCCCTGTCCCCATCCCCCTAAGGTCTGGCACCTGGGAATGGAGGGACCTTTTCAAATTCATGATTTTGTCTGGGCCATTGGTGCCCTGCCTCCTCAGCCCCCACCCCTTCATTATTGGCCTTTTGGGAGCCCTCAAATTAGAAGAGAACTGGGGACTATGGTTCTGCTATTAAACCAGCATGGAGCAGCTCATTCATTTGTTCAGAAAATATTTGTCTAGTGCCCATAAATCATCAGGCATTGGGCTAAGTTGATGAGAATTAGGGTGAGCAGAGCAGACCTGGTCCCAGCTTTCAGAGTTCACACTCTAAGGGGCAGAGATGGGGATGCATGACATAATCACACAAATTCTCATAAAATTACAAGCTGTGATAAGTGCCATGACAGATCGGAACAGGGTGCCCCGAGAGCATTTGACAGCCTGCCCTCTATACCCAGGACCTCAAGCCCAAGGGCACAAGGGGACACTCATTGTCCAGGGCCTTGGGCTTTGTCCTGCACACCCCTTATCTGAGACACAGGGATACTCTTCTGGTGATATCTCTCCCCTGACAAACAATCAGCTGGAACTCGGGTCCAACATCATGGTCTGCCAAGCTCCCAGTACCCTCCCTTGAGAGTGCTGAGCCCGTGAGGCTGGAAGCCCAACCGTCGCCTCTCAGGCGCTTCCCTCCTCATGGGACTTGGCCACTGAGAATAGAATGTTAAAACCATGGAAGGCCAGAGCTCTAGGTGCCCAATACTTTTACTTGAACAAGTGGAGAAACAGACCCAGAAAGGTGACAAGGCATGGTCATACTGCAAGTGGCAAAGCGAGAGCTGGAACCCAGTTCTCCTAAGAGTCCAATATTCTGCTGCTTTCAACCCCGCCACACCACCTACCTTGTTCCCAGGATGACACCTGAGTTTTATCCAGAGGGAAGCCTGTTTCACCCAGAACCCAGGAGGGTTTCTATTGATGACAAGCAAAAGTCAGAATGTGGACAAAACTCTGTAGGAGAACAAGAGGTGCCTGGCCCTACTGGGAAGATTTGTGCTGAGGTGTTTATGTAGTCAGGCCACACACATATAGGCGTGAAAATACATCTGCTGACAGGTTTGTGCTGAATGTCATTCTTTCATTTAACAAATTTTTTTTCTACAAGGAAAATGTAGTGATTACTTTGAACCCAGAGATGCTAGTTCTTGCTAATTGTAGCATTGTTTCCAGACAAAAACCTGGAAACAGTCTAGGTGTCCTTTAATAGGGGAATGATAAATTGTAGTACAGACCAACCATAGAATACTATGTTGCACTTAAAGAATAGCGGTAGGTCTACATGAACAAACAAACAGTTGTATCTTTCTGTGGATACACATACTGCATAGGAAGGTAGAAAAGGGTCTGGAAAAATACCCACCAAAGCCATAGCAGTGGTTACCTCTGAGGAAGGGGAAGGGGCCAAGCTTGAGAGTGGACAGAGGCTGAGCAAAGGAAATTTAAGATTTATCTATAATTTTTTTTTCCAAGGAGGATAAATTTGTGTATCATTTAAGTGAAATTATTTTTTTAAGAAATACCATCCTTTACAGCAAAGATGGACCGTTTTTTTTGTTTTGTTTTTGTTTCAGTTTTTAAGACCTTTTTATTTTGGAGAATGACACATCTACAAAAAAGTGCACATAACAAAAAATGCACAGCTCAATAATTTTTCTTAAAAAGCAAACAACTATGTAACTTCCATCCAGGTTAAGAAATAAAATTGCCAGTCCCAGAAGCCCCCTTTGGGTCCCCACCAATATTATACCCTCCTTCTCCCTCTGAAGTAGAGGCCAATACTCACAGAGAAATCTCACCGCAGTGAAGGGAGGTTGGAGTTTTTGATCCTGGAGCCTGGGAGGTAAAACATAGAGAAGCATATATGTGAGGAAGGAGAGAAGGCTCAATTGGACATAGCTTGAGGACTATGCAAACACAGACAGACAGCCATGTTTGGCCCATGACAGCAGCCGACCTTTGCTCTGAAGTCCATTTCAAGTCCTACCTTCTCTTAGCCACGCTCACTTTTGCCCTCAAATATTCCTGCCCCTCAAGCCCACACCTCTGACTCTCCGATAGCCTCCCCATCTGCCTCCCATCTCTGCCTTTGGGGACTCTCCTCTCAAAGCTTTTTCCTGAATAGAGATCTGAATTGCTCTAATTCACCTTGGCAGGAGGAACCCTGCGAAAGGAATTAAAGGAACTTTGGAGTCTTGGAGGGGCCAGGCCTCAGGACTTTGATTTGCCTTTGAATTTAGAGCCTGTCCCCTCACCTCCCCAGGGGTCCCTCACCACATCCCTGCTCACACCTGCAGGCTCCAGGCCCCAGCATTCTTTCCCCTTCAGCCCCTGCAGCTCCATCAGCCTCCCAGCTCCAGGTCATGCAGCCATGGACCCCAGAGCCCTCTGCTTTCTCACCTGTTGCCTGATCATCTGTGTCATCTCAGATATGGACATCTCCTTAGCTGTGGGGAAATCTTCTTCCCCTGCAGTGCTGAGACCCCTTGCCTCTGCCTTTCCCAGGAGGGCCCTGTTGACAACATGGGGCAGGGTAATGAGCACTGGAAACGGGGGTCACAGGCAGGATTCCTTCACCCACAGTCTGTGCTGTTTGGCTGCATCCTGCCACCTCTGAGCTCAGCTCCCTCCTCTGTACCATGACAAGGATGGGTCACGTGATTTGCGAAGCCCTTTCCAGGGCCTCTGAGGTCTGAAGCCAGAGCCTATCATTTTAAGTCTCCCAATCTAGGACTCCTGGTCTGGTTCTGAGTGTTTGGAGCTCTGGAATCTGATAGAGCAAATCCTGGCTCCTCCATTCACTGATAAGATTTAACAAAGTCTCTATCATCTCTAATTACAGGGTAATTTCAAAGACTAAAGGATGTAATGTAAACGTTGAGCCTAGAACCTACTATGTCAACTGTCAATGAATAGTGGCAATGCTATTTTAATTTAAAGACCCTGAGTCCATCATACCATATAATTCTAAGAGTTGGAGTGTTTTTTCTGCCATCTTTTGACTCCAAGAGTATATGATTTTGCTCACAAAGATCAGTTTCAGGGCTCTATCTACCAGGTGCAGAGCCTGAAGGAGTTCTAGTTTACTTGACAGTAAACTGTCTCCCAGCAGAGGCCAAGGCCTCCCCTCCATCTCTCAGCTTCCAGCCATTGCCGGAAGAGGTTGGGGCCATAAGAGTATCTGCAAGAGCAGGGGTTGGGCCTGGAACAGGATCATCCCAGTCTTCTTTTCCAGATTCTGTTTGGCCATTGGCAAGATTCCCACTCGGTGCTCTCCGATGCTCCAGGGAGAGCCTCACATGGGAGGGAAGGGGCAGGCAGGTTCAGGGTAATAAGGAGCAGCTTTTTAATTTTTTTTATTTTACTTTATTTATTTATTTATTTTATCCATTTTAACTCCCCCCACCCCCACCCCCACCCCCGTTTTTGCTGTTTTGAGTCCATTCACTGGGCGATTATCTGTGTCTGTTTCCTGCCCTCTCTTCTCATCCTTGTCCTCCTGTCTTCACTGGGATTTCTGGTTTTTGGCACTCTTGTCTTGGCTCTCCCTTGTGTCACTCAAGGAGCAGCTTTGTAAATGGCTGGTGGTTTAAACTGGAGGGTTTCTTTGGAGGACAGCGAGCTGTAAGATGGGGGACACGGGAGATGGGTAATCTCAGACATAGAACATGAGTACTGGAAAGGGCCCCAGAGAGCTCCTCTAGTCAAAGGATTTAAAAACCCTGCTCTTGGGGAGCAGGATTTAGCTCAGTGGTTGAGCGCTGGCTTCCCACAGATGAGGTCCTGGGTTCAACCCCCAGCCTGGGTACCTCAAAACGAAAACAAAAACAACAAAACTCTCTGCTCCAAGGACTTCTTCTGCTCTACTTCCTGCCTTGGAGTGAGGGCTAGTGATCGAGAAGGTAGATGAGTTGTCCTCCTGTCCTTCCCCCATCAACCAGAACCACCCTGTTATTATGTCTAACACTGACCTTTCAATATTTCAAGAAAGGGTTCTGTTATCTATAATCAATCTATTGGGGGAGTGGGTGTAGCTCGGTTGGTTGAGTGTCTGCTTCCCATGCACGAGGTCTCAGGTTCAATCCCCAGTGGCTCCTTAAAAAAAAAAAAAAGAATCTATAATCAATCTATTGATAGGTATCTTAGTTTGCCAGAGCTGTTATGCAAATACCACACACTGGTGGGCTTAAGTAACAGGAATTTATTGTCTCATGGTTTTGGAGGCTAGAAGTTTAAAGTCAAGTTCTCAACAGGCCATGTTTTCTCCTAGAGTTTTAGTGCTCTGGTGCTGGTTTGCCTCAATTCTTGGGGTTCCTTGGATTGTATCTCTGCCTCGGGCACACAATGATCTGCTTCATTCCCTGGCTTCTTCTGACTGACTTTGTCCAAATCTCCTCTGCCTTATAAGAACTCCAGTCACATGAATTAGTTCCCACCCTTATTCAATCTGGTCTCATCTAAATAGGGTCTTTGAAGATCCTATTCATAAATGAGTGCATACCTTAACTAATAATATCTTCAGAGGTCCTATTTACAAATGGGTTCACACCCACAGGAACACGGATTAAGTCTTGAACACGTTAGGAGAACATGATTCAATCCTCAACATGGGTTTATTTTTAAACTTGAAAATCTCTGGTTTAATCTGACCTCATCATTTTACAGATGGGAAAACCGGGATCCAGAGAAAGCAAGATGAAAAATACAAAGAGATAGAAACACACAGAAGCCCTCTAATTTGGTGACTTTAGGCAAACTACATAACTGATATAATAACTCAGTTTCTTCACTTGTCAAATGCAGATGTGAGTGAAAACTTCCCAGTGGAGCTTTATGAGCATAAATAAGAGAATGCTTGGAAAGCAGTTTGCACAGGGCCTGGCACCCAATAATTTTTAGCTAGGATCATAATAATCACCACCAGATTCTGAAATCAAACTTGACATTTTCTGAAAGTTTGCCTAGGCGGTTTGCTGGCTTGGCAAACCCAGAAGCTCTGATGCGGGAGACATCTTCTGAAGGCTCCCAGACGTGCCATCCCCAAGGTCTGACAGGTACTCAGCCCCGGGAAGCTGAGCCTTTGCTAATGAAGATGTATTTGCAGCCACCTTGTAATCAGGGCTTGTTGTGGGCCAGCACAGCCCCAGCTCTGGGATCCACCCTAACCCTAGCCTTGGTATAATTTCATTCCAGACCCAAACAGGAAGGTGGCTGGGATCCACAGACTTCTTCCCGCTGCCTGCTCTGACAACAGCCTCTCAATTAAGACAATGAAAAAAACCCATGCTTCCTCCCAGCCCCTGTCTTTCCCTGCCCTCTGCTTCACGGAAGGCTCCTATCCTTGGAAGTTTGGCTATTAAAGCATTAGCTTTAGTCTGGATTTTAAAAATATACTATTTGTGGTGGGCAGAATAATACACCCCTCACTTAAAGTTGTCCATGCCCTAACTGCCAGAACCTATGAATATGTTACCTTCGATGGCGAAGGAGATGGAATTAAGGAAGCTAATCAACTCACTTTAAAATAGGGAGATTATCCTGGATTATCTAGGTGGGCCCAGTGCAGTCACAAGGGTCATTAAAAGTGGAAGAGGAAATCAGAAAAGAGAATCAGAGAGACAGCAGCATGAGAAGGACTTGGTCCATTTCTTTCTTTGAAGGTAGAAAAATGGACTGTGAGCCAAGAAATATGAATGACCTTTAAAAGCTGGAAAAGACAAGGAAAGAGATTCTCCCCTAGAGCCTCCGGAGGAAATGCAGTCCTGCTGACATCTTGACTTTTGCCCTGTGAGACCCATTTCACACTTCTGAACCTTCAAACTGTAAGATAACGAACTTGTGTTGTTTTAAGCCACTAAGTTTATAGTGATTTGTTACAGCTGCAGTAAGCACATACACTATTCATGAAGACAGCTACTATTTATTGAGCACCTATTATATGCCAGGCACCATGCTAAGTGCTTCCCATACTTTATCTCATTTGATACCCACAATACCCTAATAGTCCTGCAATGTAACTGTTCTTGTTCTTTCTAAATGAAGAAAATGAGGCTCAGGGAAATTAAATGCCTTGGCCAGAGTCACACAACTGGTTTGTAGTAGAGCAAAGCCCAGCACATGTGGCTCTGAAGTCCACATTCCTTCTGCTGGCCCAGGACACACCACCCCTTCTCTGGAATCGCCTGCCTACTTCCTTAGAGCAGCTTTGCTGTCAGATGCCAGGCTTCAGTGTTCTAAGTCTTGTTGTTAATATGTTGAGCCTAGCTGTTCTTTCTGAGGCTTAGTTGCTCAATCTGTAAAAAGGGGACAATAATGCTTGCTGGATGCCCTTTTGGGGCTATGGCAAGGATTACACCAGAATCTGAATGGGAAAATTCTTGGTGAACTGTTAAAATGCTCTCCACATGTAAGAGATTCAGAATAAACTTCCCCAAACTACCCAAACTTCCCCAAACCCTACCATATCTTTTCCCTCCAGGGCAAGGGACAGCCCCCAGGATAGAGGACACCTACCCCAGGGACACTAGAGAGACCAGTTAAGTTGTAAATAGCAGGGGACTTGGGTTTGAAGGTGGTGGTTTAAACTTCTTTATTTTATTGTTTTGATTTGCTTTTGTAGTTGTGGAATATAGGGACTTGTGTGTGTTGGTGATGGTGGTTTGGGCCATAAAAAAGGACAGTTGCTAAACTCCACTGGGACCTTTTCTATCACTGCTGCCCAAACACTATACCTGCTGCTCTCTTTCCCTGTCATTGCCTGCCACCCCCATCAATGATGGGTGGTCCAAGCCTTTTTTTTTTTTTTGAGGGACCAGAGATGGAACCTGGGACCTCGTATGTGGGAAGCAGGCATTCAGCCACTGAGCTACACCCGCTACCCATCCAGGCTTTTGTAATTAGACATAGTATGGCATTTTAAGAAGATCATCTGATGTTGTGCAAGATAGATTAGAGGAGACTAGTTGGAAGCTACTGCACTAGTCCGGATATGATCTAATCAGGGCTTGGAGTGAGTGGAGAGAAATGGATGTGTCTGGAAACTATTGGGAAAGAAAGAGCCTCAGGACTTGGTATAAATGATGCAGACTTTTCTGTATGAAGAGATTTGGAGCTGGGGTGGCAGGGAGGCACATGAACCAAGTCTGCTAACTCTTCCTCAAGGAACAAAAATAAGATCAGTGGGTAAAAATTCTAGCAGTCAGAGCCATTCTGCACTGAGATGCGCTACTAGAGTCAGGTGAACCTGGGCTGAGTACTGGGTCTCCTACTCCTTGGTATAGTACCTTGGGAAAGTTGACCTCTGTGATCTTCAAGTTCTTCATCTGTAAAACTTGGATAATATGTGCAGTCATTAAAAGAATGAAATAATAAAATGTTATAAAAGTGCTAGTAGTGTTTCAGAAAAACCATAGACTCAATGTATGGCAGCTATTGATATTGTTAAGCAGTGAGTTCTCCATCATTAAACATTTCTAAGCACAGGTTAAGTGACCTCTTTTGGAGCATGCTCTAGAAGGTTTTGAAATATTGGCAGCAACTTGGATAGCCCACCAGCAACTCCTCTTCGAAGGAATTCTTTCTAAGGAAGAAATCTGTTTAAAGGTACATGTATAAGATGTTCATTGCAGAATTGTTTATTTTAGCTAAGAATGTGAAACAATCCAAATACCCAACAATGAAGAAATCATGATACATTCCTACCATGAAATACCACGCAAGTCATTAAAAATGTTGGTGCACATATGTGTGTTGACCTGGAATGACAATCACAACATATTATTAAGTGAAAAATGCAGATATGAAAATACATATTGAATTGTTCTATTTTATTTTTTAACAAAATACTTATTTAAAATATTTGTAGAGAAAAAGCCTTGGAAGAATATGGAAGAATAATGGTGTTTATCTCTGGATGGTAAGATTTGGGGCAACTTTAATCCTTTTTCTTTCCTGTATTTCAAAATTTTTCTCTGATGAATGAGAATTACTTGTGTAGTAGTAATCAAAGTAGAAGGTAGAGACTCATCCAAGATGGCAGACTAGTAAGACATGGGAATCTCTTCTCCAGAAAAATAGCTAGAGGACAAGCAGAAACAGCCCCGAAAAAGATCTTCTAGGGTTTAGGACAGCAGGTGAAGGCTGCACACCACCCAGAGGAGAGAGGGACAGAAGAGGGAAATCACGACTACAGAACCATGAGTTGCAAGTAGCAGCTTCTGCTGCTGCCGGCACCCTCCCCCACACTCTTCAGAATTCTCGGGCCCCTGGGCCTGCGACCACAGACAAAAGGGGCTTCAGGGATCTGCCACTCCCGGAAAGGGAAGAGAGAGACACAGCCTTAGGCTGACTCAGGTTCTGACTTGAAATTTGGGCTGCAGAGCCCCACGGACCCTTCCACACAGCAGTTTGCCCTGGGAGCCTAGAAAGGACTGGAGAAATCCAACCCTCGCAGCCTCCCTCTCTTCTAGCCTGGACTAATTGTTGAGGACTCCACGGGAGAGGGGAGAGAGAGCCTGGGGCTGACCCTGCTTTGGACTCCCGGGTTTGGTCTGCCCTGTCCCGAGATCCCTTCCAGGCTGGGTGGGGCTGCGCCATTGTTTGCCATGGAGCCTGCAAGGGGCTAAAGATATACAAACCTCCCAATCTCCTCCTCTACTAACAGGGACTGATTGTTGAGGATTCAGAAGGGAGTGGAAATATTTCCTAGCTGGGAAAAGGGGGGCGCTACGAGAGAAGTCTGGAGAACGGTCTCAGAAAGGTTGAATCACAGGGCTCTTAGCCCCCAGAAAGGAAGCTCTATCACATTGATCTGGTCTGTGTCACAACAAATACACTCCGACCAGGCATTGAATTGAGAGCTGCCAAAAAGCGCCATCTACTGGCAGACCAAGGAAGTGCACATAAGAAAATTAATAAGTAAGAGAGGCTTTTCCTGGCCTCTATAGCCTCCCTGCCCAAGGCCCTAGGAAACGACTCTACAACCAGTTACTGGGCCCAGTGCCCAGTTTTGAGCAACCAGCAGAACAATCCTAACAATCAAGGTTGAGCCAAAATTCAAAGAGCTGTGGTAACTCACAGCCTCCTGCCACTAAAACCCCATAAAAGAGAAAGAGATAGAGCATCTAAGTAAAATACAAACTAACCAGATGCCTAAGCACCAGCAAAAAATTACGAGCCATACTAAGAAAATAGAAGACATGGCCTAAGAAAAGGAATACAGCAAAGTCCCAGAAGAGATGCAGAATTTGAGAGAACTAATCAGTGAGATGAGCACAAATTTCCAAAATCAAATTAATGAGATGAAAGAGAATATAGTTAAAGAGATCAATGACATCAAGAAGTCATTGAGCGAACGCAAAGAAGAATTTGAAAGACTGAACAGAAAAGTAATGGAGTTCATGGGAATGAAAGGCACAATAGGTGAAGTTAAAAATACATTTGAAGCATACAACAGCAGACTCGAAGTGATAGAAGAAAGAATAAGTGATACTGAAGACAGAGCAGCTAAAATTGAAGAAAGAAAAGAACAGAGAGAGAAAAGAATGGAAAAAATTGAGCAGGGGCTCAGAGAGTTGAATGACAACACACAACGCAACAACATACATGTCATGGGAGTTCCAGAAGGAGAATAGAAAGGAAAAGGGGCAGAAAGAGTATTTGAGGAAATAATAGCTGAAAATTTCCCAACTCTCACGAAAGAAATGAACTTACAGGTCCAAGAAGCACACCGTACCCCAATGAGAATAAATCCAAATAGACCTACGTCAAGACACATATTATTCAGAATGTCAAATGTCAAAGATAAAGAGAAAATTCTCAGAGCAGCAAGAGAGAAGCAAACGATCACGTACAAAGGATGTCCAGTAAGACTTAGTGCAGATTTCTCTTCAGAAACCATGGAGGCAAGAAGACAGTGGCATGATACAATTAGGAAACTGAAAGAGAAAAACTGCCAGCCGAGAATTCTTTATCCAGCAAAACTGTCCTTCAAATATGAAGGTGAATATAGAGTATTCACAAACAAACAGAAACTAAGAGAGTTTGCAAAAAAGAATCCAGCTTTGCAGGAAATATTAAAGGAAACCTTAGAACCTGAAAGAAAAAGACAGGAGAGAGAGGCTTGGAGGAGAGTATAGAAGAAAGAAAAGCAGAAGGATAACCAAAAGAGTAAAAAGAGAGACAAAAATAAGATGACATATGAAAACCAAAGAATAAAATGGAGGAAATAAATAGTGCATTTTCAGTAATATCATTGAATGTGAATGGATTAAATTCCCCAATCAAAAGATACAGGCTGACAGAATGGATAAAAAAACATGAGCCATCCATATGCTGCTTACAAGAAACTCACCTCAGACCCAAGGATACAAGCCGGCTGAAAGTAAAAGGTTGGAAAAAGATACTCCATGCGAATAGTAAACAGAAAAGAGCAGGGGTAGCTATACTAATATCAGACAAAACAGACTTCAAATGCAAAAAAGTGATAAGAGATGCGGAAGGCCATTATATATTAATAAAAGGGATGATCCTCCAGGAAGATATAACAGTCATAAATATCTACGCACCTAACCAGGGTACCCCAAAATATATGAGACAAACTCTGGCAAAACTGAAGGGAGAAATAGACATTTCTACAATAATCGCCGGAGACTTCAACACCCCTCTCACATCATTAGATAGAACAACTAGACAGAAGATCAACAAGGAAACAGAGAATTTGAACAATATGATAAACAAGTTAGACCTCACAGACATATACAGAACACTGCATCCAAACTCAGTGGGTTATACATTCTTCTCAAGTGCCCATGGATCTTTCACCAGGATAGATCACATGTAAGGCCACAATACAGCTCTCAATAAATATAAAAAGACTGAAATTATACAAAGCACCTTCTCAGATCATAATGGAATGAAACTAGAAATCAATAACAGACAGGAAAAAAGGAAATTTGCAAATGTGTGGAGATTGAACAACACACTCCTAAATATTCAGTGGTTCAAAGAAGAAATTGCAAGTGAAATCAGTAAATATATTGAGACAAATGAAAATGAGAACACAACATATCAAAACTTATGGGATACAGCAAAGGCAGTCTTGAGAGGGAAATTTATAGCCCTAAATGCGTATATTAAGAAACAAGAAAGAGCTAAACTCAAAGATTTAACTGAACAACTTGAGAAACTAGAAAAAGAACAGCAAACCAATCCCAAAGCAAAAAGAAGGAAAGAAATAATAAAGATTAGAGCAGAAATAAATGAAAATGAGAACAGAAAAGCAATAGAGAAAATCAACAAAACCAAAAGCTGGTTCTTTGAGATCAATAAAATTGACAAACCCCTCACTAGACTAACAAAGAAAAAAAGAGAGAAGATGCAAATAAATACAATCAGAAATGAAAGGGGGGAAATTACAAATGACCTCACAGAAATAAAAAGAATCATAAGAGGATATTATGAGAAGAAAAAAAAAAAAAAAAAAAAAAGAAAAAGAAATAAAAGAGGATATTATGAGAAACTATATGCCAACAAACTAGACAACCTGGATGAAATGGACAAATTTCTAGAAACTCATAACCAACCTACACTGACACAACAAGAAATACAAGAACTTAACAAACCAATCACAATTAAGGAGATTGAATCCGTCATCAAAAATCTCCCAGCAAGGCCCCGGGTTCGGTTCCTGGGGCCTCCTGGTGAAGGCAAGCCCGCCCGCACGGCGTGGTTAGCTG
>JAKSZT010010581.1:11238494-11457381 GCA_026826555.1 Tolypeutes matacus
TTAAAAAAAAAAAAAAAAAAAAAAAAAATCTCCCAGCAAAGAAAAGTCCAGGACCAGATGGCTTCACAGGTGAGTTCTACCAAGCATTTCTAAAAGAATTAACACCAATCCTGTTTAAACTCTTCCAAAAAATTGAAGAGGAGGGAAAATTACCCAACACATTTTATGAAGCCAACATCACTCTAATACCAAAGCCAGATAAAGATTCCACAAGAAAAGAAAATTACAGACCAATCTCTCTCATGAACATAGATGCAAAATTTCTCAACAAAATACTTGCAAATCGAATCCAACAGAATATCAAAAGACTTATACATCACGACCAAGTGGGATTTATTCCTGGTATGCAAGGCTGGTTCAACATAAGAAAATCAATCAATGTAATACACCACATTAACAAATTGAAGGAAAAAAACCACATGATCATCTCAATAGATGCAGAAAAGGCATTTGACAAAATCCAACATCCTTTTTTGATAAAAAATACTTCAAAGGATAGGAATAAAAGGAAAATTCTTCAATATGATAAAAGGCATATATGAAAAACCCACAGCCAACATCATACTCAAAGGGGAAAGGTTGAAAGCTTTCCCCCTAAGATCAGGAACAAGACAAGGATGCCCACTGTCACCATTGTTATTCAACATTGTACTAGAAGTTCTAGCTAGGGCAATTAGACAAGGCAAAAAAATTAAAGGCTCCAAATAGGAAAAGAGGAAGTAAAACTCTCACTGTTTGTGGATGACATGATCCTGTATTTAGAAAATCCTCAAGTATCCACAACAAAGCTACTTGAACTAATAAATGAGTTCAGCAAAGTGGCATGATACAAGATCAACAGGCAAAAATCAGTAATGTTTTTGTACACTAGTACTGAACAATCTGAGGAGGAAATCAGGAGGAAAATTACATTTTCAATAGCAACAAAAAGACTCAAATACCTAGGAGTTAATTTAACCAAGGAAGTACAGGACCTATATGCAGAAAACTACAAAACAATGCTAAAAGAAATTTTAAAAGACCTAAACAAATGGAAAGACATTCCGTGTTCGTGGATTGGAAGAATAAATATCGTGAAGATGTCAATCTTGCCCAGACTGATTTATAGATTCAATGCAATTCCAATCAAAATCCCAACAGCTTACTTTACAGAATTAGAGAAGGCAATTACCAAATTCATCTGGAAGGGTAAGTACACCCGAATAGCCAAAAGTATTCTATAAAAGAAGAGCAATGTGGGAGGAATTTCACTGCCTGACCTTGAAACATATTACAAAGCTACAGTGGTCAAAACAGCATGGTACTGACATAAAGATAGACATATCGATCAGTGGAATAGAATTGAGAATCCAGAAATAAACCCTCACCTATACAGTCAACTGGTTTTTGACAAACCTACCAAGCCCACGCTGATGGGAAAAAACAGTCTCTTCAACAAATGGTGTTGGGAGAACTGGATATCTATAACCAAAAGAATGAAAGAGGACCCCTGTCTCACTCCCTATTCAAGAATCAACTCAAAATGGATCAAAGATCTAAATATAAAAGCCAGGAACATAAAACTACTAGAAGAAAATGTAGGGAAACATCTTCAAGACCTTGTAGTAGGTGGTGGTTTCTTGGACCTCACACCCAAAGCACGTGCAACAAAAGAAAAAGTAGATAAATGGGACCTCCTCAAAATTAAACACTTTTGCACCTCACAGGACTTTGTCAGAAGGGTGAAAAGGCAGCCGACTCAATGGGAAAAAATATTTGGAAATCACATATCTGATAAGGGTTTAATATCCAGGATATATAAAGAGATGCTACAACTCAACAATAAAAAGACAAATGACCCAATTAAAAAATGGGCCAAAGACTTGAATAGAGATTTCTCCAAAGAAGAAATACAAATGGCAAAAAAACACATGAAGAAATGCTCAACATCACTCATGATTAGGGAAATGCAAATCAAAACTACAATGAGATATCATTTCACACCTATCGGAATGGCCACTATTAAAAAGACAGAGAACTACAAGTGTTGGAGAGGATGTGGAGAGATAGGAACACTTCTTCACTGTTGGTGGGAATGCAGGATGGTACAACCACTATGGAGGACTGTTTGGCAGTTCCTAAAGAAGTTGAATATAGACTTGCCATGTGACCCTGCAATACCACTACTGGGTATATACCCAGAAGAACTGCGAGCAGTGACACGAACAGACATCTGCACACAGATGTTCATAGCCACATTATTCACTATTGCCAAAAGTTGGAAACAACCCAGGTGTCCATCAACAGATGAATGGATAAACAAACTGTGGTCTATTCACACGATGGAATATTATGCATCTGTAAGAAGAAATGAAGTCATAAAGCATATGGCAACATGGATGAACCTGGAGGACATTATGTTGAGTGAAGCAAGCCAGACACAAAAGGACAAATACTGCATTACTATGAACCAAATATATTGTGTAATATATTGTTTGCTTCAAAAAAAAAAAAAAAATTTACATGTATCTCTTACATTTAATTGAGAAATGTATATATTTATTCATCTGTGTTTACTTTTTAGTTTTTAATTGTTTATGTTTTCAATTATTAAATGTACAAAATAAAGTTAAAAAAAAAAAAGTAGAAGGTGACAGAACACTGAGGTTCTGCCAACTGCTGGATGAGAAAGGACAGAATTCCAGGCGAATAGTGAATGGTAAAGGCTGATAACCCCAGACCTATCCTGTCTTCTCTGCAGCCAAAATCCAGGATTGTGGCAGAACTCCAAAGCCTTGGGAAAAGAAGGGCCTCAGAGCAGCCATCCCTGGTGAGGTGAAGTCCTCAGGAAGCCCAGGGCAGAGAAAGCCCAAATCAGACAAGAGCCACAAGTCCTTGCAGCTGAAGGCCCAGGGGTGGGTCAGAGGATGTTGTCCAGCAGGTCACAAGCACACTGACAACAGTTTTGAACAGATATTAAAGTGGCTCAGGACCCACACTGGGCATCCTGTGGTCTACAACTACAGGAGCCTAAAAGAAACAGTAAGAGGAGCTCACAGGACCCATCAGGTGCACAGTGGTGTAGCAGAATGGGAGAAAAGCCTTCCCACAATCCTGGGGCTTCCCAATTCTGGGGGAGAGCAAATAGTACCTGTAGGGAGAAAAAGGTGGTGATGGGAGGGCATGAAGCCAACTGTCCTACCTAACTGTACCTGGATGGCACCCCTCTGCCTGGGAGGCCAGAAATAAAGGCTAAGTAGGCCCCACCATTTTATATATATATATATATATATATATATAAATCAGGGGCTCAGAATATTTGTCCACTCTCTATTCAGCCTCCTAAACTGTGATTTCCTGGGACTCTGATGCTTTGGGCAGGTGGAGATATTTAGAGGACAGTTGTTGGCCTGATCAAAGGGGCACAGGAAGGAAACAAGGAGTGCAAAGAAGTTTGGGGGATGCCAGTTCCAATGTGTGGGCAGGGTCAATGGGGAGTGAGTGGGCCAGTTAGAAGTTGTGCAGGAGGACAACTAATTAGAAATGAACCAGTTAGAAACTGTGGGCAGGGCTACTACAAATTCAGACAGCTCTAATGGGAAAGACTACACTGGGGGTGAAGGTAGAGGAAAAGAATGGCTGAGGGATCCCATATGGCTCAAGCGGTTGAGCACCAGCTTCCTGCATGGGAACAAAACATGCCTCCTAAAAACAAAAACAAACAAAAAAACAAACAACAAACAAACAAACAAAAATCAATTCAGGAGAGCCGATGTGGCTCAGTGGTTGAGCGCTGGCTTCCCGCACACGCGGTCCAGGCTTCAATCCCCCGCCCCAGCACCTCAAAAAACAAAAAACAACAACAACAAAAAAAACAACGCTGAGAAGCCCAAATGCTGCTCCTTGGTGTCTCAGGCCATCCTACCCCTGCCCAACCTTCAGAATCAAGCACTTCAGCACAGCCATCTGGCGGTGAACTCCACCAGCACCCAAACGGGGGAATACAGCTGCTGAGCCCCACACTGGCAGGACAGTGCATGTGCAGAAGGCGCGGCCTGCCAGGGGAGGAGCTTCATCTCCTTCACAGGTGTGCTGGAGTCAGGGTTTTCAAGACCCTCTGCAGGAGAGTCCTCCAAACATGACTCTCTTAAGTCTTTCCCCTTAGACCCATCTGTAAAATGAGGGGTTTGGACTAGTGTTTCTCCAAGAGCCTTCTTGTGATATTCACCTTGACTATCAAAATCGTCTGGGAGCCTTTAAAAACAGAGACCTGTGCTCCACTCCATGGAATCAAGGGCCCATGAAGTTTGGATGGAGTCTGGAAGTCTGTGATGCTAACAAATCTTACAGGTGATTCCAATCTTCAGCCAGGTTTGGGAACCATTAGCCCAGTGCTTCCCAACTCTGCCTGCATATTAGCATCACCTACAGAGCTTTGAAAACTATGGATACCACTCCAATCCCCTCTTGCTGCGTCTATTTGTTTTGCGTTTTTTCTTTCTTTCTGTGTCTGCTTGTCTCCCTTTTGTTGGGTCATCTTGCTGTGTCAGCTCACTGCACCGCGCGGGCCATCAGCTCACTGCACTGTGTCGGCCTGCTTGCATTCACCAGGAGGCCCCGGGAATTGAACCTGGGGCCACCCATATGGTAAACGGGAGCCCAATCAATTGAGCCACAGCCGCTTCCCTGGTAATTTTTAAAAAGCACCTCAAGTGATTCCAATGTGCACCCACGGTTCAGAACTGTAGCATTTGTCTAACTAGAGCAGCTCCATCCAAATGCAGAAGCAACTAAACAGATACAGCAATTTAAAGATTTAGTGTGTCACACTAGCTCCATTTCAAATGCTCAATAGCTACATGTGCCTAGTGTTTACCATATTGAACACAAAAATAGATCATTTTCGTGATCCCAGAAATTTCTCTGGACAGCATTGCTCTAGAGAGCTGGTAACCAGATAATTCCAGCTCCCTGCATCATTGTGCACTAAGGCACCTGGCCTGAGATCATCTTACTAATAATACTTGGAAAGCGTTTGATGAGTGTTTGCCTCCCATGCACCTGGTGCTTCATCTCCAATATATCATTTATTTCATATCAGCTCTGAAAAGTAGGCTAGAATGGGATTGTTCCCACTTGACATAAGAAGAATCAAGGTTCAGAAGAAGAAAGCGATTTGCTTAAGATCCCAGAGTTAGTGGGTGAAAGGGTTGGGAATCAAACCGGAAACCTTGACTTCCCAGTCCAGTGCTTTATGCTTTTTTTTTTTTTTTTTTTTTGCATAGACGTTCTCTTAGAGATTAAGCAGGCTGAGCCCTTCATTATATAGATGAAGACGCTGAAGACAGAGAAGAAAAGGGACTTAAAATACACAGCAAGCTAATGGCAGCTGGAACTAGCAGAATGGTCTTCAGCATCTTCATTCCAGGTCCCTTAACAAGAGATGAAAAAGCAGAGAATGGGGATGCCAGAGAAAGTGATGTTTTGAGTCCCCACGAAGGACCTCATGTTCTTGGGTTCCTTGTTGCATCAGAAGCAACAAATCGGCCCCAAGCTCATTCTTTCTTCTTCCTTCCCAGATCCAGAGGAGTTGTTTGTCCCCATAGAAGATTACTACCAGGTGGCACAGCTGTGCACTCATCAGCCAGCCCTGCTGCCCTGCCAGGTGACCAACCCCTTGGCCCAGGTGACACTGCACTGGGAATTCCCCTTGAAGGAGATCCCAGTGGATGGAACAGACATCTCCTTTGATGTGAAGAAGCTTCCTTGGCTGGGTTCCTCTTCTGCATGTCCATCCTAGGTGGCATGAGACAATTCTCTACCAAGTATATGCTGATCTACATCAACTGTGCATGGGGTTAGGGCTCTGGGTTGGCAGGGCAGGGGAGCATATGGGAGAGATGCTCCTCTGGGAGCCTCAGGTTTGGGGTCTGTGGATTATAGAGCTTTAAACAACCAACCAGCTTTCAACAGTACACTCTATATTCAACCATTTTGTCTAGCCAGCCAGCCAATCCACCACTGAGCTAGCCTCTATCAATCCAGTCTTTCCATCTACCCATCCCCAATCAAGTCAAACTATTCCATTCACCCATCCTCCCTCAAATCAACCATTCCATCCAACCATCCTCTGTAATGGTCAACTGTTCCATCATCCATCTTTCTCACACACCCTCCATTAATTCATTACACCCATTTACACATCCTCTTTCAATCCACCTGCCTCATTCATCCTTTATCATTTTAACTAGTCCACCCATTCATTCCATCCATCCATCTGCCATCAATTCAACCACTCTAAGTCAATTCAACATGTTTGTTCCCATTCTCTCTCCTTTGTTATCCATGGCAGATCCATCTTCCTACTCCAAACCCACCAGCCAAGCTTCAGCAACATCAGTCCAACTTGGGGAGAACTTCAGTGTGACCTGCACAGTTATGGGTGAGAGATCACTGTGGATTTTAGTTGGGAATATCCAGGTCAAAAGGTAAGCAGAGGATAAGAGGAGGCTGGGGGGGGGTGGAGTGGGTGTGGGGAGGGATGGTGTGTGAGAGGGGTGAGGAGTTAGGATGAGGGCTGGGAGCAGTCATGGTGGGTTTCTGATGAACCTGGATTCTAATCCCAACTCTGACACTGCCTTTCTGGGTGACCTTGGGCAAGTCACTTCCCTTTTCTGGGCCCCAGTTTCCTCATCTGTCATATAGAGCTACTTCTCAGATTATATATGTCTAAATATTTCCTTTATTAATTTATGCAATTATTGAGCACCCACTACGTGCCATAGTAGTAGGTGCTGAGGCTACAATGAGTCAAAAAGAGAGATGGTTCCTGTCTCTGCAAGCTCACAGTCTAAGGAGGGAGAAGGAAGTGGAGAATGACATTCTCTAAGTTATTATGTATGGCTTAAGTGCTGCAAAGAGAATAAAACAGGGTACAGGACAGGGTCCACTTAAGAGTGGTCAGGAAGTCATGTCTGAGGTGACATTCAAGCTGAGACCAGACTGGCCTCAACCACACAAAACTGGGGCATGAGCAATTGCTCAGGCCCTGTGATTGGGGGAGAAGAGGGGTGATAGGAGATGGACCAAACGCATTAGCCACAGTTTCCTGGGCATCCACTGTGGGCTCAGACCTTCCTCAGGTGTGGAGAGGTGGTGGCAGTGATATTCTTTCCTCTCAAAGATCTTACCCCATAAACCTCAAACATCTGGAGAAGAGTGTGCCAAACAGGATGGTACTAACACTGAGGACTTCTTAAAAGGTTTCCAGGTAAGCGGCTATGGCTCCGGGTTCAATCCCTGGGACCTCCTGGTAAAAAAAGAAAAAAGGCGTCCCAGACCTGTGTGGCGTGGGGAGGCGACACACCAAAAAGACCATGATGCAACCAGAATTTGGAATTTGAATTGAACCTTGGAGGGTAGGGGAGTGGAAGGCATTCCAGGCAGGTCTCAGCAGCAGCAAAAGTGAACATGTCACACACAGGATACGGAGCCTTAACTTTCCCGTGCCCCACTGCCACCTGCTGAGAATGCAGGGGTGCAGAGGGTGAAGGAATCTGATCATCATTCTCCAGCCTCCTGGGATCCACTAAGATGTCTGAGCAGGAGAGCTTACTGTGTCAATCAGAGGGGGAAAGAATTGCGGTGGAAAGGCCCAGGATGCAGTACTGCCCAGCCAGAGGCCTCTTAGACAATGCAGAGGAGGGGGGGAATGAGATGCTTTGCAAGGCCGTGACTTGTTGAGAAGATCACTATTTCCAGCAGCCAGGAAGGGAGGCCAGTGGAACCCAGCTGGTGCTCTGCTGCCCCTTTAATTGAAAGCACCCTGGCTGCACTTGACAGGAGTACACTAAAACACCTTGAGTTCATCTCTGTAGTCCCTGAAGTGGCTGAGGGCTGGAGCGAGGAAGGTGGACCCCATAGAGGCCTTAGGAGGTAGGAAGGGTGGGTGGCCAATTCTCCTACTTGTCAGAGGAGGAAACTGAGACTCAGGAAGGGGAAGGGATCACACGGGTGGGTGGGAGACACTGGCTTTGCTATACCAGCATTTCCCAGAACATGGTCCCTGGATATCCCCTCAGGAAAAAGTGTTCCCAGGCCAGCACCCCCTCTTATACCACCATCCACGTTGGAGATTCAAAATGCATACGCCCACATGATAGACTCAGTGGTCTGGGTCTTACCAAGTTGACTGCTTACTCAGCGTCTCCTAGATAATGGAATTACTCTTTCTTCCCACTTTTTTTTGTGGGGGGAGGGGTAACACCTATTAATGTCCCAACAGAGCCAGCATGCCACAAAGCCCACATTGGGAAGTGCTGCTTTGGGTTGAGTTGACTTCTGAACACTCCTTGAGTACGGGAGGAGACTCCAGCTTCCCTCTAGGGACTTGAGAACCTTGATGTTTTCCATTAAGAACCTGGTCTTTAAGGTGCTCTCTACGAAGTCACTTTCCCTTCCCATCTGCTGAAGGAATAGTGGTGCCCTCTTATCTGTCCCCTAGAGTCTGGTCAGAGATGGCACCTAGGGCAGATGGTGGACTTTTTTTTTTTTTTTTTTTTTTTGTCCCCTGCAGTTGGGGCGGCCCCCTACGTCAGCGAGTGGGCCAATGTGGTATGTAGGGAGGGCCAGGTACAGCAGGAGACAGAGAGCCCTCTCTGGAAGAGACCCGGGCTGGTGATGCTGGTGTCTATACCTGCCGGGCCACCAGCCTTCAGGGCTGGGTACCGCCACCACCTGTATCCATGTGATCCAAAGCCCTCCGTCTCCCCTGCCCCTTCCTAGCTCCTTCCCTGGCATCTGTTTATGGGGCAATGGGCAGAAACAATGCCTGTGTGACCCTCAGTGTTTTTTATGCCAAGAGCCAAGGAGGGCCCCTCCTCTGGAGCAGAAGCCCCCTTCACATTCATCTTTTGTACTCTCCCACGCCTACCACTCTGTTTTCACCTCTCAGGTCACCCTCACAGCCTCACTCCAAGCCCTGGCCTACTCTGAGGTCAGCCTTCACCCCCTAACCCCCGGCCCCTCTGAGGCTGAGGCAGCTCTGTGCCAGTAAGGCCCTAGTACCTGAGGAGGGAGTCAGGAGTTATTCTTTAAAGTTCCCTGCTGCTGGCAGAGGGCCTCAGCAAAGACCCACCTGCTTCCTTACCCAGGAAAACACAGAGACCAAATAAATAAGATACCATGTGTTCTTTTCGTTTCCATAGTATGTCTGTCCCAGCATGGGGGGTATGACTACAGTTTATCTCCTCCCGTCCACCAACTTGCCCCTTTCTCCAGCCAGCCCTGCCCCTCTCAATTAAAACAATGCTTTCTAAAGTGCATTCTGCAGCCTGAAATGCTCCTGGAAGGTGGGGATAGAAACTTGGTCAAAGAAATTTGGGAAATGCTGGGTATTCTGCCTCCTTCTTGGGAATTTGCAATGCACATTAGAATATCAAAGGTTCTGAGAATTCCTGCAGTTTACAGATCTGTTTAACTTGATTGAACCCGGAGTCTCCCAAACTTATTTGGGCACTGGAGTCCTTTCTCAGTCATGCCTATTAACGTCTAGATGAACTAGTGTATCCCCGAAATGTTTTGGAAAAAGTTGCACGAAGAAGTGCATGTGTGCCTCAACTCCAGAGCTGTCCCCAGGGCCCCTGGATAATGTGCTTGCTCATGGCTGCAGAAGCAGCTCAGCACTCCCCTGCTCAGCTGGAGAAAGGGAAAAACAGTCACATCTGGACTCCTAGAACTGGACAGTGTTGAGGAGAGTGGAGAAGGCAGTTGGGGGCAAGGGAGGGAACCACAGCTCTGCCACCACAAAACTGATGGAAAGTGTACTTTAACTTCCTACTTGCTGGCCCAGGCCTTGACTTCAGGCAAGACCCTTTGCCTCCTGTGCTCTCAATTTGCTCTACTGTTAATGAGGGATATTCTTCCTTCAAGGATCTTATGAGGAGGGGAGGAGGGCGGAAGGTAGGGGAAAGTACTTTCATCTAAATGCTCCAAGCAGGGGAGGGGTTACTGATGTTGGGGAGACATATCTGCAGCTGACCCAAAGCTGCAGGGCTGGCCGGGTCTGCTGAGGTCAGTATCCCATTTGCTGATGGGAAGCTGAGGGCCAGGTTTTAGGAGCCTGGGACCTGGGATCAGGGAGTGGTAGAAGAAGGAGCTACGGCAGAAAGCATGAGTAAAAAAAAAAGAAAGGAAGTGGGTGATGAGGGTTCAGGTAAAGGAAGGAGGACCAAGAATAAGTAACAGCTCTGATCTTTCCTGAGCCTGAGGAGAAAAAAAGAGCAACAGGAAGAGAGCTGGGATGACAGCCCAGGCTCTGCTGGATGAGTCCCTCTTCCCACCTTGGTGTCCTCATCTTTTGAGTGATGAGGCTCCAGCTCTGAACACTGAGTGTGTGAGACCCACCAACGTGGCCCCCGAGGCTGGGTGGCACCAAGACTGAGGGACCAGGAGTTGCTGAGGGGATGAGCTTTGCCAGGTAATGGAAGAAGAGATTGGTCCATAACCCCTGGACCAACCAGACTCTGGGACCAGAATAAGTGGTGCTCGCGAGATGCCTTGGCTGGGTTGCTCCCTGGCACCACCAGCCCTGAGGGCTTCCAGTGACTCCCTCCCAGCCTGACTCACAGGGCTTGCCCCCTCCAGCCCCTCATCTGACCTTCAGACAACCCTAGAATAGAACCTTAGAGATTCAATAGTCATATATCCAGTCCTCCCAACCATTTTATAGGAGGGGTAAACTGAGGCTGAGAGAAGGCCAGGGCAGAAGTAGGAACATCCAGGGGGAAGTTGACAAGTTGGAGAGTTGTCAGCAAAGCTGACACGCTAGGACCAGAGGTTGTCTCCCCTTTGTCAGATGGCCAAGGAGGCACAGGCTACTCCTTGGGGAAAGCCTCAGAACCTTCCTGATTTGGACAGAGAGAGGGAAGGCGGAAAGGACTCCTGTTGCTTGTTCCCTGCGCCAACTCAAGGGAAGATACTTCTTTGGGCCTCAAAGACCCAATGGGTGGTTCTAGGCAGCCCAAGCCCCCAGAGCTCACTGGGCACATACCGCAGCTCCCCATTTCCCATCCACCCTCATTCCTTTCTGGGAAATGAGTGGAGAGGCTCCCACTGTCTTCTCTAGAAAGTCTTCATAAGGGAGCTGTGACCACAGACGTTATGGCAGCCCAGTCTGGGTCTATGTGGCCAAGAAGGAGACTTCTGTGGAGGTGACAGAGGCCAGAGGGAAGGCAGGGGAGGCTTCGGCCCCAAGGACCCGGTACAGCAGCTCCTCCTTCTCCTGCTGGAGCTGTCGCCGTAGCTGGGACTCCTTCTCCAAGGCTTCACGGGCAAGAAGCAGGTCCTCAGAGAGCTGCCTGTGGAAGTCAGACAGAGGCCAGGGGTGCCTATTGGGAATGCCCCAGGGGAGCCTGCAACTGCTTCTGGGAAAAGCCCACTCTTCCAGGAAGCCCTCTCTGGATGGGCCACCAGCCTGTTCCAGGATCCCCACTGCCCTGTCATTTGCCTGTATGCCAGAGGCAATTTGATCTATTGACTAAGGAGCATGGACCTCACAGGCAGGCAGCTCTGGGTGCAAATCTCTGTTCCATCTCCTAGCTGTGTAACCTTGTACTAATTATTCATTGTTTCCTCATTTGTAAAATGGGAATAATAATAATGGTACCTGGCTCTTCGGATAATTATGAGGGTTAGATGACATAATATGTAAAATATTTGGTAAATGGTGTCTGACACATGATAATAGTGCTCATTTACTAAGGCCTCAGAACTGATTCATTCTGCATAGGCCTTGTGAGTTGTCGCTTCCCTGCTTCTGCTTCCCAGTATTGGGCTCTCCTATAGAGCACACACAGCCAGGAAGGTGCCTGGACAAGGGCCAGGGAATAGGGACAGAGAGACACTAATCAGGACTTGGGCTTTGGGAAGGGCTGGTCCCTAGGGACTCCTGACCCAGATGGGCCCTGGGTCTACCCGTCAACCCACTCCCTTTTTGGCAAAAAAGGGTGGAAATGGGAAGAAAGGAGGCAGGGGAGCGGCTACCTTGACACGACCATCTGCTTCCGGCCGCGGCCATGAAGGTCCTCGTTCTCCTGTCGCAGGATTGTTATTTTTTCCTCCAGCATCAGATTTTTTTCTTTCTGTAACAAATCAGAACGAGCTCAGAAAGCTGCCATACCCACATGGCACAATATGTGCCATCGCCTCCCTCTTTATCTGTGGCAACTGGAAACATGCTATAGACCACACGTTACATTTCATGGAGCAACATTGTTAGGTAGAAAATAAAATTAAGGCTTTTAACACAGGGCTGCCAACTCTTAATTTTTCCATGTGAGAATGTTAAAAATAGAATATAGTCACTACCATCTAATATTACCATCAGTTCATAAAATAGACTTTGCCCCAAATCAGGAGGATATAAACCACATAAATAATTTTTCTGTTACCCTGTTCCACAAAAATGGTTAAACAAAATTTATAGTGAATTAAGATATAACTTATGTGCACAAAGAGTTTACTGTGAAGGAGACCAGGGCAACAATTTCTGTTCTGTGTCTACCCTAGGTTTCCAAGGCCTCTGCTCTCCTGGAGACAAACCTACCTGTGCCCCCATTGCCCACCGCTCACCAGTCTTGCTCTTGCCCACACCTGCCTGGCCATCCAGCCTTGCCTCCTTCCCTAGCCGCTGCCTGACCTGTGGCATCTGCTGGCCTCCCCTGATTGTCCAGACTGCCTGCCCCCTTGTCACCCAAATTCCAGCCAAAAAAAGACCCAGATGACAGGGAGCCACTGCTTGACCCAGTCTGGCCACCAGCCACGGTAGGTGACAGCTGCCTCAAGTGCCAGCACGGGCAACGGGTCAAAGCCGATGTGGACTAGGCTGGGGCCTCCTGGTCCACATTTTGGCAGAGGAAATGCCCAAGAAAGCAAAAGCCTGAGGCTGCATCTACCCAGCCACTCACCACTGTTTCTAGGTGGATCAGCTGCTTGTCCAGCTCATGTATACGTTCGTTTTTCATCTCAATGACAAAGTGCAAACTCTCCAGCTCCTGCTCCCAGAACTGGCTGGGACTCCCATAATCCTAGACAAGGACAGAGAGCGACCTTGTCAGACCAGCAGGCAGAGAGGGGGTGGTCTAGCTCCCTCCTCCCCATTCTACCACCAGCTCACTATTTGACTTCCACATGTTGCCTCCCTCCATTTGCACATGGGGAATGCTTAGTATCCTCTACCATACTTTATCTTAACCCTCTGAGGTGTGTGCTAGTACCAACATGGATGAGGGAACTAAGGTTCTGGTAGGACAAGTCACTTGGGGTGAGTGCTTTTTGCATCTACTTCTTTCTGAATCCAGGGCCTGAGCACTTAACTTCTCTCCCATAAGCCTCTCTCTTAAGCCTTCCTTTCCCCGTCAGTGAAAAGGGTACCCTGGTATTTCCAAGCCTTGTGAGAGTAAGAGTGATTGTCTGAGCCCTGCCCTTGAAGAGGGACTGGCTTTTCTTTTTGCCCAGACCCTGCCATCTGTGGGTACTCTGGAGATGCAACCTGCACTGCCACCTACCTGGATGTGCTTCTTATAGTCTCGGCTCAGAATAGACTCCTCCACCCTCTTCATCTTGGCCTGGAACGCCTCCAGCTGTGAGGTCAGGCTGTCTATGGTCTCCTGAGAAGGGAGCAGGAGGGTGATCAAAGCCTGGCTCACAAAGGCTGTGGGTGGACTTCACCACATCCCAGAGGGGGCATGGTTTTGGGCTCTTCCAGTTGGTCTTTGGTCTACCCTACATAACAATGCAGGCTTAATTGACTTCAACCACTGTTTGAAACATACCAGCCCCACCCTCTTGCTATAAAGCACTCAATGACTCCCCAGAGCCTTAGGGTCCATAGGGAAAGGAGACGTCTTAGGGAGAATGTCCTGGCATTCAAAGCCCATGAAAACCAGGCTCCATGTACTTTCCCAGTCTCACGCCCCACTGTTCCCCTCTACACACCCTCCCCTGCAGCCAAGCAGGCCTGTTCACTGTTTTCATTACTCCCCAAACTGCAGTGTACATTCTTGTCGCCATACATTACCCCTTTCAAGAATTTCTTCCACCTAAACTTTGCCCTTTGTCTTTATGGCTCCCAGTCTCCAGCTTCCAGCCCTGCCTAGCTCCCCAGACTCAGCCGTCTTCATTTCTCTCGCACTCACGCCCTGTACCCCAGGCATCCTGGACTGCTTTCAGGTGCTTAGGTATTCCATGTCCCCCCCCCCCCACTTTCCTCCATGCCTTTGCGCACTGTTTTTCCTGCTTAGAATATTCTTCCTACCCTTCTTCACATGAAGAATTCCAACCCATCCTTCAGGTTCCAGCCTAGATATCATTCCCTCCAGGAAAGCTTCACTGACCAGTCAAATTAGGTTAGATGCCTTCTCACATGCGTCCACAGATCCATGTGCATCCACTCACTATCTACTCACACTGGGACACCCAGCCCACGCGGTCTTCAAGATCCTCCCAACAGTCCTTGAGAAAATGGGCCAACCCTAATCTCAGACCAAGACCTCTTGACTAATATCCTGATCACCACATCAAGGGGCCGGGATACATGCAAGCCTTCACACCCGGGTAGAGGCCACCAGCGTGGCTGCTTTGAGGCTTCACGTTGCTTTCCTGCCAGGCTTCCCCCTCCTCTCACCTGTAGGGCTGCCTTGGTCTCCTGGAGGGAGTGGGTAAGGGATTCTTTCTCCTGCTCATGAGAGGCCTGAAGGACTGTAGGGAAAGGAGACCTGTATGAGCTCAGATACCCAGACACTTCCCCCAGAGCCTTCTGTATCCAGAAAGCTTGAGGTCAAGCAGGTCCCATGGGGCCAGAGAGGCCCAGTTGATCACTGTAGGGGAACAGTCTTATCATTCTTCTCTCTGGGCTTGGGAATAGAATATAGAAGGCATTTAATAAAAGCTTATGGAGGGGAGCAGATGCAGCTCAAGCAGTTGAGCACCTGCTTCCCACATGGGACATCCCAGGTTAGCTCCCAGTGCCTCCTAAAAACAAAAACAAAAACAAAAACAAAAACAAAAAAAGAACAAGCAAACAAACAAAAGAACCAACTCAGGGTAGCCAATGTGGCTCAGTGGTTGAGTACCGGCTTCCCACAGATGAGGTCCTGGGTTCAATTCCCAGCCCAGGTACCTCGGGGCAAAAAAAAAGCTCATGGAGAAAGGAGAAAATTAGATAATTAGATTCTGGGACAAACTGAGACTCCTTTGTAGGCACCAACCATATCTGAATAAGGCTGGGATCCAAGCTTGCTCATGCTCATTAGGCCATGGAAAAGGCAGAGACCAAGTGCTTTGTAAGCTAGGTTATATTGATTTGGGACCAAGAATTTACCTGGTCCTGGCTTTGCTTCTTCAAAACTGAGAGACCTTGAAAAGATAGTTTCACACATCTAAAAGTCCTGTTGCTTTGATTGTGAAATTGGGTCCTGGCTTTCTCTAAAGAGCCTTAGGATCACACGAGGAAAGGATATGCAAGGGCTTTCCAGACTGGGTAGTGCTGTACAGAGCTGGACTTAACATTCTCAAAGTCAATACAGTTATATTTATCACCCCACTCCCAACACAAAGATCCTTTGGAAAATTCCAGCCTTGTCTCAACTGAAGGAAGATAGCAGGGAAGTGACGAATCAAGAGACAAGATGGAAAATAGAAGAAAGAGAACAGGAGAGGAAAGTTCAGTGTGGCCAAGTGCCAGATATATGGCAGCGACACAAAGAAAAGAATGTTCAAAAATACAAATGCAATAGAGCTGTTAAAAGTTTACCAGATAAGCTGTATACCAAATAAAGACTTAATTTTTAAAAAAATGGTGAACCTAATTTGTTAATTTGCTTAGAAATACAGGTTCTGGACCAAGATTCCAAGCACATTCCACCCGTCTGTCCACTGAATGTAACTATAAAATCTGTAATCATGAAGCACACATATAAAAACAGAATGCATGGAACAACTATTTGCAGATTCTGGAAAGTAAACAGTAGCCGGAAGATTGGGGAAGAAGACCAGACTTTGAAGTACCACTAAAACAGCAGATTTAAATAAGACCCAGAATCTTATGTATTCAAATGTTCAAAATATCTAGCATTATCGGGAGTGGGTGTAGTTCAGTGGTTCAGTGCCCGCTTCACAGGTTAAAAAAAAATTATATATAAGTATATATCCAGTATACAAATCTAAAATTATTTGGCATACAAAGAAGCAGCAAAATCTCAACTTGCTTTAGAAAAGACAATTTAAAGGGGCCAAAGCTTTAAAGATGATGACACAGATGTTGGAATTATTAGACAGAGACCTTAAGGAATCTATTATAAAAATACCCCAAGATGTAAGGGTGAACACTCTTGACAAGAATGGAAAGATAGAAAGTTATGGCAAAGAAATAGAAGCTATAAAGAAGAGTCAAAAGGAAATTTTAGAATGGAAAAATAGAATAAAAGTAAAAAACTCACTTGGTGGGCTCAATAGTAAAATGGAGTTGACACAGGAAAGAGTCAGTAAATTTAAAGATAGATCAATAGAAAGTATCAATTTGAACAATAGAGAGAAAAGATATAGGAAAAAAAAAAAGGTGAACTGAGCCCCAAGGATTGTGACAGAATCCCCAAATGTCTAAAATTTTGTCATCAGAATCCTCAGAAGGAGAGAAAAAATAATACAGTGCAGAAAAAAACAAACAAACCAAACAAAAACCTGAAGAAAGAATGGTTGAATACTTCCTGAATTTGGCAAAATAACAAATGACTTTATCAAAATGGAAAGCTTTGGCTTTGTGAAAAATCATTGTTGAAAGAATGAAAAGCTGGGAGAAAATATTTGCAAATTAAAGCACTTGTATCCAGAATATGTAAAGATCTCTCAAAACTCAACAATAAGAACAACAAGCCCATTTAAAAATGGGTAAAAGATGTGGACAGATATTTGACCAAGGAAATATATGGATGGCATATAAGCACATGCAAAGATAAATCAACATCATTAGACATTAGTGAAATGCAAATTAGACATTAGTGAGATGCAAAATAAGTGTTGATGACGATGGAATATTATGCAGCTGTAAGAAGAAATGAAGTTGTAAAGCATATGACAACATGGATGAACCTGGAGGACATTATGTTGAGTGAAGCAAGCTAGACACAAAAGGACAAATACTGTATGATTGCCTTATTATGAATTAAATATATTGTGTAACATATTGCTTGATTGAGAAATGTATATATTTATTCATCTGTGTTTACTTTTTAGTTTTTGTTTATATTTTCAATTATTAAATGTACAAAATAAAGTAAAAAAAAAAAGAAAAAAACAAAATAAGTGTTGATGAGAAGATGAAACAGGTAGAATTCTTATACATTGCTGATGAGAATGTAAATGCTAAATTCTCTTGAAAACAGTTTAGCCATTTCTCATAAAGTTAAACATATATTTACTGTATGATCTAATAATCCCATTCCTTATGTATTTACCCAAGAGAAGTGAAATCCTATGTCCACACAAAAACCTCTACACAAATGTTTGTAACAGCTGTATTCATAATTGCCTCAAACTAGAAATAACCCAAATGTCCCATGACAGGTGAATGGATAAACAATGGAATACAACTTGGCAATCAAAAGGAACGAACTGTTGATACACACAACAGCTTGGAAGGACCTTGAAAGCATCATAATGAAAAAAGCTGATCTAAAAATCATATTGTCTGATTGCATTATATAACAGCTTCAAAAAGACAAAACCATAGTGATGGAGAACAGATCAGTGGTTGCCAGGGGTTGGAGTGAGTTAGGGTGTGAGGACAAAGGGGTAGCCAGAGAGAGTTATTTTGGGGTGGCGGAACCGGTCTGTATTCTGATTATGGTGATGGTGACATAAAGCTATATTTGTGTTAAAACTCACAGAACTGTACACCAAAAAACGGTCAATTTTACTGTACGATCATTTAAAAAATAAAATGTAGACAAAAATAGAAAATAAGGGATAAGCAAAGGATCATCAAATATGGAAACCCACCACTAACCTTTCTCAGTTATCTGTGAACCTCCCCCAAACAAAATCTTATATATTTCCCGCCATGCTATGCTTTTATTCATTCAACACATACATACTTACGTAGGGATTAATAGGTGCCAAGTAATCTAAAAATAATTGTGAAAGAATTCTGACTGATAAGACCCTCTGGGGTCTTCACAATAGGTAATTTATCTTGTTGATATCTTTATGATGCTAAAAAAAGGAGTAACAGTGGATCTCTCTGAGTAGAATTACATGTGGTTTAAATTTTCTCAATAATAAAATAAAACAAGTATTGCTAATTATTTGCTGTCAGATATTATGTGTGTATATTTAACTAAATTAATTCTCACAAGGACCCTATGAGGAAGGTTAAATAACTTTTTCAAGGTTGTACACCTGGTAAGTAGTAGAGCAGTGATTCAAACTCAGGGACAGCGGCTCCAGAGTCAGATCTTAACCACTATGTTATAAAATCTCTTTTCTTTTAAATCCACATTATTTCAAATTTTCTATGATAATCAAATTTGGTTGTACAAGAAGAAGGAAAGCTATTTTTAAAAACTATGCAGGAGTGGATGTGGCTCAAGCAGCTGAGCACCTGCTTCCCACATGGGAAGTCCTGGGTTCAGTCCCCAGTGCCTCCTAAAAGCAAAACAAAACAAAACAAAACAAAACAAAACAAAAAACAAAACAAAGCAAAACACAAGCAAACAAAAAAACCAACTCAGAGGAGCTGATGTAGCTTAGTGGTTGAGCGCTGGCTTCCCACATACGCGGTCACAGGTTCAATCCCCAGCTCTGGTACCACAAAACAAAACAAAACAAAACAAAACAAAACAAAACAAAACAAAACAAAAACGAAAAAACTATTGACCTAACCATAAATTTTAAGAACTGCCATTCCAGTGGGGAAAAATACAGATATTTAAAAATTCTCTCATTTGTCTAGGTTTTCCAAATTTCCTGGAATGAATAGGTATTGCTTTTATAATAGAAAGAAAAAAAATTCAAAAAAGATAAAGCTTGTGCTAGACCTGTAAAGCCATGCCCCATAGGAACAGCCCATCACTCTCCAGGGCCAGGGACCCTGTGGACTCCAGCTCTGAAGTAGCCAAGTGCTTGTGGGCCAGAGGCAGGAGGGAGGGGCCGGTGGGAGTACCCAAGTGGGCTGTGCAGGCGGGGACAGCAGACCTCCCCCAGCTCCCCAGTGGGGCAGCAGCTCCATCCTTACCTCGCAGGGCCTCCTCATATTCTCCCTCCAGCATTCGTCGCTGCTCTGCCAGTTTTTCTTGATGCTCTATCTCCCTCTCCTTTTCCACCTGGGGGCAGAGGGTCCCAAACAGGATTGAGATGGAGTAGGTTCATTCAGGGCAGCATCACTTATCCACTTACCGAACCCTGGAGCCTTGTGGAGCCTGGCAATCAGAGTCCCGTCCCCAACTCTTAGTGATGGGAAATGACATGTGGCCAGTGAGGGCACGAGACTTCCAAGTCATATGGCAGGTGTGGCCAATGCAGGCCCCTTTAGGACTTAGGAAGGTGCCCCCAGAGAATCATTCAGGTGGAAAGGGTCCATAGACACCTTCCAGTCCCGATGCTCAGTCAAGGCTGGAAGCCCTACTTCTGTGCTTTCTCTGCTGGAATAACGAGCCATACCTCCTTAATTTCCAAGGCTGCACATTCTCACCACGTAGAATTTACTGTTATCAAGTGGCCTGAGCGGCCTCTCTAACTCCTACCATCAGGTCGTGGTTCTGCCCCTGGAGCAACACAGAACCAATCTGCTCCCTCAGCCCAGGCAGCCCCTCAGAGATGCGAGCACAAAGGCTGTGTTGCCAAGGTGTCTCTTCTCCAGGCTGAGCACATCCAGCCATTCTCGTCGTTCTCCATTTGAGATGTTTTCCCGTCCCTCTGCCACCTGAGGGTCCAGCCAATGGACACACCCAGAGGTAAGGCACAGTTTCAGAGGGGCTCCCACCCCTGCCCTGCTGCTGAGTACTGTGTGTCCTTGGAGCAGCCCCTTTCCTCCTCAGGTACTGGCTTCCCCCTATGCACAATGAAGGGAATCAACCTCGTGATCCCTGCTGTCCCTTACAAGTTTCGTGGTTAAGGATTCCATAGCTAAATCCAGGAGCAAATGGCATCAGGGCAGTACTCTACCAAAGCAAACTAAAGACACACACACATGTACAATTAACCCGCCTTTCAAAAAATTGTGAAAATGAGTGTAAGCAAAGAATGTTTTCAATGTGCTTGGGGCGCTCACTGTAGCCTCCTCGCCAGCACCTCAAGGTCAGTCTCTGGGCCTGATTCCTTCCTGAACCCCTCCCAGTACCCGAGGAGGCACCCTCCCTGCACACAAGCCTTAGCGAGCCTGCTGAATGGAGTCCTGGGGAAAATCTTTCCATCACCAATAACCCTACAATTTAATTGGACAATTAGTTTATAACTATGGAGCTCCCTCTTTCAAGAAAAGATTTTTAAGGTTCAGAACTTTGAACATTTTGAACAATTTCACATTTACAATTTAAACTAACCAATAAAGATAACTTAGAGAAATATTTTGTACACCCTCATAGAATCCTTTGAACTGCTCCACTGTCCTCCTTTTTTAAGGAAGGAAGCTGAGGCAGAGAGAAGGGAAAGATTAGTGACCAAGCTGGAATGAGGAAAAGGAAATCCTGGGCTGAGCAGCATTCATTCGTCACATCGCTTTAGTGTCCTCTCGTCTGAGTTGTTCCTCTGTCTTTCTTCATCTTTCATGACCTTGACATTTGATAGGTTCAAGCTAGTTATTTTGTAGAATATCTCTCGATTTTCATTTCCAACTAATTTTTAGTCTTGTCTCAAGTGTCACTTCCTCAGAGAGGATTTCTCTGGTCCCACAGACTCAGGTAAGTGCTTCTGTGATGTACTTTTATAGCATTCTAAACTCTTCATAGTGCTTGTAATTGTAGTTCAATAGTTTTGTGTACTTGTGTTTATCACCTGACTTCTAGGTTTGGTCAGGCTAGGCTAAATTATGCTGCAGTAACACACAACCCCCAAGTCTCAGTGGCCTGAAACAAAAGGTTTATCTCTTACTCACTACAGGTCCAGCTTGGGTGAGCACCACCTGCTGTGGTCCTCACTTCCAGGCTGACCTGTCACCGTTCTGAACAATGCCAGGCACTTTGCTGGCCAGAAAGACCTCTCGAAGGTCCTGAGCCAGTGATTTAATGCTTGGCCCAGAAGTGGCTCTGGATCTTCCTTTCACAACTCATTGGCCAGAACTAGTTCCATATACCAACCAGCCACAAGGTGGGCCAGGAAGCGTGTGCCAGCAGCACCGATGACTTATTCTTCCCAGAGACTGTCAGCTTCCGGAGAGCAGCTGCTGCCCTGCCTGCTTTAACCAATGCGCAGAGAGATATGTGTTCAACAGATAAAGGACTCCTTTCTTGGCAAAAGTAGTAAGATTCTTTCACCAACAATAAAAACCAAAACTAGGTCTTCACTCTGGGATTTATCAGGGTTAGCTTACCTGGAGGAAAAGAAACAGCTGTACTTACCTGTTGTGCCCATTGCCTCTTTTCCTCTTGGTGTTCCTGGAGAATTCTGGTTACATCCTGCAGGTGCTCCTCAGATGCACAGAGTTGGATGGTCGTGGCTAAAGATGAGAAAGAAAAAAAAAAAATCACACACAGCAAAGGTGGGGGTCAGGCCCACAGAGGGTGTGGGAGGCCAGAGTGAAGGGCCAACCTCCAGGGGTAACCCCGCAAATCTCGCTGGCTTTGGGGACCCTCCTTTAATGCAGGAGCCAGTGGTCTTTCTATATTTGGTTCTATTTGCTCCACCCAGTATTTAAATTTCTGAAAAATTAGATGCTGATATGTAATACCTGGGAAGCTTTTGCTTAATAATACAGATTGCCAACTTTTCTTGAAGAATCCAAAGAACTGGCAACCCAGGGCCAGTATGGCTTCATGTCAACCAGGAGCTGGAGCTGAGGAGCAGCCGTCTCCTCTGGCCAGGTCTTAACTCTGCAGTTTCCCACAGTCCTCACCTCTCCCTGCTGAGGGCTTGAATAAGGGGCCCCCTTGTCATTTGCTTTACCGACTGGGACCCTGTGAGCCTCTGAGTGTGCGATCCCTGACCTTTGGCATCTCCCCAGCTAGAGGCAGAGAGGCTGTTTGTGAGCAGGAAGGAGCCCCAACAGGAAACCTAGTCCTTGCTTAGGGAAACTCCAAAGCAGACCCTGCCAACATCACTCTAACAGGTTCTGCGTATTACCCAAGGCATCCTCTCTGAGCCTCAGTTACCTAATTTGTAAAATCAGGAAAATAATGGTACATCCCTGGTGGGGCTATTAAGAGGATTAAACTGGAAAACAATGGCAATAATAACAATTAAAGCAGGAAAGGAGTGCTGAGAGCTGGCCGCACCCAGGCACAGGCTAGGCACGACTCCAAGGGCTTCCCAGGTGTTACTCATTTAATCCTCACACCAACCCAATGTGGTGGGTAGTATCTTATCCCCATTCCGCAGATGAGGAAACTGAGGCCCAGAGAAGTTATGCAACTTGCCCAAGATCACCCCATCCACATACAGGGGAGCAGGTACATGCACCTACACAATCTGATTCGATGGCAAACACTTCAAACTACCACCTTATTCTGCCTCCCGGTGCACAAGAGGCAGCAAGTGTAGCGCCAGGCACCCTGGCCGTGCTCGGCCCAGCATCAGCAGTTAACACCAGTACTGTGGGCATTATTGTTATTACGGAACTCCGTAGGTGGGGATGCAAAGGATGTGGCTAGAAACGTGAGGAAGCCAGCAAGGGGGCTGCTAACGGAGAAGCAACACCATGGGCAGTCCCATAAGGACAGGAGGTGCCCCTGGGTCCTGAACTCCCAGAGGCCATGAGCAGACAGACAGACATTGGGTGACAGCCCCAGACTCTTATAAATCATTTAGTTCAGGGTCCCAAACACTGGCCCACAAGACCAGTCTCAGGCTGGACCCAGCAGGAGAGTAGCTCATCAAAAAGATATGTTGTTACTAAAAAGGCAGATTCTTCAGCTCCACTCCCAGAGATTCTTATTAAGTTGGTCTGTAGTTGGGTCCCAGAATTGTGTCTTTGAAATGCTCTGGGCAATTCTCATATATAGACAGGCTGGAGAACCTCTGAATTCTGGTTCAATTTCTTAACTGATGCTTGAATTTCATCTACAACATCCCCAATAGCCAGTCATCCAGCCTGTGCTTAAACACCTTCAGGGATGGGAACTCATTCTATTACTAGGTAGCTCTGGTGGTTTTAAGCCAACAATTACACAAAAAACTCTTTTGAGATTGAACTGAATTCTGCCTGCCAGTTTCTGCTATCATGAGGCCCTAGTACTGCCCTCTGGGTCACAATGAACAGGTTCATTTTTCTTCTCTATGAGAACACTTCAGAAACTTAGAGAGAACTGTTGTGTTTTATTGTGACACCTTTCCAAGTAGGACATTCTCTGTTCCTTTAACTATCCTTACAGGACATGATTTCCAGATTCCTCACCAGCCTGGTCTTTCTCTACTTTATAACTTCTAGTTTTTCTGCCTCTGAAAAGGTACTTTCCAGAAATAAACACAGCATCCAGGTGTGGTATCAGCAGCCCCAAACAGGGAATCACAGGTCATAACTATCCCCTCCCTGATTCTAGACATGATACTCCTATTAATGTAACCTACATAAGATCTCATGAGATGTTTAAGGAGCTATATCATCTTTGATGATTAAAGGTAAGGAACCTCACGGGTATAAGTGGGGGCATTTATGGGGCTGGCTAGTTACCTGTGTCCCCATCAAGGAGGCTTGGTTCCTGGGGCTCTGGTCTGGGTGGCTGATCTGGTTCTCGGTGCCTCTGTAGGAAGTGAGACATCAGTGAGGTGAGGGTAGAGGAAGGGAGGTCAATGGGAGGACAGGATTCTTCCAAAGGCAAGGCAGGACTTCCAGTTCTACCAGACCTTTCCCCATGTCTGGTCCACTTAGCCTGCCTCACTAGCCCAAGGCAGCATTCCCTCTGCCTGGGGAAGGGTTCCCAGAGCAGGATTCCTCACCATTGCTAGGAAACCCTCAGTGGGGAATTGGATGTTGGTTGGCCTTTCCTTAGATCCCTGTGGTCTGCTCTTGTTGCCATGCATGGGCCCCATCTCTTCCTTCTTCCAGGACTTGGCCAGGCCTTCGGCTATCACCCTCACCCCAGCTATGGCCTTGAGGCACCCTACAACCTCCCAACCCATAGACCAGAGATGATTTCCCTTACCTTTCTGGGCCTGTGGCTATGATAACTTCCAACCAAGTTCCCCTGGAAGTTATGTGGTATTGGGGGCAGAGCATCAGAAGTGCAAGCCATGGTTTTGCCACAGCTTGTTCTCTGTTACAAGGGACTGTTTCCTCAACTGTAAAATGGACAGTATCACTGACCTGGCCAGATGGGAGTGAAATATGATACTCTTGAGGTACCAGGCACTACGCTGTCTTATATACATTATCTTATCTTCAGAGCCACCCTGTGAAATATGAAAATCTCCAATTTAAAGACTAGAAGACTGAGGCTGAGCAAGGTTACAGCTCGGTCAAGGTAGCTTAGGGGGTTGACGGCAGTCAGTATTTGAGCCATGTGTGGTGGGCCCTGGCACTTTAGCCAATCTTGGCGAGTGTTGGTTGCATCAGATTAAAGGAGATGACTGATGCAAAAGCAGGGTCAGCCACACCCAGATTTCTAGTTTCCATAAATGAATAATTTTTTTTTAATGGGAGAGTTGACATGGGGCTGGCAAGCAAAGACATGGAAAAAATTATTCTCAGACTATCACTATCATCTCATTAAAAAAACGACATTTTAACGCTTCGAAACATAGTAAGGAAAGATTCAAGAACAGATCTTCCAGGGGAGGGTAACTGACGCCTATACTCAACATTACATACACACTCACACCTTTATTTTTCTCACTTCACTCCAAATAGGTGGAAAGTTGGTCAAGGTCTGGCACTGGTCACTGGACTGGGGCTTCGGGTAGAAAACACATTAAACCTATTATAGAGAGTGGGTATAGCCCAGTGGTTGAGCACCTGCTTCCCACATACAAGGTCCCAGGTTCAATCCCTGGTACCTCATAAACAACAACAACAACAAAAATATTCTGTACACCTAAGACCCCAGTTTAAGAAATACTTTAAAAATGAATTCAGCCTACAAAAATGTCTAAGAAATGTTCATTTGTGAATTATCCCATTAAAATAGAACTTCAGTTTTTACTATGGTAACAGGTATTTAAAAGGTAATTATTGGGATAAAATATATTAAAATCTTCCTGAATTCAAAAACCATTGAAATACTGCTAGAAAGCACACTTCTGATTGGAGTGGGTAGGTAGATCAAGAGAAGGCTTCTAGAACAAGTCTGCTCCTTCTCCAGAGTGCCTGGCACAGAAGATGGCACAGAGTATAGCCCTGGCACCCCCGGCCTGCTCGGTGGCTGGGCGGGCCTGACTTTTCAGCTCTCCAGCCACCCTAGTCAAGACTGGGCCCTCCCTGCCCAAGGAAGAGGAGGAAGCTGGGCCCTGGCACAGCTGAGAAGAGCTGTCAACACAGGAATCTGGTGAAGTGACAGGAGCCAGCCGTTCCACCCTGGGCTGAAGGAAGGAGGGGATAAAAGCAAGCGGTTGTCTCTTCCCTGTTGCCACCACTGGTGACACGGAATCTGGACAATGTATTTATGGGATTGAGAATTCCTGGATCCCAGTCCCGGCTCCGCCAGTTGCACAGACAAGTCCTTTCTCCCTCCGTGGGATTCAGCTTCCTCCTCTGTGAAGTGGAGATGGGAAGTCTGGTGGCCTAACTCGATGACCCCATGGCATTCAGACCCCAAGGGGCTTCGGCTCTTCTCAAGAGTGCTGTGAGGCAAGGGTTAATTATAGGCCGAAACCAAGGCTCAAGGTCACACTGTGACCTAATGTCAAAATCAGCATTAGAATCCAGGTCTCAGAACAGGAGAGCCTATAGAGCACAGCGGTTAAGAACTCTGGATTCCAGAATCACCAGATCTGGTTCCGACCCTAGATCCAACATTGTGTATGTATGACCTCTCCAAGCCATGGATTCCTTATCAAGTTGTTTTAAGGATTAAATGAAATAATGCACCTACAGTGCAAAAGATTACTTTATATTTGAAAAACTTTGGAGATCTCTTTTTTTTATTTTATTTTTTTAAAGATTTTATTTATTTATTCATTTATCCCTCCTTTGCTGCTTGTGCTCGCTTGGGTCAGCTAACCATGCCGTGTGGGCGGGCTTGCCTTCACCAGGAGGCCCCGGGAACCGAACCCGGGGCCTCCCATATGGTAAACAGGAGCCCTACTGATTGAGCCACAGCCGCTTCCCATGGAGATCTCTTGAGCTGCCACTGAGCCTCAGGTTTTGTCATCTGAAATAAGATAACCTCATGAAAAACTGTCTTCTCCCAAATAACAACTATAGAAAGCAGGGAAACTCTTCTCCCCCAGTAGCTTCCAGACTGCAGGCAGGAACATGACCTTGAGCTTGAGTTCCCAGATTTGAAAAAAACCACTCCCAGGATAATTCCTTTAAAATGGCATTCAGGGAAATGGATGTGGCTCAAGTGATTGAGCTCCCGCCTACCACATGGGAGGTCCCAGGTTTGGTGCCTGGTGCCTCCTAAAGAAAACAAGCAAGACAGCGAGCTGACGTAATGGGCAGGTGCGGCGAGCTGACGCAACAAGATGACGCAATAAGAGACATGAGGAAAACACAATGAGAGACACAACAAAGCAGGGAGTGGAGGTGGCTCAGGCCACATCGTAGGTCCCAGGTTTGGTTCTTGGTGCCTCCTAAAGAAACAAGGAAGATGAACAGACACAGCAAGTGCAAACAACGACAGGGTGGGGAGAGATAAATAAAATAAATCTTTTTTTGAAAAGTGGCATTCAAGGTTCATCAGAGTCTACCCCCAGTATACCATTTTTTCCCATCTTTTTAATATTCAAATATTTGTAATCATCTTTTTCTAATGACAGTAATAGTAAGCATTCATTGTAGAAAGTATGGAAAATACAAGAAAATAGGAAAATAAAATCTCACTACCTAGAGAAGCCCTGAAACATTGTGGCAGATAATGTTCAATTACATATATATATGCAATATTGTAATATTATACTTCCTTATATATATATATTTTCAAATATATTTTATTTTAATATATTATAAGCTTGTACTACATGGCATTAACTATTCTTCATAAATATATATACTAATTATATATATATTATTAATTCATATATATATATTAATTATAATGACTCTAGAGTAGAACATCCCTATGGATGAATTCAATCATTTAATCAATAATCTACTATGGAACATTTAGATCATTTCCATTTTTCACTTTCCATATTATGCCTGATATATAAAATTTTTTTCACATGTAAAATTACTCGTTCTAACCTCCACAAAGGTTGTACCAATTTACTCACCCACATACAACACACAGGAAGGCCAGTTTCACTGAAACAAGGAATACCATCTCATTTTTTCTTTTAAATGGCAAATTTCCTAGGCCAAAACCAAACCAAAACATCCTAGTGCTGTCTATTGCACTCCCGGCCCCAATACACAGATCCAATTGTTCAAGCCTCCCAACCAAGCTGCTCAAGACCATCCCGAGATGGCACACTGACAGCTCCTTCTCAGGCCTCAGGCCCACCACGTGTCATTTCTCCTCTATTTCTCTCCAGCCTTCCAAGGGCTGAGTTAGTGCCTAACTTCTCTATGTTCCAGGGCCTGTTCAGACGCCCCTGAGAGTACCTCCCTGATTAGCTGTCTGTCTCTCCTGCTAGCCAAAGGGCTCCTTGAGAACAGGGACCATTTTTGAAATTCATCTTAGATCTGCCCCAGTACCGTCATGAGGCCCAGAACAGTGTTTCTAGAATAGAGTCTATGGACCCCCTGCAGGGCTTGCTTAACACAAACCCCCAGGCCCAATTCTAGACTTATGGAATCCAAGGGGGGTAGGGGGTAGGGGTCTGGGAACCCCCACTTCTACCAATCTTCCGAGGTGATTCAGATACTCACAAAAGCCTGAGGAAAAATGGCCCAGAGCAGAGTAGGAATTAATCAGCAATTACTGAAGGGAAATTCCCCAAGTTAGGATCCTGGCCACTTCCTTCTCAAGAGGTCACAGAGCAGAATTCATCCTCCAGTAGGGAAGGACAGGAGCCAGGAGGGGCACAAGAATTTACCCTTGTGGGGAATGCAGGCTGAGCTCTGGAACAGGGGTGGCACCTTCCTGAATCAAGTGGAAACCTGGGAGCAACAAAGCTGCAGAGGATGCATCTGACAGCCTAGGATGCAGGGAGAATGCACGATTGTGTGGGAGACGAGGAGACCCAGTTTCCAGCATTACCATGTGATGTTAGGTAGGTACCTTCCCCTCTCTAGACCTCGGTGTCACCATCTGTGAAGGGCCAGAGTTGGAAGAGATATTCTTCTCTGTTCTTTTGGGTTCCTGGGTAGCCCTTCTCCTGAAAAGGCTAGAAATGGGGTCCCTACACCATGGTAACACACACAGCTCTGGGGTCGAGCTCCTTGAAGTCAATCAGGCCAGAGCCTGTGCTAGGTTCATCCTGGAACAAACCTGATCTGCAGACACAGAGTCAGGGTGGTGTGAGAGGACAGTGTCCAGGGCAGTGGAGAAGTCAGACCAGCTCCGACTGGGTCTGGTGAGGCCCTGCAGACTACACTCACATTTTGGAGGGGAAATGGACAAAGTGGAAAGTGTCCAAAAGGAACTAACAGGATGGAGATGGGTACCGAAAAACATATTATAGGGAAGACTGCTAATGGAACAAAGAGTTGGTGAGAAAACCTGGCTACTGTCTCTGAATCTCTGCAGGTCTGTCGTGGGGTAGAAGCGGCTAGTATGTCCTTCGCAGACATGGAGGGCAGGATTGTGGCCAAGAGGTAGAAGTTTCTGGGGAAAGTTTCACTTTAATATGAAGAAGAATTTCAGAAATGTCCCAAGCAGAGGTAGGCTGCCTTGTGGGAGAATGGGGGCATGGAGGTGACAGTGAGCTCCCCATCACTGACAGCATGCAAGGACAGGCTGGAGAGACAAAATTCATTTTGCAGGCTAGACCGAGTGATCTCTAAGGCTCCTCAGCTCCAAGAGTCTGTAATTCTCTAAAGTGTTCCTTATGTCCACCCCTACCCCCAAAACGTAAAGTGTTTAGTTGGTGCAGGTGGTACATAAAAGCGTCCAGCATTAGTGGAACACTAGGGGTTCTATTCAGTCCTGTTCAAGTTGCAGTTCTTTGGGTGGTATACCTATAGCCCCATACTCAAGCTCCCGAGCTTCCCTCACGTTCTGAACTCCACCAGGGTTAGGCAGAAGTACCTTGGGTGGAAGCTGCCCAGCTATTCCTGACCTTGGGAAATCTGACTAGGATGGAAGTCAAGAGTAGCCCTGAAGGAGGCTCAGCCTTCCCTGCAGACACCACTTGGTCTAATCCTTCTTTAGGAACCCTCACTCTATGCTGTTTGTGGGTCTTCAAGGCTTTGCATATTTTTTATTAAATGCATTGATTTGTGTCCTCATTATTCCTTTTTTTTTGCTTATAGAGTTGAGTAAATCAAGGGCTCTTAAGAGATTACTTGGCTTCTCCCCTACCCCCTTAAACCGCAGCTCTGACTTTGCCTTGGTCACAGTGTTTTCACACTCATCTTGGCTGAGGAAAGCTTACAGGGGCGGAGAAGGGCCTCTGGAGACTGTCTTCCAAAACGAGCCTCCTTTTTCCAGATGGAAAAAGTTGAGGTCCCAGAGGTGGGATGGGCAGTAATTTGTCAGAGATCATAAAGCAAGGGAGCAAAACCCTAATGAGATTTCGGATTTCCCACTGATCCTGGAGTCCCTTCAAGTTCCCTTGCGCGTATATCAGATTTATCTGAGTAGCTGAACCTTTAGGGGAAGGGTTATTTGGAGCCTCAAGGGACTGAGGTCACACCCCTCCCCAGTATCACAACCGCCTCACTCCTTTTCCGGTGCTTGGACCCAGCGTGGGTGGGGCCCCAGCACCATCAGTTTCAGGATTTGAACAACCACAGGCAGAGCCCATTGGCTGAAGGTACAGGCAGGAAGGAGGTGGGGGTGGAGGGGCCCCCTCTAGGGGCTTCGGGTAGAGGAAGGGCAGGGCCTAAAAAGGACTGTTGAGAAATGTTATCGTTCACACCCAAATTACAGAGGCTCAGATGGAAACACACCATAAATACAAGCCATCTGAAAGATGGGTAGAAATATTTTGCCAAAGTAATCTCTGTCTCTGATTTCATTTTCACGCTGCCAGGGACAGTGGAGATGACCTAGTTCGAGCCCTTCGTGTTGCACTGTGCGGAATTAGCAGCATCCACGTCTGCCTGGAGGATAGACCAATGTGCTTTCTACCTGCCCGCAATGAGGAGCACCGGCCACTCCGCTGTGCCAGAGAAACACCCCTTCTCGAGACACCTGTCAAGCCCCCAGAGCACCACAAGGCAGGGCGGATGTGGTCTCCATCGCTGGCTTTTGACTGACTGAGGAGAAAGGTCTCCGGGGAGGACAGAACCACTTCTGTTTTAAATCTCCCAGCACCTGGCAGAGCCAGGCCACGGCAGCCATTCAGAGTCTGAAGAGCCCAACCCCTTGCTTTGGCAATGCCGAGCCTGGGTCTAAAGAAAGGCTTCCAGGGGAGCGGATGAAGTTCAGTGGTTGAGCTTCAACCACTGAGCCTGCTTCCCATATACAAGGTCCTGGGTTCAATCCCCAGTACCTCCTAAAAAAAAAAAAAAAAAAAGCTTCTAGTACACCTATTTCTCTGCTTCCCCCCTAGAGCCCACCTTTTCTTGTTCCATATCAGCTTCCCAGGGAGGCTGCCAATTCTAGTTGTCTCAGAGGGCCCGGAGCTTGCAGAAGAACCAGACGCATTTCTGGCATTTGGGTCAGCCCTCAGGCAGAAGGACCCTGAAGGAACTGGCCAGAAAATGGTGTCAGTGGCTGGGGTGGGGGTGGGGGAAAACAGGCTGAGACACACTACCAAAAAGCCACCTGTCTCCCCAACCAGATGGCAGACTGGAGCCCAAGTTGGGGTCCTGCCTTGCCACTTGGTTGCTGTGTGACATCTGGCAAGCACCCTCCCCTTTCTGAGCTTCTGTTTCCTTCCCTATATGCCATGGAGTTGGGCAATAGCACACACAAGTGCCTTCTGTTTTGACATGCTGTGAATGGGGAAGAAGGGGGCAGAGCGAAGTCATCCTGATACCGCATCCTCTATAAATCCTCTCTTGCTCATTTGCTCCCAGCAAGACAGGCTGGAGGTCTGTCAGCTCTTGTCATGGAGAGGGCTTCTCTTGAGGACTGCGTAGGAGAGGCTGTTGCTCAGGAAGGTCTGGGTGGGGATCCCGAGCCGTCCACAACACCCTCTGTTCTTGAGCAGCCCGTGCAAGGGAGGTAGCTGTAAAAGGGAGGGCAGGAGAGCTCAGGAGGCACCTCCCAATTACGTGCAGTATGCTCCGCAATCCTGCAGACACACTTCCAGAACAAAGGAGCACGTGAGTGAGGACAAGGAGGTACCTACAGGATGCTCAGGGCAGAATCATTTGTAACAAGGAAACACTGGAAACGAGCCTCATGTCCATCAGTAGGGGACTTGCTAAACACACTAAGGTACAGAGTACTATGGAATGCATAGGTTTAAAAGATCTATCTTTCGTACAAAGATAGAATACCAATATGCAAAATAAACTATTTCTATTGGTACATAAATACATGTAAATACACAGGAAAAAGTGTCTAGAAAAGTACATACTAATGGCAGCCATCATCTTTAGAGAAGGGACTAAAATTGTGGTCAAGGGGGAGCTTTAGTTTTACCTGAATTCTTAGACTTTTAAAAACAATAATGTATTCAAGTATAACCTGCCTACCTAGAAAAGAACAAAAACAAGAATAAATCTCTCTCTTATAACCCAGAGTCATCATTTTATGGATGAAGAAATCAAGGCCCTGGGTGAGAGCTGCTATTTAAGATCACAAAGCAAATTAGTGAGTCAGAAGTAGGACCCATTCTGGACTCCCAGTCCAGTGCTATTCCTGCTACAGGTGCTATAGCTGGCATCCCAAAGTATATGGGGCCTTGTCCAAGCACCTCCTTGTATACAATGCACCTACTTTCCTGCCATGTTACTTTTACCAGATGGGAGGCACTGGATTCGTCTGCCATTTTTGACTGGTGACAAAGTGGAGGAGAGTGGGGCAATTAGCCTTTTTCTGAGAAGAGGACAAAATGTTAGGGCTATTTCCTTAAGGAAAGGGCAGGGGGTAGGTATTGCAGCACAGGGCAGTGGAGAAATGGCAAAGTGGGCCACAAAGTTCAATACAATGCAATGAAAAAGAACTCTTCCACTGGAGGAGAAAAATGGAAGTAGGTCAGTTGGTACATCACTTATCTAGGGGGAAAAGTATGGATGTGGGATAGATGTTTTATGTACTCTCAGGTGACTGGCCTAGATGTTCTGGAAAGTTCAGTTCTGAAAATAAAGTAACACAAGATAAACTATTTTTAGGAATTTCAGGGTTTAAAATTCACCTGGCAAGAGAAAGAGGATGGCTGTCTTCAGGTAATGGATGGCTTTAGATGTGCTAAAGATGAGGGATTTTTCTCTAGCTGCTTCTCTCCACCCGAGGAGGAATTGTATGAACCTCATCTTCCCGTCAGTCCTGCTGTCAAGGGGTTCCCTGTCTGGCCCTCTCCCTGGTCACTGGAGTAGATCACAGCGCTGAGGGTGGATGGCCACGGAGAGGACAAGGAGCCTCGAGGATGGAAACCCGAGCACACCCAGAGATGTCAGAGCCAGAACCTGGGCCATCCACCAAACTGGTACTTTTATAGGGCATCCTGGCTTCTTCCAAGTTTTTTTTTTGAATGTGAACTTCCATGAATTTTATATGGAGATACTGACAAGCTCCTTTTCCAGACAGATTTCAGACTTGTTCACTAGCTGATCTATGAACACCGAGCTGTCAGGCGGCAAGTCCTTCCTACCAGTTCGGTTTGGAGAGTATCACCATCTTGACATATATAGCAGAATGCTTTTGTGAAATTAATTTGAAGTTTTATATTTCCTGCCCTTTTTACAACAGCAACAAAAACACAAGTGCATAGGCTCCAAACTTAACACCCAACCAAGGCAAAGATGGAAGTCCTTTTAGGAGGTGGCTGGGAGAACAGCAGGCCTTTAGTGGACCTATACCAGTCACCTAGGAATTCATTTTTTTTCTAGTTGAAAGGATGGAATTTAAAAAACAAGTGCTCAGAGAGAAAATATGTCACCAACAGTTGTGTCTGAAAGACAAGGGTTATTAGGAAATTTACAAGTGTGTTTTAGGTTGTTGGGTGCAGACACTGTCTTATAACACTGAAATCTGTTCGACTTCCCAGATTTCCCAGAGTGCCATGTGTATGGAAGCGTGTATTGGTTTTAGCTGGATGATTTGGGTGTGGGGCATTACTTTCTGGGTTGGGCAAAACCACTAGCCCAGAGATCATGCATGCCCATGTGCCCATGATGCTGTGGCAGGGGTTCAGGCTCCTTCTGCCCCGACGGAAGAGGTGGCTCCGTTTCACACTCCCCGGCTGTCCCACCCTTGACAAACCAAACTGAAGGGTCAGATCTGCCTTGCTCTCCTGAGAAGTATCCTGTGCTCTGATCACACATTTCTTCTGCCCATACACCCCACCCACCCTACCACAACTGTCTGGCTCCCAACACCCTTCCAAACCCAGCCAATCAGAGCAGCACCATTCACAATAGTCAAAAGGTGGACGCAACCCAAGTGTCTCTCAACAGAGGAATGGATAAGCAAAATATGGTGTGAGTAAGCAAGAGAATATGATTCTGACATAAAAGTTCTGATTCATGCTACAACATGGATGAACCCTGAAGACATCACGTTGAGTGAAAAAGCCAAACACCAAAGGACAACTATTATATGAACTCATGTATGTGAAATACTTGGACTAAGCAAATTCAGAGAGACACAAAGCAGATTACAGGTTTCCAGGGAGCAGGGGTGAGGGGGAAGGGGAATTATTGCTTTTAATGTCTGCAGAGTTTCTGTTGGAGGTGGTTAAAAAGGTTTGAGTAGGGAAGTGGATATAGCTAAAGTGGTTGAGCACCTGCTTCCCATGTATGAGGTCCCAGGTTTGCTCCCCAGTATCTCCTAAAAACAAAACAAACAAATGAAAAAAACTAACTCTCATTAGGGAGCGGATGTGAGTCGTGGGTTCAATCCTTGGATTGAAAAAAAAAAAAAAGTTTGGGTAATGGATGTTGGTAATGGCAGCACAATACTGAAAATGTAATGAATACCACTGAATTGTATACTTGAAAGTGGTTAAAATGGGAAATTTTGAGTTGTGTATATGTCACTACAAAAAGAAATTAAAACAAAACAAAACAAAAACCAACCCAGCCACAATGTTGCCTCTCCTATGAGGCCTCTCCTGGTTCCATTCTCTCCTCTCTAAACTCAAAGTCACACTATCCCCAGGTCAGCAGGAAGACACAAGAATGCTCATCAGTAATGAGGGTGGGGTAGGGCCTACCCAAGTGTCCAAACTGGTTAAATAAGCCATGGCACAGCCACAGAACATTAACAGCCAATGAAAACCATATTTCCATGGACTACTTTAACATGGGAAAACGCCCCCAGCAGAATATCAAGTAGAAAATAAAATATAACCATTTAAAATATATTCCCAATTTTGTAAAAATAGTCACACTCATGTATATTATATACATAGGAGAAATAGTAGAAAGAATGATGCTGTGGCTGTCTCTTGATGGTGGGAATAAATGTGATCTTTACATTTCCATATACTTTTGCAAAATTTGAATTTTTACCTCAAACATTATAACAATTGGAATAACTCTGTTTCTTAAAATGATTTATTTGCCCGTCCTATGCTTGCATCTCCTCTTGCATTTGACCTCTGGTTCAACCCCTCCAGTGATGGGGAACTTGCTACATTTTGAGGTCTTTCTTGGACACTCCTTCCTTAGAAGTGGAAATTGGGCTCCCATTAGCTTCTCCCCAATGGCCCCAGTTCTGCTTTCTAGAACAATAGAGAGCAAGGCTGCTTGCTCCCATGCTCCTTGAGGATGCTTCAGAGGTTCGAGGGCATTGGACAGGCTCCAGGCTGAGACCCCACCCTCCAAGCCCCCATCACCCATCAGCCTCCCAGGGACATTAATAACCCCACTCTCACATCCCTGTTGGCTTTCCTTGGGTACAATTCAAGCAGTGATGTCCTTTGAGCTTCCCTATGGCATTACACATATTACCTCTCAGCAAGGGTGTCCCACCTGCCAGCCAGTGAGCCAGGGACCCTATCACACACTTATTTTCATCTAATCCTTAGAACAACCCTAAGGCACAGGCACTGTCATCACACCTATCTTACCGACAAGGAAACTGAGGCATGGAGAAGCCAAGTCACCTCCAAGGTCACTTAGTGATGGACCCAGGGCTGAGCCCATAGCCTGGTGCTGTTGACATGCAAAGGCTTGCCAGGTAAATAAGTGAGCCTAGTTCTGAAGCCCAATGCCCTTTGACTCTATAGCCTTATTTCAGAATTATTTATGCCTAAGCCAGTCTGTTCCATGCCATTTAGTTCCGCATCTCTCTCTCTCTCTCTCTCTCTCTCTCTCTCTCTCTCTCTCTCTCTCACCTGGCCTGGTACCTGGAGGTGCTCATGAAGACTCACTGATTGACTGACCCATTGAGTCCCTATTGCCAGAGGCCCAGCTTTGGGAGTAGAGCCGAGACAGGTTCTCTGATGCCCTGTTCAGGGCTGTGGCATTGGGGCCAGAGCTGAAAGCCTGGAGATGGGAGAATTCAGACATCTCAGGGGACTCACAGAGGGTTGACCATGACTATCCCAACCCCCATACCTGCAGGGGGCAGGTAGCCTGTTGAGGATGGGCTTGGGGGCTCAGGCCTTCCAGGGGCTAGCATCTGGATATGAAATTGGGCAGGAACACATCTGGAGGGAGGGAAACCTGCGTGAACTTGGCTGGGAAAGCCCCTCCCAGCCCCCATGTCGTCCACACAGGCAATCCCATGGAAGGTTTGTTTCCTTGGCCCCTACCCTCTTTGCCCAGCCTTCTTCCAAGTTCTCCTGGTAGACATGGCCACAGTAGCCATGGTCTCTGCCAAGGAGAGAGTTTAGGAAAGGTCACACAATGCAGATGGTTATTCATCACCCACCTCCTAGCCAGGCAAGGATTTCCACTAGCACTTTCATCAGGATTGCAACTTGTCCCAACAAGGCAGGGATTTAGCCCGGGTTGGCTCAGTGGAGTGCAGAACAGCTAGTTCTCTAAGGCCATCAGGTACTGCAAACCACAGAACTCAACAACCCCAGATCCTTGAAACTAGAAGGATCTTGAGAGGTTCTAGTGGTCAATTCCGTGTCCTTACCCAAGGTAGCCTCCACTGAAAGTTCCAGCCTCATTCCTTGCTGCCTGCCACTTCCACTTTCCACAATGAACTCCATCGTACTGTGCTTTCACTGGCTCAGCCTTTATTCAGGTTGTTCCCTCCACCTTGGTAGAGTAAATACTACTAAATCTTAGTTGAGGCATTCCCCCTCCTCCAAGAAGGCTTCCTGTATTTCTCAAGGCTGCATGAGGTACCCCTGTTGCACCCTGAGCTAATCCTGGCCTGGCTCTTATTCAGCCCTCATGCATTCACTCAAATATTTACTGAGCACCTACTCCGAGCTCTGCATAAGGCACTGGATGGAGAGGGCAGAAAACCAGGTTCAAATGCAACTGGTTATATGACTTGGGCACTTCACTCCTCATTGAGCCTCAGTTTCTTCACCTGTAAAGTGGTGAGGATTCCACAGCTCAGCCTAGCTCCCAGGGCTTTTGTGAGGCTCAGCAAAGATAAGGGTGTGAAAGTACTCAGGAAACTGCCACTCAGAGTGAAGTCATTGTTATCACGACATGTTCCTTCTGTCATCTGAGCTCATTTTAGTACATCTTATCCTTAGAAACTCCCTCTGCCCCCTACCAGGAGGCTGAAATTGGGCAGAACCACAACCTGGAAGGATGGAAATAAGCATGAACTTTAAACAGAATTAGCCTATAAATCCTGTCACATAGGGGCAAGGGCCTAGGGATTGCTGGGCCAGGGAACACATGCCAGGCTGATCTGAGGCAATAGGGGTGAAGGCTTTTAGGCCAAAGGGCTTTGGAAGCCCTCAAGAAGCCACTGGCAGCACAAGGCAGGGGTAGGGACAAAGAATACTGGGCTAGGGGACTGGATACCCAGGTTAAGCTTGAAGTTGCTCTGTGACTCAGCCGAGGCCCTGCCCTTCTCTAGGCCTTCGCCTCCTATCTGTACTTTGAGTGAGGCAGCCCAAGGTCCTTGGGTACATTGAGTGGTACCCAATGTCCTTTCTAACTTGGACAGTCTGTGCCAACTTTACTTGCCCTTCACAGCTTGGGCCAGGGGGATCCAGTTCAGGCTGTGCCAAGGAGAGAGGGGGGCATCTGGTGAGGCTCTCAGCAGGCCAAGAGGCAAGGGGACCCAGACCCATTGTGGTCTCTTCTTCCAGCCTCTGGAAGGGTCAGGCCTGAGGTAGCCTCCTCCTCCAGTTTCTTCCTTCCTCTGGGCAGAGAGAATACACCCTTGACCCACTTTGCAGAGAACACAGACTCTTAGATCCTTAGAGATCATCCTGCCCATCCCCCCTCCATATAAAGGGGAAAACTGAAGCCCAGATAGGGGTCTGGGGTTGCTTGGGGTCACAGAGAATGTTTGTAGCAGAGACAAGATTTAAATCCAGAATTGATGTCTACCTGTTCAGGTTTATCACCACCCCCAACCTCTGCCAGTCAGCCCCCTGCTTCCACCACTGGAGCCAAGCCTCAGTTTCCATATTGGAGTCAAGCAAGGCATGAGGGTTGCTGGGTCAGACCTTGGTGGGATTATTTGAACTGGGAATAAAGAAGGAACAAGAGAAGGGGAGGAGGTGCTGTGCTTCAAACCAAAACTCACTGCCCTGGTTGAGGCACAGTGCAGAAAATGGAGTCATCCAGGTTGGGGATAGTACTGGACGCCCAAGAGTGTGCTCAGGCACCAGCAAAGCAGGAGCAGAGATCTTGAGAGTGAGCTTCAATTTCAATGCCAAATTACTAAATACTGTCACAATGTGGGCCATCTCAGGGTCTTGAGGAGGATTGCTCATAAAGCTTGTAAGACATCTAGTCCCACCTGGCTGGAGGGTAGGCAGTGATAGGAAAATGAGCCAGGAGGCAGGGATCTGCCTTTGCTGGCTTTGGGACTTCAGGGTCTGCCTGTCCCCCCCTGGACCTCAGGTTGTCCCCCAATGAGGCCGTTCTGGATCCACACTTTGATCTTCTGGGCTTGTCAGACCCCAAGAGACAACTAGTCCTCCTGCAAGATACCCAAGTACAAAACACCTGGGCCCTAACCCAGCTCTAAGCCCCCAGGGAAAGGAGGGGAGGTTAGCGGAAGGCGATACACCTCCTCCCTCTTTGGCCCCTCCCAGCTACCCCCAGAACAGACCACATGAGCTGGCTCCTGGGACTGTTAGAAGTCCTAGACTAGTACTTCGCAAACGTTAAAGAGTATAGGAATCTATTGGGCATCTTAGTAAACGGTCTGTGGCAGAGCCTGAGATTCTGCATTTCTAACAGGTCCCGAGTGAAGCCGATGCTGCAAACCCGTGGACCACTCAGCCTCAGGGATTCTGAACCGGTGGGAAAGCCAAAGCCCAGAGAGGTCAAGTCACCTGTCCATGGCCACACAGTGAGCAGCCCTGGACTAAAGGAAGGGGGCACCTGCCATAGACACTAGATATTTCCCCAGTCGAGGCAGCTGAGGTCAGCTGCCCTGCCCCAGCCGAGAGCCGTGTTTGTAAACTCGGCTGCCCCGCGTGGCTTAGCCCGGGGTTGAGGGCAAGGAGCGCCGCCTGGCCGAGCCTTCCTCGCCTCCGCGCCTGCTTCTCGCAGTCCCTGGCCCACCGAAGGAGCGAGCCCAGGGCACCCAAGGGTGCCCCGCCGCGGAGCGGGTCCGCGCCCTCCTTCTCCGAAGGCAAACTTCTCCGCCGGCGCCCTTTACCTTTTTGGGGGGTTTGCAGCAGTTCAGCCTGCTGCGTCCGCAGCCCATCCTCCTCCGGGGGCTCCCGGACGCCTCTTCCCAACTCCGGGGGCCCCAGGGGATCCTGCTGACCTGGCCCCACTGCCCGTATCCCGCCCGCGGGCCGGGGCTGCCGGCACGACCCTGAAACTGAACCTGGAAGCGCTGATTTGAGCCTGAGCTAGGGCGGCCGTGCGCCGTAAATACCCGAAGAGCAGGGCTTCTGCGAAGCCTGTGGGGTTCGTGGCGCCGCCGGCGGCAGGCAGGTGAACAGGATCTTTCTAAATGATAGGAACCTCTGGCCTGGCAGAAAAAGGTCTGTACGAGCAACAGATGCTTTTCTGGGCCCGCAGCTGAGAAAAGGCCAGTAAAACAACAACAACAACAATTATTTACTAAACACAATAGCTACTATTTGTTGAGGGCTGTTTCTGTTCCAGCTGTTCTTTGCATATTATTTCTATTTCTTGTCATACCCTTGCAATAAAGGTATTAAAGGTTTTACAGATAAGGAAAATGAGTTGGTAATTTGTTTCAGCAGCAACAGGAAACTAATACAATAGGTATGATCTAGGCTTAAAAAAAAGAACAACTTCAATTGATCTTACCTATTAGTATGGTTATTATTAAAAAAAAAAAAACAAAAAAAACAAAAACACAGAAAATAATAAGTGCCAGTGAGGAGTAGGAACACTTAGGCATTGCTGGTGGCATGGTAGAATGGTGCAGCCACTATGGAAATCAGTTTGCTGGTTCCTCAGAAAATTGAAAATAGAATTGCCATATGACCTGGCAATACCACTTAATGGTATATACCCCCAAAAATTGAAATCAGGGACTTGAACAGATATTTGTATACTAGTGCTCAAAGCAGCATTATTCACAATAACTAAAAAGTGGAAGCAAACCAAATGCCCACCAACAGATGAATAGATAAACAAAATAAGGTATATACACTCAAAGGAATATTATTCAGCCATTAAAAGGAATGAAGTCCTGATGTGTGCTACAACATTGATGAACCTTGAAGACATTATGTTGAATGAAATAAGCCAGACACAAAAGGACAAATATTATATGATCTCGCTTATATGAAATACCTAGGGAAAAAACAAACTTCACAGAGACAGATAGTAATTTATAGGTTATCAAGGGTGAGTGGAAGGAGTGGGGTGGGAAGAGAGAGTTATAGTTTAATGGGTGAGTAGCTTCTGCTTGATGTGATAAAAAAGTAGAGGTAATGGATATTGGTGATAGTAGCACAATGTTGTAAATGTAATTAATACTACTGAATAGTACACTTGAGTGTGGTTAAAACGGGAAATTTTGAGATTATATTTGTTACTACAATAAAAAGTTTTAAAATATATGTTTTTAAACACATGTATTAGACCAAAGGTAGTTGTTCAAGCTATGGGCAGGTCTGTGAAATTCCAAAAATGGACAATGACAGTGAATGAACTAGATGGAAAAGCACCCTGAAAGGCAGAGATGGTTGAACTGGGTGGGAAAATTGTAACCAGTAGCGCCTCTGTGATCCTGAGCTAGGTGCTTTCCCCTTTCTGACAGTTTTCCCATTTGTTCATTGAAGGGTTGAATTTTCTAAAATTGATCTCAAATTTCAATGTCAACAATTGAAATCAATGGTGGGTAGGAATGAGGAAGGCGGATTCTTTTCCTGGATTTCTTGTTCTCAAAAGGTCTTGCCTCCAGCCTCTGGGAACCTCCTGGGAGACCAGATTCAGATTTCCCATTTCCCACAACTGGCTTTTTAGGCTAAGTGCTTTGAAATTCCTGCCTGAGGAAAAAAGAAACTCTAAAGGTCTATTTTGCTTTGGTAACTTGAGTTTGAGGAAGTTACCAATGAGATTATTGGTGGTTGGTGTATCAATAAGTTAGGTTAGGTTAGGTTTTGCTGTAGTAATGAAAAACATAAAAATCCCAGTGGCTTAACATTAGAGAAGTTAAGTTATTGCTCACGCTACAGGTCCGACACGTTTAGGCAGAGGGCTGTGCTTTACAGCGTCATTGCACACCACCCTATGGCGTAGCCATCTCAACGCGGTGCTTCAGGGTTTGCCAGGGCAAGAGGAGAGAGAGCATGGAGGACAGGGCATGGGGTCTTCCATGCTTCCACTCAGAAGTGACACACGTGAAGTCCACTCATGTTTCGTTGGCCAAAGCAAGTCACATGATTGCGCCTAACTTGAAGAAGATGGCGAGGAGCATTGTGTGCCCAGAAGGAAAGGAGAATCAGAACATGAAGAGCAGTGATGTCTACTGTACTTAGCAATCAAGGGGCAAGGAGGGTGACTAACTTGTCCTGGTTTGCCCAGGACTTTTCCAGTTTTAGTACCAGAAGTCCCATGTCCCAGAAATTCACTACCAGGCAAATGAGGATAATTCATCATCCTACGGGCAAGGAATAGTGGAGGCATAAGAGAAGAAGACTCAGTCCTTGTCCTTGAATTAATTATAATCTGTTTTGTGACATGATAATACATAAGAAAAAAAGGAGAACAATACCAGATAGGTTTTAAAGCTAATGCCAAGTTGTATATTCCATGCAGCAAGTGTTAGCATTAAAGAGAGTGAAGAGACCAAGGGGGACAGGGATGGCCAAGGAAGATTTCATAGAACAATATTAAAGCAAAAAAATTCAGGCCAAAGGGAATCCTAGAATCTCAGATTGGGATGGGATCTGATGCTTGGCTTCTGTTGCTCGCAACTAAGAACCCTGGCTAACCCATATCTCTCTTTATTTTATTTTATTTTATTTTACTTTTTGAGGTGCCAGGGCCGGGTATTGAACCTGGGACCTCATATGTGGGAAGCCAGCACTCAACCACTGAGCTACATTGGCTCCCCTGAGTTGTTTTTTTCATTTGTTTGTGTGCTGTTTGTTTTTTTGTTTTTAGGAGGCACTGGGGACCAAACCCAGGGCTCCTCATGTGGGAAGCAGTTGCTCAACCACTTGAACCACATCTATGCCCCATATCTCTTTTATAAATTCCCTTTCAGGTGGTTATGTAGCCTATGCTTGAATATTTCGTGATAGGGGAGTCACTACCCATCTGTCCATATGTAAGGGGAAGACGAGAAGCAGGGAAGAGTAACTACAAGAGGAAGGAATTGTATGAGTCAAATCAAGGTAGAGTATGGATGTTGGGGAGTTAGGGAATGAGGAATTTGTGTTGGTAGTTAGGCTGTGTGTAAAGAGACAAAGACTGAGGATGGGGGAAAGATTGGAAAGAACAACATGGGGATTATCCTGAACACTTTTCATTAGAAAAGTACAATATACCCAAACATAAAAAGTTTTGCATAGAATTTCAGATAGTTCAGGGACTGCACTGCTATGTATATAACAGTCCCTGCTATGGGACTGTGTATGGATCCCAGGCTAAGAACTGCTCAACTCAGTTATCCCCAAAGGTCTTTCTAGCTCTGGAGACTTTTTCTGTTTAAGTTCTTCTGATAAGAGTCCAGTTGTTTCCTAAACCTATGTCCCAGAACTGCCTGCAGTTACTTTCCTCAAATTCCATCTCTGTGGGTAGTAATTTGACCTGTACATCAAAGAGCAGCTCAAATGCTCTCTCCTTCCTAAAGGCCTCCCTGATTCTCCAGCAGAGGAAACCCTTCCTCTTGGAACTCATCCTTGCAGGGCTTGTTCTACACTCTCTTAGCACACCTGGCAGGTTCCTCTGAGTTACAGGTGTTTGTGTGTGCTGTGTGCCATCCCTAATGGGCAAAGGGCTAGATAGCTCCATCTCCTCCCTCCCTACCCCCATCACAAGCCACCCAGCACTTAGTAGGCTCTGGCAGAGGCTGCCAGTTGCCTTACCCAATTTCCATTCTTCCCTCTTCCTCAGTTACAGAATCCTGATAGATGGGATGACAATGTGCAGGGCTAAATGCCTACTTTCCCAGCTTCCCTGTAGGATAAACAGTGAGTGATATATAGAGGGAAATTATGGGTTGGGGATTCCAGGAAAGCTTTTTATAGGGGGATGACTCAACTGGGAACAGGGCTCCCGCTTCCTCTACCCCCTTTTCCTGCCTGGAATACAGACATGATGGCTGACTTCCACCAGCAAAAAGATGGAAGAAACCTTGATCTCTGATGAATTTATGGAATCTCAATAATCAGCCTTGCTCACTTAACCTCCAAACTTTTTTCACATGATAGAATAAACAGCTAGATTGTTTAATCCACTGCCACTGAGATTCTGCCCTAGCAGCAGAACACAATTTCCTATGTCATTAATTAAGGTTTGTTATATTTAATTTAATTGGAATAATTTACCTTTAGGGACACTGTGTGTAGCCCAAGCTTCAGTTCTGGGGGTGGGAAACAAGGCTTTGCTGAGAAAGCTACCCCCAGGTTTCCAGACCCTATTCTATTTATTTATTTATTTATTTATTTATTTATTTATTTATTTAGTTAGTTAGTTAGTTATAAAGCGGTTGTAGGTTTGCAGAAAACTGGTGCAGAAAGTACAGAGGTCCCCCATACCCCCCTGACACACACAGTTTTCCCTCTTATTAACATTTTGAATTAATGTGGTACATTTGTTACAATTGATGAACCAATATTATTATAATCATATTATTAACTAAAGTCCATAGTTTACATTAGGGCTCACTCTTTGTGTTTACAGTTCTATAGTTGTTTTTAAAATACATATTGTGGCAAACATGAAATTTTCCATTTTATTCTTTTTTATTGTTAGAGAAGTTGTAGGTTTACAGAAAAATCGTACAAAAAATACAGAATTCCCACATACCGTCTATTATTAACACCTTTGATGAAAGCACATTTTAATAATTGTACTAGTAATTATAGTCCATGGTTTACATTATGGTTTACTGTTTGTGTTGTACTGGCCTATGTTATTTTATTTTATTTTATTCTAGTAACATATATACAATCTAAAATTTCCCCTTTTAAGTACATTCAAATATATATACTTCAGTGATATTAATTACATTCACAATATTGTGCTACCATCACCACCATCCATTACCAAGACTTTTTCATCATCCCTAACGAGAAACTCTGTACTATTTAAGCATTAACTTCCCAATCTCTACCCACACCCTGGCCCCTGGTAACCTATATTCTAGTTTGACTCTGAATTTGCTTATTCTAATTATTTCATATCAGTGAGGTAAAAAAATATCTGTCCTGTTGTGTCTGGCTTATTTCACTCAACATGATGTCTTCAAGGTTCATTCATGTTGTCAAATGTATTACAACAATTCAGTGATGTTAATTGCAACACCATTGCCAGTCTCTTGATGGAAATGTTAGTTTTGATGGCTTCATCTTGGAATATGATTAAGGGAAGGAAATGAGAGAGGAACCTAAAATTGTTGAGTCCTTAGGCTCAAAGTATGGTCTGGCTCTTTTGCTCAGAATCACCTTGGGGAAACTGGTTAAAATGCAGATTCTCTGGAACCTTCTCTCCTTCCCCCCCTGTACTGAATCAGGAGCTGGATGGTTGCATCTGAGGATTTTCCATGCTAAAGTTTGAGCCTTATTCTTCTATTGCCATGGATCACCTCACCAGAGAAATGAATTGTTACATGAATTGTGTTGAGTTGAGTTGAATTAAGTTAAAGGGAAGTTCTTGAAAAGGAGAATTTAGTCTGAGTAATGCTAATTGGCAAGCAGCCATTCCTGCTTATTTTCTCAGGAGACCTGTAGTTTGGGATTTGGGGCTGCCTTGGGAGGAGCCACAGATTCACTTTTGCATTTTCTCTACGAAGAATAATTCATGCCAGTAATCACTGGTTAGGGCTTTCTCTGCTCAATGGAGTTCAGATGGAGCTTCCTGGCTTCAAAGAGCTTATTCGGGAATGCGTATTTTGAGGGGCACAGGATGTCAGCTAGGGATTTTCTGTAAGGAAAACTGTGCGTGGTCTCTTTAAGCGAGTTCTAGTGTCTGGAAGCTATTAATAATGAGCAGGAGTGGACATTTCTTTAGACCAGTGGTTCTCAAAGTGTGGCCTTAGGACCAGCTGCATCAGTACAACCCAGGAACTTGGTTGAATCAGAAACTCTGGGTGTGGGGTCCAGCAATCTGTTTGAACAGGTACTGCAGGTAATTTGGATGCACACTTATGTTTGAGAACCACTGCTTTAGACAGTTATGTCCTCCTCATGCTTGACAGCTTTTTTTCTTTAATAGTCTCAGAGCTGAGGGACAGACTGAGCTGCACTACACTAGGGCTGAGCAATGTTTGAGACATCCTTGGCTGGGTTGGGGGGTCTGTTGTCAGTGATAACTCTGGAAGGGGAACCTGTAAGACTAAGAGACAGGCCCTCAGCCATCCTGAGCTATGTCCCATGAGCTATGAGCCAGGACCCTGAGCCATCTTACAAGAAGGGCCTAAGCGCAAGTCCTTCCCTGCTCTGGAGATTCCCACAATCCCTTCCAGATAGAGCTCTCTGATGAGTAGCTTGTTGATTTAAATGTAATTGAATAAGCAGGATTCCACCACTAGCCTAGGCCTTTCCAGGCTCAGATCTGAGCTGGATATTCACTTTTCTGGCTGCCCCTAAGCCAACAATCAACTTACCCTCTTCTGCCTTCCTTCTGAACACACATACACCTTTTCAGAGGACTGTTTGCACCTCCTGCATGCTCTTCTGTGTGTTGCCACCTAAAATCGTGTTTTCAATTCCATTCCATTCCAAACACACTTATTGTGTGTCATTGTTCAGTAGAAAACCCAGCTTCCAGCATCCACTTTGAAGAATCAATGTTTTTCTTTTCTTTTTTATTAATTTATCTATTTTATTAATTTATCCTCCCCACCCCTCCCCCCGCTTGCTGCTTGTGCTCACTGTGTCCATTCACTGTGCGTTTTTCTGTGTCTGCTTGTCTCCCTTTGTTGCATCATCTTACTGTGCCAGCTCTCGGCGCCGCACGGGCTGTCAGCTCTCTGCACTGCGTGGGCCGGCTTGCCTTCACCAGGAGGCCCCAGGAATCGAACCTGGGGCCTCCCATATGGTAGATGGAAACCCAATTACTTGAGCCACAACTGCTTCCCAAGAATGAATGTTTTTCAACCTTATATAAGCTGCAAGGTAATTGCAACTTTACGGCCCCTTTTCTAATAGATAACTGCCCCTAAGACCCTCTCCTCTGGAAAGTCTGGTGTGCCCCAACCCTGATACCACCTTCCTTATTCCACTTGAATGAGTGAGATTGTCCCACAAAAAAACTAACTAGAATGTGAGTTGGAGGATGGTGACTCCAGGCACCATGTTCAAGTCAAAAATTGGAACAAAGCTGGCAAAGGAATTTTGTGACTTATATGTATTTTTATTGCTCTGATTCTACTCATTCATTTATTCTTTGCCGAAACATTGGAATCTCTGGGACATCTAAGTAGTTAATGGGAACAAAGAGATAGGATATCTGCAAATAGTAGTGTCCCAGAATACAGGGAAGGTAAGGTAGCCTGAAGACTGGTCCCCAAAGACATCCATGTCCCAATCCCTGGACTTTGCAGATGTGGTTAAATTAAGGATCTCGAGATGAGATTATTCTGGATTACCCAGGAGGGACATGTAATCTCAAGAGTATATAAGAAGGTGGGGGCGGATGTGGCTCAAATGGCTGGGCATCCGCCTGCCATATGGAGGGCCCTGGGTTCGATCCCCGGGACCTCTCGGTAAAAAAAAAAAAAAAAAAAAAAAAGAGTATATAAGAAGGTAAACCAGAAAGTCAAAGGAGGCAGGAGGAGATGTCATAACAGAAGCAAGAGGTTGGAGTGATGTGAGGAAGGGGTCACATGGCAATGCGGGTGGTCTCCAGAAGCTAGAAAAGGCCCGTGCCTCAGAAGGAGTCAGCCCTGCCAACACCCTGACTTTCACCCAGTGAAACTGATTTCTGACTTTTGACCTCCAGAACTGTAAGAGAACACATTTATGTTGTCTTAAGTCACTGTGTGTGGTATTTTGTTTCAGCAGCAACAGGAAACTAATACAATAGGAATGATCTAGGCTTAAAAAACAAAAGACCACTGGGCTGAGTAGGTACTAAATGAGGGGGCCAGTGTAAGGATTGGGAGCACAAACTGGGAACATGCACCTACCTAAAATAAGTGCAGGTGGATCTGTTCTTTGCAGCGGATAACTGTTAGGAGGAAATGAAGGCCCAGTCTGGCTTGACCTTCCAGTTTTCAAGAGAAACTGAAAATTTGTTTGTTTGGCTTTTTTTTTAAAATGTGAAATCTTTTAATTAAAATAAAACAAAACAAAAAACCATGCAGGCTAAACAAGATATGTCTTCAGGAGGTTATATCATCTGTGGTCTAGGTAGCCAAATAATGTAACAAGGGATGTGGAAACATACCAGGGAAGCAAAAGAAGTGACTAATTCTGTCTGGGAGAGTGAAGGTTGGGGGAGGCTTCCTCAAGGCTGAGATGTTTGAGCTAGGCTGTGGGGAGTAAATGTAAGCTCTTCTCATCACCAAAGTGGGGAAAGGCATTTCATCTGAGAACTGTGGGGTACTTTCAAGGGGCCCAAGTGTCTCGGTGTGGCTGGAGCACTGGGTGAATGTGGGGAGTGAAGGAGATGAAGATAGACAGGGAGAGGCCTTGAAGGCTAGGCCAAGAAGTTTTTACTTCATCCTGTAGGCAATGGAAAGTGGCATGGCCTGATCTGTGTCATGCTAGGTCACTCTGGGGCTCAAGTGCAGGAGAGACAGAAACACTGCCCAGGAGCCTTCAAATATCTACTGGAATGGTTCACGAGAGAGCTGGTGAGGAGGACCCAGAAGACTCTTCAGGCTGGAAGGACTGCAGCCCCCGGGGTGGCTGAGGCCCTGCCCTCCCTGAGCTCCTAGCCTGCTATAATATGGTAACTACGGTGCGTGCGCTGCAGAGTGTAGGGTGCTGTGCGGTAGGCGGAGAGCAGCTTCCTCTACTCTCAGTCTGGGAGGTGGCAGCTAGCGCCGGCAGTGTTGTGGTTACCAGGGCCTTGGGTTACAACACATGTTTGTTTTTTTAAAACGTTGCAATACCTTTTAAATCAGGGCCCTGGACTGGATCCAAGGACAGTAGCGAGGACCAGCCCCCGTGGAGCTTCTTAAAGAAGCAGCTGCAGGGGGCGCCTGGGGACCTGGCTTGCAGGGGGCAGCCTGAGTTCAGGCAGGGCTTGGAAGCTGGGCAAAGCTGGAAGGAGGGGCAAATCTCCAGTCCACCTCATTCCCCCTTGTCCTTCCTCAAGGCGCTTTTGGATCTGGAGCACTTGAAGAAGATCAACAGTCTTCCAGACTGTCTTGGAAAGCCAGGGGCAGTGGGTAAAAACCCCTCAGGAGTATGGGTCCAGTTTTTTGGGTGGAAGACCTTCCAACTGGTAAAAGATTTGGGGGCCTTGCTTGACAGGGGTAAGTGCCCCATACTTTGCCCAGTGCCTGGCATTGAGTAAATTCTAGCAAAGATTTATTGAACAAATGAGTGAATGGATGAATGGATTAGGTCCAAAGTTGGATTGGGATCAGAAGGCTTGAGAGGGCACATGAACCTTCAGAAATTACCTTCCATTTGTGTGTGCAGGAGAGATTTGCTTTTTTCTGGACAGAGGCTCTTAGCTCTAATCACCATTACCATCACCATTACCATCATTTATTGAGGGTTTTATGATGCTATGCTAAGGTCTTTACATCCTTTATCACTTTTAATCTTCAGGACCCTATGAGGGAGATTGGATGGGTTACTATTTGCACTGTACAAATAAGGAAACTCAGGCTTCAGGATGAAGTCATGTGCTTAGGATCATAGGTAAGAATTTGAACCCATGTCTATCTGACGCCACAACCTGAGTTCTGATAAATTACCTAAGTTTCTCAAAGAGATCTGTGACCCCAGAGAGCAAAGATAAACGAAACATTCTATGGCCCTACCATTCTATTTCTCTGGGGGATTTAGGAGGAATGGGGAGAAAGGGATGGAGGTGGAAGGGAAAGCAAGACAACCAGAGCAGGACAGCGCCCACACCAGCCAGAGCTGGTATTTAGAACGGGGTGGGCCCCCATAAAGGATGATAAGGGGGCCAGCCAGGAAGAACAGTTGTAAGAAGAGCCCTGGGAGGGGGAGGGGGCTATCTCCTCCTCCGCCCCTGCGGTCTCCAGCTCACCCTGTCGCCCCATGGCTAAATAAGGCTTAGAGGCACACTCTTGGCAGCTAAAAATAAACTCTCACTCCCCGCCCTCCTGCCCTTGGGCTCTGGCGACCTCCCCAGCCCGGCCAGGGCTCCCTTTGGCGGGGCAGCTCTCTGGAGCGTGCCCTCGCCGCCTGAGCTGTGGAATGGTGACTCAGGGTCCTGGTGGGAATGCTTCCCACTTCAAGAAAGGCTGGGTCCTACTCTTAGCTCTGCCCTAACAAATCTGGGTGAATCCCTCTCTCTCAGCCTCAGTCTCCCCACAGGTAAGATGAGGGTGTTAGAATAGTGATGTAAAGCTCTGGCATTTTTGAACTAAGCCAGAATCCTATACTTCTGGGGTCCCATTTTGTCAAAGTTTGTCCACTGGCATTCCTTAGGGAGCATCGGTCCTGCAGACTTATTTTTATCTCATGAATCTGCCGCCCACACTTAATTTGGAGAGTTCACATAAAAGTCTGGATTTCCAACCTCTCGAAAAATCAGATCTGGCCCCAGTGGGCCAGCTTTGCCTGAGCAGGAGTTGGATAGCGGCCCCTCCTGCTGGCTAGATGAGTGTACTACATGTGGCGGCAGTCTGCCCTCACATTGCCCACAAGCTCTGCTGGCAATGGTATATGAAGCACATGGAGCCACCGCAACGAGTACTCTGAGTGCAGGCAGACTCCATTTGCACCCTAGAGCCTGGGATACTGGCATTATTCTGCTTGGCAAAGTTTGTTGAATGAATGAATGAATGAGACAGCTAATCGAATGCTTTGGTAAAGGGCCCATGAAGGGTTTATGAAGATGAGCTGCCTAGCTGCAATCTGGTGCCAGTGCACTGTTGGCTCCTGTCCTGAAGTCCAGGTCCTATGCCTTAAGAAGGGACAAGATCTTAAGCCTCATACTTCACCCCATCCCCCAGTTGGGATTCATCAAGAAATGCAGCCTCCCTTAGACACTGCCTGGGCCTCCCCTGAGATCAGTGGGGTTGTCCTTGGGTGGAAAATTGCTGGCAGAAACAGCCAGGGTCTATTAACCTCAAAGAATCCTTGAAGGCCACTTAGAGGGCACAAAGGAACAGGGAGGAAATGGGAAAGGATGGGGGCTGGAAAGAGTAAGGCAGAGCTGTTTAGGGACCTGGACTACCTTTAGGGTAAATCATGGCAGTGAGGCACCTCACAAAACTAAAGAACATTGGGTCTGGACTGGCCCTTGGGCATCCTGGACTCCTTCCCACCTCAAGGTACAATAGGGTAATAAGGTGTAGAGAGAACCTGGGAAGATGGGCTTTGTCTTTCATGTCCTGTTTCAACAAGAGGAGGGGAAAGTTCACCTGATGCCTTCCTTGGAAGGAAACAGCGATTCCTTCTCAACCGCACCCTTGCCACCCAACAGGAGGAAGTCAGTCTAGCCTGGATCCTTGCTACTCAAACTGTGGTCCTCAGACCACTGGCATTGGCCTCAGGCTCCACCCCAGATCTGCTGCATCATAATCTGCATTTTAAAGAGCTCCAAGGTGTTTTGCATGCACATTACAGTTTGAGAAGTGGTGCTTTAAGCCAGTGGTTCTCAATGCTGGCTGCACATTGGAGACAACTGGGAGGACATTTACACAGATTAAAATAGTTAAACACAGATTTAAACACAAAGAACACAGATTTAAAAAGCTAAACACATGAAAAATACATCAAATGTAAGATACCGACTATGGTTAGCAGTAATACTTTGATGATGCTCTTTCATAATTTGTTGCAAATGTTTCACAACTCAGGGTGTTTGTGGTGGGGTGATGTATGGGAGCCCTGTATGATGTTATGCATGTTTGTTTTGTAAGCAGCTCACAACTTTTACTATAGACTTATTGTTTATGTATGTTCATGTATGAATGATATACTGCAATAAATTATTTTTAAAATGAAAAAAAAAAAGCTAAACACAAAACTGAGTACAGATTAGAACAGAAGAGAGAATTTTACCCACTTAGTATAGAGAAAAACCTGACTGAAGCCATTTTCCAGGAACTTTTAAATTTTAATTGATGGCATATGAGGAGTCTCTTATTCTACAAGGGAGAGGTTTAATAAATGGTCTAGATCTTGATTCCCCTTTCACTCCCCTTATTAGACACAACCGAGGCTAGAGAGGTCCAGAGTGCTGGCCAGGACCGAGTTCATGTTAATTAAAAATCTTATCTGCCACATCAAGGATTACTGGAGGCTCCTCTTGGTTGATGGCTCACAGGTGGCTTCAGGCCCCTTCTGTCCTCCCCTGGGCAAGGCCCCAGCCGTCGGGGTGGTGAGGCAGCTTGGGGCCAGGTTCCTGCTGAATTCGGGTAACCCTGAGGTGATGGTGTCTTTAACAGTGGCAGTTAAAACATGAGCCTGTCCCGGTTGGACGCTGTGCCCGCTGTTCCTTACCTTCTCCATCTTGGCGGTGTGGTCTCGATTGTTGAAAACCCAGAAGGCTGTTTGTAAAAGGGAGTTAATGGAAGTTGAGGGGCCCAGGGAAACTTTCTGCAGCTTTCTAGGGATATCTGCTGCAGACTGGAGTTCCTAGGAGAATCTATCCTTCTGTAGAGTTAGGACTACAAGATGGTATTTTTATTGCCTCTACCACTTTCTTTGAAATAAGACTGGGTTTCTAGGTTCTGCCTCTGAGTAATTTCCCTGAGCTTATAATTGACCAGTTTGGTAGCGCATTTCCTTTAAGGAGACATGACCATACTCTCTGGCCCTCAGATCTGTCTGTCCTCTGCTTCTTTCTTACACAGGTTTAACTGGAATTCAGGGTCCCATTCAGAGCCCACTCCTGGCTGTACTGTGGCCATGTGGTGTGGCAGGAAATGATTAGCCTCTTCATTTTTAGACCATCAGTAGGCAGGTTGTCCCGATTCCAGAGAAGACACCCCGATGGGAGTCTGCTGGAATGCTAGAGAAGCCGCACCCATTGTTCTAGGGCAGAGGTTCTTAACCTTTTTTGTTCCACGGACCCCTTGCCAGTCAGGTAAAAAGCATGGACCCCTTACTAAATCCACACTACACTGTGTATTATTTAATAAATATATCACACCCGCACCAACACATCCCCACAAGAATAATGTTTTCTTTTGAATTTCAGTTCAAGCTCACAGACCCCTTGTTAAGAACCCCTCTTCTAGGGAGAAATGGAAAAAAGTGTGTCAGCCAATCTGGCGTCCCAGATACAGGTCCGACTGAATTTTTAGCTTCCGAACCAAAGCACCCAAGCCACGTAAGTCTTGGGGGATGTTTAGAGTTGCTTCTTTGGTTCCTGGCGCCCCAGAAATCGCAGAGACCATGCGCTGGGGTGTCCCCAAGGGAACTAGACCTTGGGGAATGTCCACAGCTAGGTTCTGGACCGAAGCTACCAAACCACCTCATTCTTCCTAGAAAAGGGGCCGGTTTGAAGCCTTTCTTTTGGCCTACACTTACAGAGGTCTTAGAAAGGTTGGCCATGAGAGAGACCACAGCCAGGGCCGAGTTTGCAGTTAAACTAGACATTAAGAGGCACGTTAAAAGCAGAAACTGATCTGTGGCTCACAGGCAAACAGCCTCAGGGGCCCCAGAGGTAATGGATTAAGAGGAACCTCAGGACCTCCCAGGGGCTGAGTGAGGAACTCTCAGGGGCCTTGCTAATAAAACAAAAGAGGGCACAGGCAGGCTTTAAACCCTCACCTAGTCTTCGGCGGGGATGGGGAGCGTTACTTGTCTCCTGGCTTGGCTCGCCAAATATGTTAGCGGAACGCTCTGGGTTCTGGGCCTCTAGGTTCTTGGCTATGTCGCATAAAAGAATTTAAGGAAACACCATAGGGTAGGCAAGGGAGTAAAGAGTTTATTAAGAAACAAGAGGGGAATGGATGTGGCTAAAGCAGTTGAGCAGGTGCTTCCTACATGGGAGGTCCCAGGTTTGGTTCCTGGTGCCTCCTAAAAACAAAGACAAACAAGTAAAACAAACGAAAAAACCAACTCAGGGGAGCCGATGTGGTTCAGGGGTTGAGCGCTGGCTTCCCACTTACGAGGTCCTGGGTTCAATCTCTGGCTCCAGTCCTAAAAAAAAGTACACTACCGGAGTGCTTACAGGATGAGTTGTGCACATGGGGAACATTTAAAAGTGCCAATGCCTGGGTCCCAACCTGGGCGTGGAGATTGTTTAAGGCAACCCACATGATTCCACCATGTTGCTGGCATTGAGAGGCATTGAGAATTACAGCTTTGGGGAAAGATCTAATGGGATGAAAACAAAGCAATGCCATCTTGTGTGTACATGGGCCCCCCTTCCTGAGCCCTCAGCCCTGAGGTTGGTGGGGATGCTGCTCCCAAGGCACCTTTCCCAGCCCTGCCTGACCTGCTGGACCAGTCCAACCCCCGCTCCCCAGGGCATTGTCAGGCCTCCAGGCACGCTTGAGTTTCAGACTGGTCTGGTGAGAAAGGGGTGGTGCTCTTCCCAGCCCTGCAATCCTGCAGGAGAGGCATGGCCCTAAGCTGGGAGACCAGAAACCTGGGTCCTTATCCCACCTCTGGCAATGCAATTTCTCACCCCCTCTGGACTTCAATTTCTGTTTCAGGAAAATCTGGAAATCTGTAATTTAATGATAAATCACCTGTTTTTAAAAAAATGTATTCAGTAGGCAGCTCAGTACAATTGTCTATGAACCATCAGGCAGACAAACCATGCCCGTGACCTCCACCTCTAACCCACCTGCCTGCTTTGGACATATTTCAGGAGGTAAGCACTTCTCATTACCCTCAGGGCACACACACACCAGCCTTTGTGCCCACATCTGTCCTCAGCAAGACCAATCCCTACCACACACAAGCACGGATGGTGGGTCATCAACCCAGACCCAGTTATTCCTCGAGGAAGCCCATTGTGAATCATAAATGGTGGCAATGATTTCCGTTTCAACCCATCTCTCTTAAAATAGGAGCTCTTTAAGGGCAGGACCTTGTTTTAATAATTGCCACTTCTACATATGTGTGCACCTATTCTATGCCAGGTATTTAATCACTGGTTGTCGACCCTGGCTGCACATTTAAATCACCTGGGACTTTAAAATAATAAAATTATTTAAAAAAAATACTGATGTTTGGGTCCTACTCCCAGAGTTTTGGATGCAGTGTGGCCTGGGTGTCAGGATTTTTTTAAAGCTCCCCAGCCTGGCTGGGAACCATGGTCTGATAGTCCCTACCACGTTCAATTTTCACACTGGCTCTTCCTTCAAATGTTTCTCATTTTCCCAAGGATGACGGAAGTCCACCTCCTCAGAGAATTCTTATTAAGTAAACTCCAGACTTCACCTAATTATCTTTTAATACGCTTTTTCAAATTGTAGGCTCAAGGAAGCGGATGTGGCTCAAGCAGTTGAACACCTGCCTCCCACACAGGAGGTCCCTGGTTCACTCTCCAGCCCCCGAACCTCAAGAAAAGAAAAGAAAAAAAAAAAAAAAAAATTGCAGGCTCAAGAAGGCAGTCCCACTCCCACTTTGTATTCCTTTATCCTGATTTGTCTTCCAGCATCATCACTGTCTGATATCTTGTTTATTTGTTGATTATACTCCTAGGCACTAGGCTTTTTGTGGGGGTGGGGGAAGGATGGAGAGGGGCAGGGTCTTTATTGTAACCAATGGTTCGATTGTTGAATCAATGAGTATTTGTTGAATGAGTGAATAGCCTAGCCCTGGGGGGTAGTTTTTTTTGTTGCTGTTGTTTGTTTTTAATCCTTGTTTTACAAATGTGGAAACTGAGACCAGATAGATTTAGGCCCCTGCTCAGGGTCTCACAGCAGCAGGTGGCAGAGGCAGGGAGCAAGCCTGGGACTGTCTGGCTTGGCTCTCTGAACTAGTCATTGTCCTAGCCCGCCTTCCATCTTGGATATGTTGGAGGTTTCTAGTCAGTGTGTCTGTGGCCTTCCAGGCCTTCCAAAGTCCTGCAAATGGAGATGCCAGATACACTAATCCTCAAGGAATGTGCCCACCCAATGAGAGGTCCTCCAAAGTGGCTGGGAGAGTTAACTTTTCATTGCCCAAGGTCACTGACCTCTTATGTGAAGGATGGCATCTGAGGCAGAGAGAATGGAGGATTTAGGAGTTGGGAGGACGTGAGTAATTGGGTATGAGGGGACTTGGCAGCTGCAAAGATGGAGAAAGAATGATGCTGAAAGGAAGGCTGTGTAGTCCCCCTCCCGTTTCCCAATGAGGTTCCAGGATTTATGGGTGTTGGCATCCTGTCCCCCACCCACCACCCACACATCCACCAAGGAGCAGATGGGCGTCTTTCATACAACCTGTGAGATCAGTCTCAGGCGATGTGAGTTCTAGCCTCACCTCTTCTGTGTGACATTGGGCAAGCCCCCTTCCTCTCTGGGACTCAAATTTCACATAATGAAGAGGTTGGTTAGAGGAGAGGTGGGAGAACTTATCAAAATGGGAGGAAGTTATGCAATTTGAAAGAGCATATTAAAGGATCATTAGGTAAAGTGTGGAGTTTAGTTAATAGTAATGTGGCAATATCAGTTTCTTAGTTTTGATAAAAGTACCTTGATATCATCATAATGTTAACAATGGGGGAAACCCGGGAAGTGGTATACAGAATTCTGTACTCTTTTGCAACATTTCTATAATTTAATTTTTTTCCAAAATAAAAAGTTTATTTAGGATCATTAGGTAAGTTTAATTGTACTCATGCATGCATTTTGTCAGTAAAGATTTATTGAATGTCTATTGTGTGTCAGGCACAGCAGTGAATAAGTGTTATAGTCCCACTCCCTGTGGAATTTACAGTCTAGTGGCAATTTGCGGGAATAATACCTCTGTTGCTTTTATTTATTTTTTTCTTTGATTGAACCCTGGACCTCCATTTGGTTTTTTCATTTGTTTGTTTGTTGTTTGTTTTGTTTTGGGGAGGTACCAGGGTTCCCGGGGCCTCATATGTGGGAAACCAGCACTCAACCTCTTGAGTTACATCCACTCCCCACCTGTCATTTTTAAAAAGCAGCCCTCAACTACAAATCTTGGCTGGGGGAGGTACAACTGGAAACCTTATAATCCTTATTAACTATGTGATCTTAGGCATTGGTTTTCTTAGTAAGATGGGGCAAAAAAAAAAAAAAGACTCCCTCATAGTTGTTAAAATTAAATGAACTAATGCATACAAAGTGCTTAAAAGTACTTAGCACGCATTAAAGCACTTACTGTTATTGTTATTATTAACAATCATTATCATTAACGAGACACAATGATTTGCAATGAGGACATTAGGGAATCGTAATATCAGCAGGTAGCGTGACATTTTTGTCAAAAAGGCATGGGGGGGGGCAGCGGATGTGGCTCAAATGGTTGGGCGTCCGTCTGCCATATGGAGGGACCTGGGTTTGATCCCTGGGACCTACAGAGAGAGAGAGAGAGAGAGAGAGAGAGGGCGCATGGGCTGCCAGGCTCTGTGTGCCGGTGAGCCACCAGGCCCCGGGAGCCATGCAGCAAGATGATGACCTAACAGGAGAAAGATGCAGGGGAGAGACAAGACGAGATGCTCCGTAAACCTCTGAAAACCAGGAACCGAGGTGGCGCAGGTGGCAGAACACCTCTCTCCTACATGGGAGGTCTCCAGGATCAAATCCTGGTGAAGACTGGAGGAGGAGGATGAGAAGAGATGGCAGGAAACAGACACAGAATTGCCCAGCGAATGGACACAAAACAGCAAATGGGGAAGGGGGGGTTTAAAATGGATAAAGTAAGCAAATAAATCTTTAAAAAAAAAAAAAAAAGAAGGCATTGAGCGCTAACAACACTGTAACTGCGCGCAAGGGTTTCCGAAGTGGTCGGATTCCAAGCGTGAGTACAGAAACCACAGCCTCTCTCTGCCCTTTTGCTCCGCCCCGCCCCTTTCTGCTCCTATTCCAGCTCCGCACTAGAAGCGCTGGGGGGCGGGGCGTGGGACATCCAACTCCCGGCCTACCCGGGGTGGGAGGGGCGAATCTGGAAGTGGCTCGACTCAGCTTTGCATAAGCGATGCAGGCCGACATTTAAAGGCACCGCCACTATCACTGAACTTGTAGTCAGCCTTTCGCGGACCCTCGGTTCGCAATGGCCCCGCTGATGCAGGCTCCGTTCCTGACCGCCCTGATCTTTCTTCTCATCGGCCCTGCAGCGCCTGCGCGTGTCCGGTCGAACCAGGTGAGGGGGTCCCCTACATTAGAGGCTGCTTCCAGCCTCCCAATCCAGCTGGGGGTGTGTAGAGCCGGGTAGGGGTGGCTACTCTAGTTTCCAGAGTTTCTTCTTGGCAGCACAGCCTCCTAAAGTAACCAGTTATGGCGCCCTAAGTGGGTCCCTTTCTCTCTGTAGTTCTCAGCCCCCACATCTGAACAATGAGAGTAGGCTTTGAGGCCTTTTTATGCTTTAGACTTTTTTGGAGGGGTTAATCTCTGCCCTCTTTCCAGGCGCCTAAGTGAAATTGTACATAACTGCAAAACTACCGCACTGTCCCAGGCCCAGGGACTAGCTGCGCTTACGCCCGCCACTCCCACCCGCTTGATAAAGCCTGGCGCCCATCTCTTAGCCTGCTGGACAACCCTGTGTCTGGCCATGAGGAGTGAGTGGCTTTGAGAGGTCCTCAAGGCCAGCTGTGGACAAAGGTCCAGCCCTGAGACCCGCCGCTCCTGGCTTGTGTGCCACTGAGAGGGCAGCCCCCTTCTCTCCCCGGCCAAGCTTCCCCCTTCACTTCTTCTTCACCCCAGGCCACAGACCCCTGTGAAAGAAGTTTTGTCATTCTGAGACCCAGAGAAGCCCAGTTCCATTACTTCTTTGTTGCGTGGCTGTGGACACGACAGTTTAACATCTCTGGCAGCAGTCAGAGACAGCCTCACCCTGGCTTCCCTACCTTCCACCACCCTGGAAGTGCTTGTCTGAGAGTAAGGAGCAGTGTGGTGGAGGGGAAGTGGACAGGACACTGGCTCTGTCTTTACTCCACGGACATTCAGGCTCCCTGCATCCTGGTCTCCTCATCTGTAGAATGGATGTGATGGTGCCAAACTGCCTGTCTCGGATGGTTGTGGGCAAAGGGAAATGCTCTCTTGGGTGGAAAAGCTCTAAAATCTTAAACAAATAAAATGATATAAACTGGGAGCTGGGCCCTCATGCTGCCCCAGGGGGAAGGAGTCTCTTTTGCCTGTGGAAGGAACAAGGACCTTTGGCCATTCTTGCCCGGAGGACTCGGACCTTATCCCTGAATGTAGATTGAGAATGTTTCTTTTGGCTCCAGGGTTGCCTACTATGAGGTGAAGTTAAGTTAGAGGTTCCAAACTTGTCCTCTATCATCCCTATCTTCCTGCAAGTCTTGGCTGTGGATGCCATCCCAGACCAGAGGGTCTTCGATCTGGGGAAGTGCTGATACATTAGCCTGCTCACTCCCCTCACTGGGAGAGCCAGAGAGGGTAGGGGACTCAGCCACGATCCCTCGATTCCTCGGCAAGTGGGATTTCAGCCCTTACCTGCAGTCCATTCAGGCCCTTTCTGGGCTCCTGTGCTTCAGAGCCCTGACCCCGAGACCCTGGGTCAGATGAGGGTGGTAGGGGGGTTGTGTTTGCATGCCTGGAAGCCTGGGTTCCAGTTCCTCTTTCAACATTAATCAGTCTTGTGACTCTGGTCTGTGATTAGGCATTATTTGACAGGGGAGTGTCCAGCCCTGTCCTGGGCAAATAGTAGGTGCTTAATAGATTCTGATACTGTAAATGACTGTCATTTATTGTGCACATACCATGTCCTGTGCCTTTTTTCTAATAAACTTTTTATTTGGGAATAATTTTATATTTACAGAAAGCTTACAAAGAGAGTCCTATATACTCACCCAGTTTTCCCAAATGTTACTATCTTATAGTCCCATCCTACCTTTGTCAAAACTAAGAAACCAACTTTAGTACATTACTATTAACTAAATTCCAGACTATATTTGGATTTCATGAGTTGTTCCATTAATGTCCTTTCTGTTCCAGGATCCCATCCCAGGTACCACGTTGCATTTAGTTGTCATGTCTCCCCAATCTCCTCTGGCCTATGATAGCTTTTCAGAATTTTCCTGTTTTCTCATGACCTTGACAGTTTTGAGGCGTTGTGTTATGTACTTTCTTCATATGAACTTATAACCCTCACAATAGCTTTGTGAGGAAGGTGTAATTATGCCCCTTTAATAGGTGAGGAAATTGAAGCACCAAAGGAGTTAACTTACTGACAATTTCAGCTAGGAAAAGCAGCTGAGCTATGATTTTAACCCAGGTCTGTGATTTATACCCTTATCTCTCCTACCATAGCCATATGCTGCCTCTTCCCACATGGGGTATTGGCCCAGGCTGGGTGGGAATGGCAAACCTTTGGTGAGCATTGCTAATCCATCACACTTCCTTTCTCTGATGAACCTGGACTTGGCTGCAGAAGTCATAGCCACAGGGACCTGTGGCCAGGCACTGCCATCTTGAAACCACTTTGTTGTGCCTGGTTTAGGGCCTGCTGGGAAGGGGAGTTTAGGAGAGAGGAGAGGATTCTTCAGCTCCAACAAGGTGCTCTGGACACTTCCCCCAGCCCAGAACCGCTCACCAGTGTGAATCAGGCTGCCTTAGAATTTGAAAGCAGCCCCAGAAAATGGACGGTCCTCCTACTCTCCAGCCCAACTCTTAATTCCAGGCATTCTTTCATTTGACAGTGGCCTTCTAACTCTTCTCCCCACTTCCAAACTTATCCTACTCCATTCGACTCTCAATCATAAATGAGAATATGACATCCTCCTTCAATGGGGTACAATTAGACTTGTAGTAAACCCTGTCTCCTGATTATGACCTGTGAGTTCCTGTAGTAAATGACCGAGCCCAAGCTCCAACCTCTTCTGGGTCCCTTGTCCACTACATCTAGCCACTGGCCTCTTAGTGGGCCAGGATCCTACCTCAGGGCCTTTGCACAGGGTAGGAATTTTGTTGGTTTAATTTTTCATTTTATTTTTATGTTGTTGGTTGAGGGGGCGTTCCTCTGCCTGGAATACACCTTCTCTCTGCAGTTTCACATGCCTAATCCTCCAAGCTGAGGAAGTCTTATTTACATTAGACTGTAAGCTCCACAAGGGAGGTCAGGGACCATGTCTCATTGTTTACTATTAGTGACACAGTGCTTAGGCCAGGGCCTGCAGTCATTGCTCCATAAATATCTGTGGAATGAATGTTGAATGAGACATTTATTAGCACCAGCCCTGTGTAAGGGGCCATGGGGAATGCAGGGATGAATCAGTCTCTATCCCTGCCTTTCTTAGTCATTCTAAGAAACAGAAACCCATTCCAAGACGCTCAAGTAAAGGAGAAGTTTACTACAGGTATACAAGGAACCTCGTGAAACTAATGGAAGGAAGTGGGAGCTGGAAAGTCCCTGACATGCCTAATGACTGTTATTTACCAGCGAGCTCGCGCTTTGTTCCTCCTGGCATTTTGCTGTGAGCTTCACGTGCAGGCTCTCACCCTCAAAAGAGCCCTGAGAGGAAGGTACAAATGCCTTCATTTAAAGATATAGAGGCTGTCTTGGCCGCTGTGGTCGGTCGTCTTGGACTCTGCATGGAACAAGCTGACTCTGACCTTCTGCACGTCCATGTTCCCCTTTTTTTGACATTGCCCACTATCTGGTGTCCTTGGTGGCGATGAATCAACAGCCAGGTGCAGGTGGTAGCATTGTCATGAATTTTGAACAGTTGATAAAAGAAAGTTGAAAACTGGAAACTGAAGAGTGACTGAAATTGTCCTACCCTGCCAAGGTGACCCTGCGGGGATCATTTATCTTCACATCCCAGCACATCAAGTATCTGTCAGTATCAAAGCATAATCTTATGTTCCTTTATACCATCTTTCTTGTGACCACAAAAATAACCAGGATGCTTACAGAGACTTCTATTACGCCTTCTGCACCTTTAGAGGCCATACTGGGTCAGATGCTCTTTGGCAGGCAGCACGGGGTTCCCGTTTTTGTTTTTTTGTTTTTTTGCTTTTTAATTTTGTTTTTTTAAAATTAAATGAACCGGTTCGCCAGTTTTCCTAATGTGAGAAGTGAAATTAAGTCATCTTTCAATGGCACTGGTTCATCCAGCTCAAAACCTATAGCTGATGCTTCAGATAAAGTTAAAAAGAAATATACTAAGAAGACTGAGTAAATTTACTTGATGAGCTCCAGAAGGGAAAAAAAAAAGTTTTTCTTATCTACCTGTCAGATTGTGATAAATATTTCTATGTAAATGATGTGAAATAAAGATTATATGTAAGGAATGGAGGTGACAAAAAGAAAGGAAGAACTTCTTTCTGTTTGAAGGAGACCACGCCTTTCTGGATTGTAATTCTTGAGTGCTGTGAGTGTATCATGTGAAATTGTTTTTCTAAGTTAAATATAAAAGATTCTATTGTAATTATTTTAATAATTTTATACTGATAAAATAAGGCTAGAGTTTTTTTAAAATGTTAGAAAAAGAAACCTAACATCATTACAAAATAATGAAAATTAAAAGCTTTCTGTTTTCTTACGTATTTTCATACATATTTTCTATTTGAATCACTGAGCTTTAGTCACCAGAATCAAACATATACCTCACATTACCATTATAAGCCTAGGTATGGAAAACAATTCCTATTTAATTTGAGCACTGAAAAGAATAAATTTTTCCTCAAACTCTTGGTTATGAATGAAAATCAACTACTAGTTTATACTTCAGACAAATATATATTTTTGCCCACATTAAATGGAAACTATCTGACATTTTATTATTTTATTTTATTTATTTATTTAAAGATTTTATTTATTTATTCATTTATCCCCCCCTTGCTGCCTGCGCTCGCTGGGTCAGCCAACCACGCCGTGTGGGCGGGCCCGCCCCCACCAGGAGGCCCCGGGAACCGAACCCGGGGCCTCCCATATGGCAAACGGGAGCCCCACTGATTGAGCCACAGCCGCTTCCCTTATTATTTTATTTTATTTCTAGTGGTATTTTCAGTGAGAACAGAGTTTTAGTGAGTCTCGATGTGTCTTTGTTTAAAAAAACTGCCCTTTTTTAACCTCAAAAGAAAATTAGGGGTGTAATGTTTAATAAATTACTAATCCCTCTCCCCCCCACACCCCAAAAGATGTACAAATGGAGGCTCACGATGGGTAACTTGCCTATAGAAGAAGCATGTGTTAAATGTGGCTCAGCTATGATTTCAACCCAGGTCTGTTTGGCTAAAGCCTTGATCTACTCTATGTCTCACTCCAAAGCCATGTCCTTCACTGCTACCCTGGATTGCCCCTTAATAGGCTGGTGTGCGAGACTCAAGCTGCTTCCTTTTTCATTGACCAGCAGACCCTTTAGTTCTTGAGCCTTCCCAGCTTTGGCTTGCTCACCTTCCGGGTGCTCTAGCCCCTCTGCAAAGCTTATGACCTAATGCCAGGGCAAAGCCCAAGGTCCTCTGAGCGACTCAGCCTCTGGGTCTCAATTCCAAACTCTGGGACAGAGAATTTATTAGCCTAGCTTGGGTTAGATATTCCCTCTTGGCCCAGTTGGTTGTTGAGTTGAAAATGAGGGCCAGCGTGGAAGTGTAGGACCAGCACGTTTTCTTTTAAGACAGGGTGTGGATGGTGGGAGTGCTGAGGGTCTCTTGTTGCTACCCTCAAGGGACTCGGAATTGTGTGATCATGGGGGCAGAGAGTCTGCACAGGGTAGGAAGTGTTAGAGAGCCCGAGACATGCAGACAGGGTCCCATGGAAGTGGGGAGTGGGTGGTCAAGATATTGGTGGGATCAGAAGGCCGTGGGGGATCTGTTGGAAGATCAGAAGTGGCTCAGCAGAGGTGAAAGAGGGCGATTCAGGCAGGGGCCTGGCATAAGCAGTGGTGCTGGAGTAGGAAAGCGCAGGCTAGGATTGGGGAAGTTCATTCATTAGGAATTATTCATCCACAGAGACCCACTGGGGATCTTGTCATGAGTGTCCTATTCCCTCCTGGCATTAATTACATGCCTCCTGAAGGCGGAGTTTTGGATGCTCTTATGTTTCCCATTGTGTTTTGTGTTTCCCACTGTTCCTGGCCCTGGACTGGATGTGGGGTGTGATGTGAACAAGGTCCTGGGCATGGGCTGCAAAGGTGACTCCTCCAGGAACTTACTCTCTAATGGGATTGCAAGACTGTCGGGCTGTAGAGGAGTGGGGAGCGGGGAGATGGGAGATCAGAGAAGGCACCAAAAAGCAGATAAGGTTAATCTGTTCTGAAGTTCTTGTTTGAATTTTTAAAAATGTGTTATATTGTGCTTTATAGTTTACAATACTTTTGGGAAATTATGTCTTTTGAGTCCTGCCTATAAAATGAGTAGGACAAGTGTTATCCTAGCTTTACAGATGGGGAAACTGATGCCCAGAGAGGGGAGGTGCCCTGTCCAAGGTCATACGGCTAGCAGGCTGTTCAGTTGATTGTTCTGACCTGGGAGAGTTCTTTTTGCCAATTTTTCTTTTCTCTTCTTTTCTTGCTGTCTGATTGTCCCTGGCCATCCCAGTTCAGTAGCTTTTCCTGGGATAACTGTGATGAGGGAAAAGATCCTGCGGTGGTCAAAAGCTTGACTGTGGAACCTGACCCCATTATCTTTCCTGGGAATTTGACTGTGAGTGCTGAAGTCAAGACCAGCGTCCCCCTGAAGCCTCCTCAGAAGGTGAGCCTGGGGTGGCGGGAGTGGGTGGTGGTGGTAAGGGGAGCTGTCACGGCCCAGTTGGCAGGGGACTGAGACACGTGCACTCAGGGATCTGTGAAGAATTTTAGGATTTTGGAATCCCAGAGAAGATTCATAGACTCTTACTTGGGTTCATGGAATTGGAAGGGCTCTCTGATGTCAGCCTCAACAACTTCCTGACGAGGCCTCGTGGGACCGATACACCACCCTTGGCAGGAATTCCACCGGCCTCTGCTGGACGTGAAGGCCCGGCACACACTGACAACTGGGGCTGGGCAATTTGGTTTTGTTCTTGTTATTTTTTTTTATTTTTTATTTTTATTTTTTTTATGTTTTTTTTTTTTTTTTTTTTTTTTTACCGGGAGGTCCCAGGGATTGAACCTGGGTCCCTCCATATGGGAGACGGACGCCCAACCATTTGAGCCACATCCGTCCCCCTGTTCTTGTTATTAATTATAAAACAGACACATTAATTAGCATGTAATATACAGTCACTTTAGAAGGCACACGTGGTTAAAAGGGAAAAAAAAAATGTAAAGAGATTGCCTGAAATCTTACCACACCACCTGATGATAAAGGGATAAAACACTTTTTTTTTTTTAGGAGGTACTAAGGATTGAACTTGGGACCTTGTATGTGCGAAGCAGGTGCTCAACCACTGAGCCACTCCTGCTCTGTGGGATAAAGCACTTTTAACTTTTTATAGGATATTCTTTGGAACTTTTCTCCAGGCACATATAACATACATATTTATTCTTGATGGCTATATATGAAAATAATCAGTACTCATTGTAGATGTCCCGTCGTAGTCTAACTCCTCAAGAGATAGACATTGTTAGCTATTTGCAACTCTTGTCAATTTTTTACGTACATGGAAACATCTATACATTTATACTAAAGGGATTATATCATATGTGCTATTATGATATTCAGCTTGCTCTCTTTTTGCCTTGTACTCTATGTTCCATACCTCTTTCTATGGCATTTGGTATAACTCTACCTAATCTTTTTTTTTTGACAAAGCACCAAATATAATTTATTTTACTTCATTACAGGAAGATTGGGAAAACTCAGCACTTCTCTCAGGCCGGCAGGCACACAGCTTGATCTCAGCCCCGATTGCCCCCGGGCTGTACCTTCTTATGCAGGGAATACTCTACATAGCCATAGGTCACAAGCAGCAGATATTACTGTTGTGAATCTGTCATAGCTTAGTTTATATATAACCAGTTTCCTATTTAGTTTTTTTGAAGGTTTTTATTTTTAGTATTTTTTTTACTCTATATACCTTTGTAGAAATTATCCTTATATGCATCTTTGTATATTTTTCTGATTATCTAGGTACAGACTTTTTAGGTCCTTTGATACATATTGTTGGCAACAGTGAAATGTGCCTTTTTCCACACATTCTTTTTTTTTTCCCTCTGAGATGGCTCCCTCATCTGTCTGCTCGCTGTGTCTTCTCGTTGGGTCTTCTTGTCTCTGTTCATTGAGTCCACTTGTTGTCTGCTTGTCATCTTTAGGAGGCACTGGGAACCAAACCTGGGACCTCCCATGTGGGAGGCAGGTGCCTAATCTCTTGAGCCACATCTGTTTCCTGCTTGTTGTGTCAGCTCATTGCATCACTTATTGTGTTTGCTTGTCTTCTTTAGGAGGCACTGGGAACTGAACCCGGGACCTCCCATGTGGGAGGTGGGTGCTCAGCTGCTTGAGCCATATCTGCCCCGTGCCTCATACTTCTTTTTGACATTGGGCATTTTCTAAACAAACTTTCCAGTCTTTTAGGTCATCCCCAGTAAGATTAAAGGTCTTTTCATAAGTTTATTTGCCTTTTGTATTTACTTTGAGAATAACCGGTTTGATCCTGTCCATTGCATATTGAGGGCGTAGATGTTGGCATATTTTCTTAAAGAACCATAAAGGCTTTTTATATATCCATTGCAATGCCATTTATCAAGTAGTCCTTTCCTCACTAGTTTGAATTGCCACCTTACTGTGTCCTTATATCTTTCAGACTGTTCCTGGTCTGTATCTGTTCTGGTACCAGCTTTGTTTTTATTCTTTAAAAGATTCCTGATTTGGAATCTGTGTTCTTATAACTTCCTTAGACCTTGCTGAATCCTAGCCCCTACCTTCTAGGTTTCTTGTGAATTATAAGCGATTTCATAGCATGGAAAGTGCTTTGCCCAGTGCCTGGCACACAGGCTGTACTCAGTACATGTTTGCTGTTATTAATGTTGTGATGGGATCTTTTCCTGTGATGTCTTTGATCCAGCCAGGAGTCCTGCTTCGTTCGTCTCGCTTCCCCCTGCACCTCCTCCCACATCTTCTCCAGGCTAGGGTATTCCCTTTCCTTCAGCTCTTCCTCAGGTGATAGGGGGTCAAGCCCTGCACCCCGATTGGGGCTGAGCGGGACAGAGTCATTCCCTGTGTCTGGACACTACACTGCTAATTTGCTGGGGTCATGTAAATGCTATTTCTGGTTCCTCTGCCGAATCCAGAGCATAGGGCTTTTCTCTGGCAGGCAGGCTGCAACACTCAACGCTCCTGCTGGCCTGCCGTTGCCATGCAAACTGCCTGCGTTTCCAAGAACTCTGGTGCTTTGAAGCTGACTTGGGAGGGAAGAGCTGCCGAACTCCCTCTTCAGCCCCCAGCCTGGTTTTCTGGGCTTCTTCATCGGCCATTGATGCTAATTCCTCTCCCTACTCCCCTTTTCTATTACTTTATTGTCACAGATTTGGGCCAAATTAACCTCTTTTACCTTTACCCTCACTTGTGCTTTGTAAAAATTGGCCTTATGTGCCTGTGCTTTCATCCCCTCCCCCACATTTCTCTTAGATGTCTATTTTTGGTTTAGTTCTTTTGTCTTCTCAGGGTGTATGCATATCAGTTATTAAAGGAAAGCCTCTGGCCACTTGTGAAGGGAGAAAGGATGACTAGCCCCCTTTCACAGATAAGGAACTTCACAGACAACTTGCCTTGGGTCAGGTGGCTAGCTGTTATCTTGCAATTTCTGTTCTTGTGCTCTTTCCGTTGGGGCAGTAGACTTAGAGCTTGGTATGTTTGTAGGGGATTGCTGCAGGTTCAGTTCCAGAATGTTCCGCTCGCCCAAAAAAGACTCTCTTATGAGAGCTGCCCAGACCCAGGCACCATATGAGCCTGGAGGGTGTCCTGAGGCCAGTGGCTTCAACCCCTTGTTAAACTGAGGCCAGCGGGGAGAGTGAAAGGTCCTTACCCACATGACCTGTCAGCAGTGGAGGCAGAAACCCAACTCATGTCTTCACTTCCTCTGCTGAAGTGAAGTGTCTTTACTGAATGGATTTAGCCCCAGCTGCAATTTCTGGAAGTTATATGACACAGATTGCATAATTCATGGCAGGACTGGGACCTTTCCAGGAGCTCTCTTCCCACTTGCTCCATAGGGATTTGGTATACTTCCCAAGTCCCACCTGCCCAGCCCCCTCTCAAGCTCCAGCCTCTAGGAATTGTAAACTGTCACTGTATTTGGCACATACATACACTTACTTAGGACTTTAAAGCACGTGGCTTACAGTCCTGATGGTTTGGCTTTCCACCCCTCTAATATTCATTTAGCTGCAATGCCCCTGCCTGGGGCTTGTGACAGCCATAACTCTCGCTCCCCATTCCTATCAAATGGTCAGCCTTCAAGTTGGCTGCTGTCGGCTGGTCTTTATCTAGAGTCCTTTGTATACCCAGCCCTGTGCTAGGGGCCAAGAGAAGTCATCATTTTGTTCATCCCGTGGGAAACCTTGATTCTAGGGATGTCAGAACCAGTAGGTCTCTTTGAGATCATGAGATCCAAATGCCTGAATGTAAAGGAGAAGGGAAGGGACTTGCCTACAGCCCCCCAGTAGGTGCATGCTCACGGAAGGTTGGAACCCAGTCTGCTGGCTCCTGAGCAGGCACTCCGTTCCACCTCAGTGCCTCTGTCTGCTAGTCATTGAGAGCCAGTGCGGTGCCACAGAAGAGTTTAGGTCTTGCTATGGAATTGCTACAGAAGCCCGGACAGAGGGCTTGGTGAAAGTAAATACCTTATTACATAGTCTGCCTGAATTTTCTGAGCCATGCTAGCAAGTGGATTGAAAACACGGACTGTGAAGTGGGCTGTAGTTTGTATTCTCCAAAATTCCATGACTGGTAGCTGTGGCTGCTGCCTCAAACCCATTTGTTGACTTAGACTCTACACTTTTACCCAGTGCCTCTTATGCAATGCTAGTCCTGGGGGATGGGGGTGGGAATGGAGATGAGAAAGGCACCACTCCTTTTGGTGGGTGCACGGTGGAAAAGCCCAGGCTGGGTCTGGCTCCCATTGGACCCCTCAGCTGGCTGTACTTGTTCAGGGCATATCCTGCACAACCATTTTCAGTGGGGTATTGGTAAAGCAAGGAAGGGGTATCAGCTAAGGGAGAAGGTAGGACAGAAATGAGAAAAAGGCGATTTCAGGATTCTTGGTACTGTGCTAAGTGTTTTACAAGCATCGTCTCACTCACTGCTTTGGACCTGGTGAGTGAGAGATGAGGGGATGGATGCCAAGGGCACAGTACTAGGAATGGCAGGACTAGGGTTCCAGCCTAGGCACTCTGGCTCTGGAATGTTTGAAGGGTAGGAAGGTTGGAGCAGGTTTGGCCTGGGAGAGGAAGAGCTGGGAGGGACCGCTGCATGGCCGGGGTCGGGGGTGATGTATGTGTGCCAGCAGAGTAGGACGTGGCCAGGGAAGGAAGCCATTTGAATTTGTTCACTCAGGATACAGGGTGTGCTGACTTCTCCCTTCTCTCTGGGCCAGAGAGGAGGTGGCTAATGTACTGACATTTGGGGGCAGCAGCAGGCTCTGGAGGAATAAGGGCCCATCCAGAATTGGTCTCTTAGAAACAAAACCCCCTAAAAAGCCATTGTGGGGGTTGGGGGATTCAGAAAATGCTGGAATGTCAGAGCCGAAAGGTATCCTGAGAGTGTGGTTTCTTGCTATATCCACAAGGAATTAGGTACTTGGGAGCTAGCTTTTCATGCAGCCCTTTCATCACTGTTTTTCCTTGATTCCTTTGGTGGAATATAGACATGGTTCTAAGGACAACTCATTTGGTTGTAATGACAGCTAATTCTTAGTGAATACTTAGCACGTGCCAGGCACAACTGGACCTTTCTGTCTTGAAGCCTTCTCCTGGATCAGTTCCAGCCTCCAAACAGGAGCAGAATTGCGACAGCGTGGAGCTATGAAGTACATATAGATTTTCTCATACAGCTTCTCTCTGAGTGCAGGGGTCCTTCCCCAGGTGGGTCCAGAAAGCCCACCACTTCTTTTTTTTTTTTTAAGCATGTACTGGGGATTGAATCCAGGACCTCATGTGGGAAAGAGGTGCTCAACCACTGAGCTACATCTGCTCCCCCCCCCCACTTTTTTTTTCTTCTGTTTTTAAATTTTTTAAAAGATTACGTAAATGTTACACAAAAATATAGGGATTCCCATATGCCCCACTCCCCACACCTTCCACACCCTCCCACATAAACATAAACAACATCCTTCATTAGTGTAGCACATTCATTGCAATTGATAAGCGTATCCTGGGGCATTGCTACTGAGCATGGACCATAGTTCACATTGTAGTCTACACTTTCTCCCACACAGTTCTGCAGTTTATGGGAAGATTTAAAATGGCCTATATCTGTCATTGCAAGTCATTCAGGATGATTCCCAAGTCCCAGAAAAGCCCCCGTATTACACCTGTTTTCCCTCTCCTTGCCCCCAGAGCCTCTAGTGCCCACAGCCTCCACATCAATGTTGTAATTTCTTCCATTGCTAGAATCACAATAAGTCTATAGTGGAATACCAGTAAGTCCACTCTAGTCCATAGTTCATTCCCCAATCTGAAGATCTGGGATGGTGATGTCCATTCCACCTCTAATTAGGAGGGGGCTTCGATCCATACAGCTGATAGATGGGACTGTGTTGCTTGCACTTGTAGGCTCTCTTGTTTCCTTGGTATAGTGGTTGTCAATCCTCACCTCCTTGTTAGTTGTCCTGGATTAGTCTAATGAACTGGAGAGTAGGTGTTGCAACTCGCTGAGGCTCAGGGCCCAGCTGGCACATGGACAGCCCAAAAATTCCATTCTCTTGGACATATACCTACAAACGCCAGCACCAAGTATAGATTTAAATAGAAGGGACAGATGAGCCATGTGCCCCACCACTTCTTGATTGAGGTAATTGTCTATTGTAAGGTAGCAGTGACTGTCCCAAAGATCTTTGGCATACTGATCTGAAAGTGATTTCCCTCCAAATTCCTATTGTTCTTAATTTTGTCTTCTGTGGCTAGCCAGAGAAAATATGATCCAAGAATAGCAAATAGGTTTCTTCTTGATGACTAACTCCAATCAGTTGGTAGTAGCTGTCTGAAGTTTTGTGTGGAAAAGAGTTCTGGGGTCAAGACTGGACTCAGAAGGAAAGTCCAGGGAACAATGGCAAAATTAGCAGTTGGAGGGTAGATGGGTTTTGAGGGTTAGTAAGCTCCAATCAATGGGTAGTGATTACCTGAAGGAATCTAAGGCTGAGTGGAGTTCAGTGAGAGGAGAAGAACCACAAGAGATTATTATTAAATGCCATGGGCACAGGAAAGTCAAATGGGTGCATATGCCACAATATTAGAATTCCTTGATCAGACAGTCTCTAAGGCCCCCCAGTTCAATCCCATATGTGATATAAGAAAATGCTGGCCTTTTAAAGAGGCAGAGGAGCTGGCATGTTTGCCCCTGTAACTTCTATGCAGGTGGAATTAACTGTGGAGAAGGAGGTGGCTGGCTTGTGGATCAAGATCCCGTGCTTGGAACAGATTGGCAGCTGTACCTATGACAACTTCTGTGATGTGCTTGACAATCTCATCCCACCCGGGGAACCCTGCCCAGAGCCCCTGCATACCTATGGGCTTCCCTGCCACTGTCCCTTCAAAGACGTAAGTATTTGGGAAGGGAAGGCATTACCCTGTGACTGGAGTTAAGAGGTGTTTGGAGAGAAGGCTCCTCGCATTCTCCTCCTTACAGATGTAAGTTGATTTGTCCCATCCTGACTCACTTGGCTTTTGGGGGCCTCAGTTTACCCATCTGTGAAATGGGAGACTTGGACTCAGCTGTGATCTCCAGGGCCCTTTTGCTGTGGCATCTAATATCCCATGCTCTATATCTTGGGTAGCTCTTAGGAGAATGAGAGGGGCAGTCATGGCTGCCATCCTAGAGGTGGCTCTGGAGAGGGTCCCATCTGCAGGCTCCCACTGACCCATGGCCTGCTGGCTTTCCCACAGGGCACCTACTCACTGCCCAAGAGCGATTTCATCATGCCCGACCTGGAGCTGCCCAGCTGGCTCACCACGGGGAACTACCGCATCCAGGGCATCCTGAGCAGCGGCGGGAAGCGGCTGGGCTGCCTCAAGGTCTCTGCCTCTCTCAAGGGGAGATAATGTAGCACCAATGGCAGCAGAACACAGGCTGTGCAGAAGGTGTCTCTCTTCCTTGGTCTCTCATATGTCAAGGCCCAATTCCAACTTTCTTCTCCCTTCACACCCTTCCGGTGCTGATTCCACTCTCATTTCTGAAAATCATTTTGTGCTGCCTACATTTTAGGCTGGGGCAAACAGCCCTGACCTAAGGGAGGCTGAGTCTGGCAGTTCTCAACAGCCTGGGACATCTGCCAGACTGGCTGCTTTACTCTCCTCTCCACCCCTGTGGCTCTCTCCTTAAGAGCTTCATTCATTTCCTAAACAGTCAGGGGACAGGGTTTTAGACCCCAAGTTCAGACTGACCCAGTGTCAGCTTCCTGAAATATCTTGATAACTAATTTTTTTAAAACAAAATTTGTCCCTGACTTAAAAGCAGAGTGAGAGTATTAACATTTAAATTTTACTCCAACCCCCTTTATAATGAAGAAATTGAAGTAGTTGATCATAGCCTTTTCCTTAATTAGCTTCTATGATTAGTTTAGTAGTCTTTTCTAGGTTTTTCCAACTAACACTGGGGCACGCAGTATTCTGGAGAGGCCAGGCACATGTCGGTAGGGGAACTCTTAGGGGAGATATTGAAGAAATGCTTATGTGTTGAAAATAGACTTTGCAAACTCAGGTGCCTGCAAGACCAAGCAAGAGATAAAAATGAATGACAAGGGCCACGAGAAATATTTTGCATTCCATGTGTGTCTTCCATTTTCTGTTTTGATAGAGACATGGCTACAACAAATATTTCTTATACTATACAAAAAATAATAGCACATATGTTCTGTTACAACAAATGCCCAGTCTTGAGTTGCAGGTATAATCTAGGGTAATGAGGACTGGAGTAGGTTGGAGAGGGCATCCCCAGTCTGTAGGGGCAGCTGCTCTCTAGCTATAGCCAGTTAATGCCACATGCAAATGCAGGCCTAATATTGCCAAATATTTTCTATTTTTGCCCCTAGAGAAGCCAGAAATCCAGACTTTTATATGATACCTGACCATTTTTAAGTATCAGCAACTAATTTTTTTAAACACTGCAGGCCAAAGGGGCCAAACAGACGTGTCGGTGGGGACATCTGGCTCATGGATGGGCGTTTTGCAAACTCTGATCTAAGAGCATGGATGCCTTGTCCTTTCTGTCTCAGGATGACTCCCTCTCGCACCATTTCTCATAATGTCTCACCCCAAGGAGAAGGCTCTTCTGGTGCTAGGGGCCGTAGAGGTGGCCTCGTGTGAGGATCATGAGGTTGCTTGCCCCAAACTTGGAGCTCTGCCGGGGTAAATGTGGCAGATGCTGAAGAGTCGGTGCCACCAACAGCTGCTTTGAGGAGCAGGGATCCAGTGAAGAGAGGTTATACTCTGATGTCAGGCTCTCTGGGTTTGTTTACTGTCTCCATCATCCCGTGTCAACTTTCAGCTGTGTCTTGAACTGTGGACCAGCCCCTGTTCTGGGCTTATTTGAAGCTTGGAGTGACAATAAATCTTTTTAACCTGCTGAGAAGTCTTTGTCTTGGCTGCATATTTCATTTATCACATCTCAGGGGATCGCAGAAGCTTGTTTGTGGTGGGCTGTTTTTGTCAGAAGGAACAAAGGTGCTGAGATGACTGGGAAGCCGTTTGGAAAAAGATGAAATTAGATCCATAATTCACATCATTTGCAAGAATATTCTTCAAATGGATCAGAGATCTAAAATTAAAAAAAAAAATGAAACCATGCAAATATTGGGGGAAAAAAAAACGAGTGAAAAATGAAAAGGTAATTGATAAATCAATTGATAAATTTGCATAAGAATTTTTTTAATTGCTTGGTGAAAAACACCATAAAGAAAGTCAAAAGACTGGGAGAAAATATTTATATATAAAGAGCTGTTATTCCTAACATAATAAATGAAAAATTGAAGGACAAAGGAATAAAAACTGATAGAAAAACGGGGAAAAGACATGAGCTGACAACTCACATGCATACACACACACACACGCAAACATTTTTTAAAAGGGCCCTTAAACAGGAATATTTTTAAAAGGCAAACTCATTCCTGATTATAGAAATGTAAGCTAAACAATACTGAGATAGCATTTCTCACCTCTCAGATTGGTGACAAGCATGATGACACATTCTGTTTAGGCAAGGCTGTTGGGTGACAGGCACTCTCACAGATTGTTGGTAGGAATGCAAACTGGGACAGCGCTTGTGGAGGGGAATTTGTCAGTACCTAACAAAACTACAAAAGCATTCCCTTTTGACTCAGTCATTCTACTTCTAGGAATTTCTGCTGAAGGTACACCTCCAACAATACAATACTGCATATGCACAAGATTACTCATTGTTGCATTGTTTGTAATAGCAAACTATTAGGAATAGCCTAAATGCCAATATAGGACAGTGGCTGAATAAACTATGTCAAATCCACACAATGGAGTGCTATTTAGCTGTTCAAAAGAATGAGGAATGTCTCTATGAATTGATATGAAGTTGTTTCCAAGATAGATTTTTAAGTGTAAAAAGCAAAGTGCAAGAAAGTATAATGTGGTACTTTTCATATAAGAAAAAAAGGGATGGAGGCTAATATACATCGATCTGCTCATTTGTGGAAAAATAAATATAGGAAATATTAGCCAGAAACTCATGCAATGAGTTTTCTACAGGAGGTGGAGAGAAAGGCGAAATGATAATAGGGCAAAAAGGATGATAGGGTGGGACACTTTCTGAATGTATCTTTTTGAATGGAGGGTCCCACCCTCCCTGTAAGAAAGCCCTGCCAATTCGTTTGTAAGTTGGATCACAACCCACTCAGGAAACAGCCAATCGAGGGAGAGTACGAGTGATAGCTGTGGTTGGTAGCTGACCACAACTCAGGCGACAGGAAACTGGGACTTTCCAGCTTTTAGCACACACTGAGTACCACAGTTTATGTCAGAGCATGTTAAAGCAGAGAGCATGCGCAGGTAAGACCTCGTCTGCAAAAACCCCTGCCTGTCCATATTTCCTCCCAAACCACAAAACCCCTCCCTAACACAAGCCAACATAACGGCTGCTTCTCCCATTGTTCGAGGAGGCAAGTGCAAACCTTACTTCCTGGACTCCCCAGCTTAATAAAACTCTTTCCTTTGATTGATCAACCTTCTTGTAGGCTCCTAGTCTCTGTACCAGGCAAAGAACCAGGGAATCTGTAAGCGTACCGTTCAGAACCATAGTAATGTTTCTCATACCCGCAAAATAATTAAAATCAATATGGGAGGAAGTAAAAATTGAATGCAAAGAATAACAAATGAAATAACTATTTCAAATGAATAATACAAACACACTGAAAGGTGGGGAGTGGGGGTGGGAGAAAAAGAACCTGTTAACAGTATTTTGATGGGATACTATAAAACTAAAGACAAAAGAACTGTACAGAAATATTATACTCTAGTTAGTAATTTTTTTCCCCCCACAGAAATGGGGGTTAAGTAGGATTGAGAAGGTAATATATTGTGGATAATGAGATGATGGGGACATGTCAAAAGGACACGGAAGCCAACTTGGAGGAGCTACCAATGACCAAAACTTGGGCGATTAGAGCAATAAAAATAATAGTAGGGGATGACATATAATCCATTGAATTTACAGTAGACTCTCAATTAAATGTAGAAAGAATAATAGAAATATAAAAATCACCCTTAGGCGAACACCATAGTAATAATTGTTGCCGAGAGAAACATCTCAATTCTGAAATTAGTGGGTGAAAGTATGATGAGAAAGAGGTATTTACATAGTATTAAAATATCTCCTCACAAGATACTTAATTACAAAGGGAAAGATTTTCACTTTATAGTGGAGAACACTGGCAGACACCACCTTTACCAAGTGATCAAAATTAACCTCACCAGTAATAGGACAAATCGACATTGTGTATCTCCTAGTATGATGCGCCAACAAGGGCACAATGTCACTTCTGTGGTAGCCTTGCCAAAAAATGTATAATCTCAGGCTATTAAAAATCAGACAAACCCACATTGAGAGATACTCTACAAAATAACTGGCCAGTGATGTCTTCAAAAGTGTCAAGGTCATGAATGACAGAAGGGTTGAGGAACAGTCACAGACTGGAAGAAAATAAAGAGGTCTTATGACTAAATGCATTGTAGAATCTGAGTTGGATCCTAGGCCAGAAAAAGTGAGTCAGGCTAGTTTAGGGAATGAAAAGACAAATTTAAAACCTGGCAGAAAAACACGGCTGTGAAACACGTGGCCATGGAATTCTACCTGGAAATCCTCTGAGGGAAAGACGCCCCCACCAGAAAGTGGCTGCAAGAATCCGCGAGAATTTTCCCTGATCATCTGGGATCAAGAAAAAGCTCTAGATTTTCTCAAGGGGCCTTATCATAGGGTCCCCCACCCCCGGGGGAGTTGACAGGTAAGATAATCAATCAAAACAGCGAACAACTCGGACCCCTCCCTCAGAACATTAGCAAGTGGGAGGAATAATTAATGGTTTAAAAAGAAAGCACAGAGGCAAAATCACCCTTTTCCTCTCTCTCTGCCTGGACCAACGTGCAAGTATACCTGGAACCTGTAATGTTATTTTCTCCCATTTCTATTCTCTCCTCTTGTTTCCTTAATAAACTACTGGCCTAACTAAACTGGCATGTTCTTAAGTTCTTTTATGTAACATAGCCAAGAACCTAGAGGAAATCTGGCAACTAAAGGAACAAGGTAGGATTGCACCAATGTTACTTGGTTTTGATACTTGTAGCTATGGTTAAGATGTCAACGTTAAGATCGAAAGCTAGGTGAAGGGTATTTGGGAACTCTATTATTTTTCAGTTTCAATTTTGAATGAAAAAAAAAAAAAAGAGTCCTGCTTGTATGCAACTTAGGTACAGGAAGGGAGACAGATAAACTTTTATGTATATAAATATTACAACTGTGATATGTTGCAATATAGAGCTTCATAGGGGAATGTAGAGTCTTTGCCAGTGGGTGAGGTCAGAGAGGGGTTTCCTGAGGAAGTGAGAGTTGAGATCTGTTAAATGAGTAGGAAGTAGGTAAAGAGAGGGGAAAGAGTTCCAAATGGAGGGAATAGCATATGCAAGGACCTTGTAGCAGGGGAGCACGGTGTTTGGGAGAATTGGACAAAGGCCAGTATGGCTGGAAGGAAAAGGTGCCATTGGTGCAAGAAGCTGGAGGGGTGGGAGGGAAGGGCTCACTCATGACTTTCGGTTCAAGTGCACGTTTCCCTGATCAAGTCCAACTTCCTAAAGTTGCGCTCAACCTGAGAATTTTCCCTTGAAGGGGTCAGAGCACCACAATTTCACTTCCAGCTGGTATTGGCATACCAGAGAGAGGTTCTGCCTTTTTTGACCTTTTAAATCATACCTGGGAATTGTTTGAGGGGCTCCTGTTTGGGCTTAAGCCAGGCACAGCCTGGGCATTGTCTAATGATAGATCTTGTAGATCCTTAGAGAGCTGCCTATTGGTTTCACTCCCAGGGTCACAGGCTTCTTTTTTATTTTTATTTATTTATTTATTTATTTTAAACACTTTATTGAAGCATATCATTCATACATGAACATACATAAACTATAAGTGTTCAGTAAACATCGTGATCTTACAAAACAAACATGCATAACATCATACAGGGATCCCACACATTACCCCCCCACAAACACCCTGCATTGTTGGGAAACATTTGTTAACAAATCATGAAAGAGCATCGTCAAAGTATTACTACTAACTAGTCCGAATCTTCCTCCCCTATACATTTTTAAAAGGATTTATTTATTTATTTACCTTTATCTATTTTTATCCTCTCCCCCCCTCACCCTGGTTTTGCTGTTTCTGTGTCCATTCGCTGGGCAACTCTCTGTGTCCGTTTCTTGCCCTCTCCTCTCATCCCCGTCCTCCTGTCTTCACTGGGATTCGATCCTCAGAGCCTCTGATGTGGGAGAGAGGCGTTCTGCCACCTGCGCCACCTTAGTTCCTGGTTTTTCGGGGTGTCTCGTCTTGGCTCTCCCTTGTGTCACTCTCCTGTTATGTCATCATCTTGCTGCGTGGCTTGTGGGGCCTGGCGGCTCACCTGCGCAAGGGGTCTGGTGGCCCACACACCTTCTATATTTTTCTTTTTTAAATTTTTACCGGGAGGTCCCTGGGGTTGAACCCAGGTCCCTCCACATTTGATACGGACGCTCAGCCACCCAAACCACATATGTTCCCCTGCTACATCTCCCCAGGTTGACCAAAGATACCCAAAGTTACAGTCTCTTCCCTTACAGAATGGTCATATAATAAATCAGGCTTAGTTTTTCACCAGCATTCTAAAAACCAGACCTAGGGAGAAAAACTAGGTCTGGGGACACATGCATGGTTTCTAATATAGCAAATGTTTAGCCTACCCTAATTACACAGACTTCTTAACCACTGCACTTAGGTCACTTGGTGGCCAACTCTTAAACCCTTGACTTTATATGCAGGTAACTTCCCTTGCCCCGTCGCCCCACAGCAAATCTCAACTCTCCCATTCCTCTCTCATTCAGTGGCCTTGTTGAAGATCTGAATTTAGCGTCTCCTAAATATGATTTTGAATAGCATTCCCTTCTATGTCCCAACCATAGTCCAGCCCAATCATATTAGGACAGGTTACATTTGTCCAGTAGAGGAGTCCTGGTGGCCAGGAATCCCACATACCCATCCTCTCTATTCTCCCAAATATCTCTATTCTATCAAGTTCCAGTTTTTGCCAAAAAAGCACATGGCATCAGATAATTCTGCCTACATTGCCACAATTGGAATGATCCACTTCAGCATGCTGTCTACAATCAGAAAGTGTTTCCTGTACTAGCCACATGGTGGGCCTGAGTTTTCTCAACTGGTAGCTTACTTCCCTATTCTGATTTTGCATATTGCTCTATTCTGCATTCAAGCCTTGGCCTATCCACTATCTGCTAGGTTGGTTGTTCAATGCTAGGAGAAGCAGCAATTTTTGAATTCCTCTTCCCAGAGGTTCTCTGCAACCTAGGGTCTAATTAACTTCATGGTGTTAGTGCTTGCCCCTGAAATTGTATGCAAAATTTAGCATGTATGACTCTATGTGAATCATATGGAAGGAGGATCCATAACTTCTTTTAGAATCCTAATGAGGTTCATGATCCCAATCCCCCCAAAATCATAACACTCTGCCTTACCTGCATTTTATTCTCTGTAATCTATGATAAGGTTTCCATACACTTCCCAAAGCCTTATCACTGGGTTTATGGTCTGAGTCCCCAAAGAGCAAAGATTTTATTTTTGGTTTTTAACTGTCTTATCTCATAGGCCGCCTCCCTTTCCATCATGATGCCATAGCCACCTTACATCTCCTCTGAGAGATTATTGTTTATGGTGGTACCTTGCAGGATGGGAATTCCACTAACTCCAGATGGAATTCCTGTTATTTTCAAACCCTAGCACCAATCATCTAATAGAAGATAGAGTTGAAAAGTGATGTTCTCAATAAATAGTCATTATACTGTAGATTAATATTTTCCATACTTTCCTGTATGGGTGTTACATTTCACAATAAAAAGTATTTAAAAAATGATGTTTCCTTTAGAATGAAACAAATCATTTTCTTTCATCCCCTCAAATGAAGTTTCCTTAGTTATTAAAACCATACGTTATTATTTTTTAAAATGCAACAACACAGGCAAACAAAAAAGAGCATAACATTTCATTCATAATTTAACCCACTCAGAGATAATCCCTATTAACATTTTATGTTCTGCATATCCTTCAGAATTATTTGACTATGTGTGATTTCTTTAAAAAAAAAAACTAAAATGGAATCATGCTTCAAATTCTGTTTTAAAACCCGCTTTATTGAGATATAATTGATATACAGTAAACTGTACAAATTTAAAGTGTATGCTTTGATGTTTGGATCTATGTACACACCTGCAGAGCTATTCCCACAATCAGGATAGTGACCAGAGCCACCACTCCCAAAGCTGCCTCATGCCTCTTTGAAATGCCTCCTTCCCACCCCTTTCGCCACCAAGCAACCACTGAAATCAGAGAAAGTTAGTCTTCCAACTTGGTTCTTTTTCAAAGATATTTTGCCTATTCTAGGTCCTTTGAGTATTTCTATATGAATTTTAAAACCAGCTTGTCAATTTATACAAAAAACAAAACAAAACAAAACAAAAAAAGCCTGCTGGAATTTTTATTGGGATTGCATTGAATCTGTAAATGAATTTGGGGAGAATATCTTAATATTGAGTCTTTTGATCCTTGAATAAGATCTCTCCATTTATTTAGGTCTTCTTTAATTTCCTTTAGCAATATGTTATAGTTTTCAGGATTCAGATATTTCATATCTTTTATCAGATGTATACTTATTTTTTACATAGTTTGGAGCTACTGTAAATGTTAAAAAAATTTTTTTTATTTATACCCTCCCTCCCCCAGATGGTTCTCTCATCTATCTGCTCACTGTTTGCTCGCCTTCTCCAGGAGGCACTGGGAACCGAACCTGGGACCTCTCACATGAGAGGTGAGTGCCCAATGCCCTGAGCCACATCTGTTCCCCATGGGCTGTGGCATCTGCTGTCTTGTGGCATTTGCTTGTTTAGGTGTATGCTCATTGCAGCGGGGTGCAGTGTCTAGCTTGCTGTGGGGGGTGCAGGTGTCTAGCTCATTGCAGCAGGTGTGGCATCTGCTCATCTTCTTTAGGAGGCACCAGGACCTGAACCCGGGATGTCCCATGTGGTAGGCGGGTGCCCAACTGGTTGAGCCACATCCACTTCCTGCTGGTTTTGTTTTTAATTTTGATTTCTGATTATTTTTAGCTAGTATATGTAAATATAATTGCTTTTGTATATTGATTTTGTATCCTGCAATTTTGCTAAGCTCATGTATTAGTTTTAGTAGCTATTTTGTAGTTTGCATTGGATTTTCCACATAGATGATCATGTCAACTTCAAATAAAGACAGTTTTGCTTCTTCTTTTCCAGTCTGGAGGCCTTTTATTTTTCTTGCCTGATTTCATTGTCTAGTACATCTGGTAAAATATTGAATAGAAATGGTGAGAGTGGACATCCCTGATTGTTTCTGATCTTAGGGGGAAAGCAGTTAGTCTTTCCTCTTTATGTATGATGTTAGCTCTAGGTTTTCTGTAGATACCTTTTATCAGTTGAAGAAGTTGCCTTCTCTTTCTAGTTGCTGGGAGTTTTATATCAGGAATGGATATTGGATTTTGTCAAATGCTTTTCTGTTCCTATTGAGACAATAGGTTTTTCCTTCTCAGTTCATTAATATGGTGAATTGTGTTGATTGATTTACAAATGTTAAACTAACCCTGTGTTCCTGGGGTAAACCCCACATGGTCATGATGTATTATCCTTTTAATATACTGTGGGATTTTATTCGCTAAATTTCATTTAGAATTTTTACATCTGTGCCCATGAAGGATTTTGGTATGTAGCTTTATTTCCTTGTAATGCCATTGCCTGGTTTGATTAACATACTGTTTTTAGCACTTTTTACCACTAATAAATCACAAATATCCTTGCACATCAATAGGTATATATGCAGATCAGTAGTCCTTGCACACAATGAATACCTCCCCCCACACCCCAAACTGCCTCAGCCCCTTCAATCTAACTCAACTCTAAGAGGCCTTAAAATATCAGAGAAGTTAGAAAAAAAAGAGAAGTGCTCTTCTAGGTAGGGAACAGTCACACCATTGAGTTATTAGCAGGAATGTAAGTCTTGCTGAAACATGAAAATGTAATGAAAGATCACCAAGAGATATGTTTTTGTCCCTAACCTACTTCCTTGTATACTTATATCTTCAGGGCAACAGAGTAGTAACTTGCTGATGGGAAACCCATCTATTTTCACACACGTGGTGAAAAGATAAATTATTTCTATTTTTGGCTTTCAGAACATCAGGGCTGGAAGAGCCCTTAAGAATCGATTAAGCCAACCTCTGTATTTCACAGATGGGGAAACTAAGACTGAGAAAGGAGGAGGAACTTTACCAGGATCCCGTAGGAAATCAGTGGCAGAGGCAGGGCTGAGCAAGATTACTGCTAAGGTCTAATTTTGCTCTGAGTCTATGACTCTTCTATTTAGAATAGTATCTTAAATAGAAAACTCCTTTACCCAACATACACTTTTTCTAAATCTGATGCTTTAAAGGCAACTGCCCAAGCATAAGAGAAAGCAATTGCTTTTGCATTTGCATTTATGCTTGGTCTCTCTTTCCAGGGACATCATGAGCAAGTGACATCCCTTTTGCCATTGAGGCTGATACTATGGATGGTTGTATTTGATTGATTCAAGGGTACGAAAGTCCTCAAAGAAATCCAAAATGAAAATATGCATACCCTGAGCAGTATCAGTACTAACTTGTATCACCTACATTTCTCTTGGAAGGATAAAAAAGTTGCTAATTAATATAGAGATGTTGGGTTGATGACTGTATATGACATCCACAATGTAAGTCAAATTGGGGATGGGAAGAGGGGAGAGCTATCAGAATAAAAATAGATAATTATGCATAGACACCTGTGGAGTTGGCTATGGAATGGTTGATGGGTTGGTTCAGCTCATAGAGGGCTTGGTATGTACCAAATATACACCCCAAAAGGCCCATGATGCTAATCATGACGTCCTTTGCAATGGTGATGCAGCTCATGTCTTCAGGGTAAAAGGTGAGGATCTCCAGGAAGGGTGGGATGATGAGGGCCAGGGCACTGCTACTCACGGAGCCCACCAGGGAGATGATCAGGTCCAGGCGGGGGATAAGGATGGCTGAGAAGCCTGTGGGGAGAGAAGACATTTAGAATACCCAAATGTCCCTGTGAGAAGGGAGCGCTACCATGCTGCCTCCCCTGGATATGAAAGAACTTGGCACACAGTAGGGGCTCCATGGGTGTTTTACCTCACCCAGTCACTGAATCAACCTTTTTTTTTTTTACATCTACATGATACATAGCCACTGTCTAGAAGCAAGGATGGATACAAAATGAGGGTTGGCTCTTTTGCTATCAGAATCTCCATCACTTGTTTTCCTATTCTTAAAGGATCCTGGATATAAAACATGAAGATGCTCACACACACACCCCATCCCTTATCTTCTATAAACACTCCTAAATCTCCATGTCTTATACACGTGATTAATATATGCTGTGGATTTTCCAAGAGAGTCCCAATTTCAAGAATGTTTGATAAGTAAATACACAAGTTATGTGATTTAATTTTATATAACTAGATGATTTTCCTATAAACCGATTAGGGGAAAACTGTCCCAGAAAGCAAGTATAGCTTGCTGGATCTTGAAGAAAAAATCACTTCTTTCTGACACTGTTCTATCCTATTTCCAACATATGCAATCTGAGATTGAAAGAGACTCATAGACTGTCAGAGTTGGAAATCCATCACTCTGCTGATGTGGCTCCGTGCTCACTGCTTTCCTTTATCAAATATTTAATAAGCAGCTTGCCAGAGGAGGTACTGAGAAAAATCCCTGTCCTGCAGGAGCACTCACAATGAAGGGGGCAGAGATATATTAAAAAAACCCCAATCCGCATGTTTTCCAGGCACACTGCAGGAGTGATATAAAAGGCTCATATCTGCTTATGGCTGCCCACTGACCAAACTCTTCAGCACAAGGCCCTGTAGCACTTGGACCTGCCCAATGCTCTGGCCTCATCTATCAGCACTCCTTACTGCTTTTAGCTCTCCAAACAGACCATATGCAAACACTTGCCTCAGGGCTGCTCTCTAAGGCTGGAACATTCTTCACGTCTCCATCTACAATATCACCTCCCTGATCTGATGCAAGCTGAGTTACAGGACCTTCTTATGTGCTCTTAGAGTATTCTCTACTTACCTCCATCTTCACCCATCACAATGTGCTGGAATTATTTCCTTGCATGTATTTCCCAATCATCTGTAAGCCCTGAGAGGGCAGGGGCTACATCTTCATCATTATTCTGCTGTTGTATCCCTAGTACCTAACACAATGCTGGGCACATGGTGGGCACTCAGCAAATGTGCATTGAATGAATGGAGGGTAAAGGAATTGATAAATGAATAAAGGAGGAGGATGTGGTCATTCAGTGTATACCAAAAATAGGACACGTCTTTAGAAGGCCAGCTGTCTCTAGCTAGTCCTCTGATCCTGTGGGATCTGGACTACTCAGTCTTTCTCTTCAGCATACACCCTTGGTACTAGGAATCTTAAAACAATATATTTGCATGTTCATGCTGGCTTGGTACAGACTGGGAACTCTCTGTAATACCTTAAATCAGGAAGTGGGTGTACACTTTCTGCTTACAGAACCCCAGTTGTGGGGAGCTTATGGCCCCATAGCATGTTCTGCTGGACAGCTCCAAGAATTACATAATTTCTCCTGACCCTGAACCAAGACTTGATTCCTGCAACTTTAAACTCTGACTCCTAGAGTGATGAAGATCAAGCTTGCTCTCATTCCTGCACAATAATCACATAGAAATGCCCCCCTGGGTCTTCGTTTCCCCAGACAAAACATCCCTAGTTCTTTCACTCATAGGGCACCCTTTCTTATCCACCTTCTCTGGATATGCTGAATTTGGCTGGTCAGCCATAGAAAGAATTCTCCACCTCTGCTCATGATGACTCCTAAACACCTGCAATGACACCTAACTTAGAATGAATGAACAGAAGGAAGCATGAAGGAAAGAAGAAAGGGAGGGAGGAGAAAAGGGTGCACCTGACAATGATCTCTAGCACTTTTAACAATTCAGCCCCTTGGTTTTTTGTTTGTTTTTTCCCCTATGGCTAAACACCACTTTATGATATGGAACTTGATAGGAAGGGGTGTGGTACTGTGGAAAGACTTGGGTTTTGGTGCTGCTCAGCCTGAGTTCAAATCCCAGCTCTGTTACTTTACCAGCTGTAGGACTTGGGCATGTTACTTAATTTCTCTGGGCTGTAGTTCCCTCAGGTGGTAATATTACATTGCTAGACTGTCTTGGGTATTAGGTAGTGTCAGCAAAGTGCTTGGCATCTAAGAGGCACTCTATATTTTATATGAATGGATGACTGAATGAATGAAGTCCCTCCCCCACAAACCAGTCAACATATACCTTCCATATGTGGGCAGTAGAGATTACTTTAATATTTACTATGTGCTAGCTGTGTTAAGCCCATTTTTCAGGAGGAAAAGTTGAGGTTCAGGGAGGTGAAGTATCTTGCCCAAGGTCACAAAAAAAGCAAATGGCTGAGCCAGTGGTAGTGGGGTAGGCACCAGTGTGCCTCCCAGATGTGGCTTTGGGCAAGGAGTGCCCTTTTATCCTACTCACAGGTCAGACAGACCAAGGCTGTGCGGATAGACAGGTCTGCAAACAGTGCCCAGCTCTCTGACACCTGGGAGATGGCGAAGGGGATGATGATCTCAGCCGGGATGTGAAACTGGAGGGCGTAGGTGAAGAAGATGCCAATAGAGTACATCAGCTTGACCGACTGGTACAACCTGCAGACAGATGGCTAGGATGTGAAATGGGATGCAGCTCCCTGGGAAGGTCTGTTCAGGACTCACTCCTTGCTCTGAAGCTGGTGCTTGTCCCTGAGTTATAGAAAGGGCTAATTTTCAACCATTCATGCCAGGCTGGCCATCAGAGTTGCCTGGGAAACTTGCTAAAAATGCACATGACTGGAGATGCTGATTCAACAGGCCTGGGACTCAGCAATCTATGCCTCTTTTACTTTTATTATTGTCTTTAAAGTAATAACTGCATAGAGTAAAATTCACATTATAAAAGGCATACAGTGAAAAGCCTCCCTCAAACTCTTGATCCACAAGCAACCACTCATGTTTTCCTGCGGCCCTTCCAGAATAACCTGTGTAAATGCAAGTTGACACAGAATGTAGCACACACGTTACACACACACACACACACACACACACATGGCAGCATCCTTTGCACATTTTTTTTTTCATTAACTATTTCTTGGAGATTGTTCCCTCTTAGTACCCATAGAACTGTCTCTTTTATTTAAGAGTTGCTTGGTTTTGCAATCCATGTACTATAATTTATTTAACCAGTCCCTGATTGATGGATATTTAGATTATTCCTTGTTTCTTGCCAAGTAAAAAATGATGCAAAGAATATCTTTGTGCATATATCTATGCACATATAGTATACAACCTCAGGAGTAGAAATGGTTGGGTAAAAGTATATGTGATTTTAAATTTGACAGCCTGTTTGCTGTCCTAGTGTGCAAGAGTGCCTTTGTCCCCACACCCTTGCCAAAGCTCAGTGTGTGACATTGGTCTTAGCCATTGTGTATTTTTTTAAACTGGATTTCTGCAATTATGAGGGAGACAAAGCATCTTTTCAAATGTAAAATGGCCATTTAAAATTTTTTCTGTGAACTGTTTGTTCATGTCCTTTGCCCATTTTCTCTTGGGAAGGGGTATTTTGTTTTGTTTTTTCCTTTTTGGGAAGAGTTATTTGTTTAAGGCTCCCCACAAGATTCTGGTGACCAGCCAAATTCAAAGTAGGCTCGAAGCCTTGTAGGGCCCAATCCCCACCTTTCCAGGTGAAGCCCCGGGAGGAAACCGTCCTGCCCAGGTAGCCAGTGGCAGCCTGACCTGCCCAGAAGAAGGAACAGCATAGCAGGATGCCTTCTTACTTACATACAGCACTTCACAACTTCAAAGAAATTCCACATCTATTTTCTCATCAAATCTTATGGGTGGGGTCGGTGATATTTTTCTCATTTTATAGCTGTGGCTTTGTGGGTAATGAATACCCCATTATCCTACTCACCTGTCTGAGTAATAGCTAACACTCAGGGAGGGCTGACTGTGTGCCAGGCACTCTTCTCAGCCTTTTACGCGTATTTAACCAATTAATCTTCATAATAACTCCACGAGGTAGCATAGCAGCCATCTGTGCTGTTTGCCAAGTACTCCAAGTTCTTCCTGGCACAGGGTAGAATCATGATTCTCTGCCCTCTTGGAGTGAGATGTGGCCATATGACTTGCTTTGATTGATGAAGTGTGAGCAGAAGAGAGGTATGCCACTTGCAGGTAAAGATTTTCCAGCTTCATGGTAAAGTGTATGTTTCACTGGGTTCTCTGCGTGGCAACCAGCAACCTTTCGGAGAGTGGCTGTTCCATCAGCCTGTGTCCTGGAGCCCTAGCCATGCCATAGGGTAGATGTAGCATGAGCAAGGACTAAGCATCTGTGTGTTCGGCCCCTGAGATTTTTGGAGTTGTTATGGGAGCACCACCTAGTCTCTATCCTGACTGATAAAGATAAGTATGATTCTAATTTTCCAGAAGACTTTAAGAAGATCAGGTAGTTTGTCACATAAGAGCCAGGATGCAAATTCCATTGGTTGGCTTTAGAGCCTGTGCTCTTAAACACGTGGCTATACTGACATCTTGGTCACTATGTGCCCAAACGCCAACTGCCAAAATGTTTGTTGAATGAATGAATGTCCAGTTAAACATAAGGTCTTCTGACCAAGTTCCAACTGGGCACAACAATGGCAGCCTAGGTCCAGCTTTGGTATTGGGGGTCTAAGTGGAGGTCCTTCTGTGGGACCCTCAATCACTACTGTCCATCCCACAACCATTCCCAGATCATCCCGTTTCATGGTCATTGCACCTTAGCCTCAGACAGCTTGGATTTGAGCTTCAGCTCCTCACAGTGTGGGCTGAGCAAGTCACTCACAGCCTCTCCAAATATCAGCCTCCTCATCTGCTAAATGGAGCTGATAGTAACAATGCTAATTCATAGAACTGTTGTGAGGATTAAATGAGGTACTGCACAGCGCCCCTATTATCCAATTTAGCTGTTATTCTATGTAACACCAACATGCAAGGCTCATAAAGTCACACTCTGCTGCTAAGGCTCAGATCCCACGCCTCTTCCCACCATCACCCCAAGGCAGGCAGGGACGTACCAGCAATTGGGCAGGTTGAGGGTGATGCTGGCCTGGGTGCCCGGCCCAAACTTCATGTAGCCCAATGTTCCCAGGCATATGTAGAGGACGATGACAAGGGACATCCCCAAGTATAGGACAAAGGAAAACTGCTGCGGGTGCTTCATCTGGTTTTTGAGAGGCAGGACCTAGAGGTGACAGGAGGTGGGAAAAGAAAGGTAGGAAGAGATATGATACATTGTGAAGGCGCAGGGATCCCCAAAGTGCAGACTTCCCTCTCCAGGTGGGCCCAGAGCCAGGAAGTGGCCTTTCCCCACATTTAACCCCCTTTATCTCCCCAACTGCCGGGACTCCCCACCCCTGTTTTGGCTGATTAGTAAATTATCATTCAGTCTTCAAGGCCATGGTCAGATGACCCTCCGTTTTGAAACCATTTTTACCTCAGCTCCTCATGCAAAATGAATCATGCCTTCCTCTGTGCTTTTGCTTATGTATCAAATGGGTCTGTGTTCAACGGTAGACAGGACAGCTACCACATCTTATTGTTTGCTTTTTTAAAACAGCCTTATTGAAGTATAATTGACAATTTGATAAGTTTTGACACACACACACTGCACACATACACATACCTAGAAAATCATCACCACACTCGAGGTGTGAAAATATCCATCACTCCCCCAAATCTCCTCATGCCCCTTGGAAATCCCTCCTTCCTGCCCCTCCCTGCTCCCCATACCATCCAGATCTCCAGGCAACCACTGATGTGTTTTCTGCCCCTCTAGATTAGTTTATATTTTCTAGAGTTTTTAATAAACAGATTATCCAGTTTGTACTCTTTTTTTGGTCTGGTTTCTGTCACTCAGCATAATTATTTTGAGATTCATCCATGTGGTTACATGTATAAACAGTTTGGCCTTTTTATTGCTGACTAGTGTTCCACTGTATGGACATACCACAGTGTGTTTATCCATTCGCCTTTTGTTGGACAGTTCAGTTGTTTTCAGCTTTTGGCTGTTACAAATAAAGCAGCTATGAACATTCATCTACAAGTCTTTTATGGACATGTGCTTTCATATCTCTTGGGTAACTACCTAAGAGTGGAATGACTAGAACATTTGTTAGGTGTATGCTTAACTTTTTCTGTTTTCCAAAGTGTTTGAACCATTCTACATGCTTACCAGAAAGTTCCGCTTGCTCTAAATCCTTGTTAACACTTTCTATGATCAGTTTTTTTTTTTTAAGATTTCTTTATTTATTTACTTTTTATCCATTTACCCTGCATCCCCCGCCCCATTTTTGCTGTTTTTGTGTCCATTCATTGGGCAATTCTCTGTGACTATTTCCTGTCCTCTTCCTTCATCCTTCTCCTCCTGTCTTCACTGGGATTTGATCCTGGCAACCTCTGATGTGGGAGAGAGGTGCTCTGCCACCTGTGCCACCTCAGTTCCTGGTTTTTCGGTGTGTCTCGTCTTGTCTCTCCCCTGCGTATCTCTCCTGTTATGTCATCATCTTGCTGCGTGGTTTGGCGGGGCCAGATGGCTCACCCACTCGTGGGGCCTGACAGCGCGCCCGCGCACCTTCTATATTTTTTCTTTATTTTATTGGGAGGTCCCAGGGATTGAACCCAGGTCTCCCCATATGGGAAACGGATGCCCAACCAGTTGAGCCACATCCACCCCTATGATCAGTCTTTCAAATTTATTTTTTATTTAGTCATTCTGTTATCTTTCAATGATTTAGTGGTACGTGTCAAAAACTGATGGGCCAGAAGTTCTGAGGGGAGGGAGAGGGAAAAATAGGTGTAACATAGGGCATTTTGGGGACATTGGTTACAGGCCATTATATATTTTGTCAAAACCTATAAAATTGTGCTGTGTAAAGTGTAAACTATAATGTAAACTATAGACCATGGTAAGTAGCAATGCTTCAATATGTGTTCATCAATTGTAACAAATGTACCACACTAAAAGATGTTGTTAATGGGAGAAAGTGGGGGAGAAGGATGGGGTGGGATATATATATATATATATATATATATATTTTTTATTATTATTTTTTTTATTTTTTATTTTTTTATTTTTTATTTTTAGGAGGTACTGGGGATTGAACTCAGGACCTCGTAAATGGGAAGAAGGCACTCAACCACTGAGCTACATCTACTCCTAATCCCTATATTTTTTATGTAATGTTTATGTAATCTAAAGCTTCTTTAAAAATAAAAAATAAAAATAAAAAAACCAAACTGGTGGGCTGCATTTTGTTTGGCATTTATAGTGTTTTTACTTTTTAAAACAATGTTAAATTTAAAAATCAGGAAAACTTGCATAAAATCCAGTTTCTGCCTTCTTTGGAAAATAAGGAGAGCTGTCAATAACAGTGCTAACAAACCTCCATGGCAATAATTGGCTTGAGCTGAGTGGCACCTGCTCCCTTGAGGTGAGCATATGCTTTTTAATTTGCCACAGTCCACACCCTTCTCTATTGTCTAACTCATGGCTCATTTTTCTCACTTATGTTGCAGACCTGGTCCTTGTAGACATTTAAGTTTGCAAATGCTGCCCTGGGGCTTAGTGCAATGTATGGAGCAGGAACCACCTTATGGGTGAATACTGACTTTCCCTTCCACCAGAAGATTATATTCTATAGTTTTCATAAATATTATTATTTAGGTATCTGGAACAATGACCCACTGCCCTAACGAACACCAGGAACCATTCACTCAAACCCCACATCAATCTTACCGTACTGATGCCTTCAAATGTGAAGATGGCTGTACCAAAGAACAGCAAGAAGGTCTTCCAGCCTGCCACCAAGGGTAGGTTTCTAGGATCTGGGATTTCCTGAAAGGGAGTAGAAAAGAGCTTTGGCTTTGCCATAGCATAGAAGTCATCCCAAATCATTGGCAGGTAGAAAGCTGAGTCATACTTAACTTCTCAATAGAGACCGTGAGTAGAAGAGTCCCCCATAAGAATAGAGCACTCAGCCAGCCCTCTGGCCTGTCTTTGCATGTGAGGAAAGAGCGATCCAGGCAGGAGAGGGACTTGCCCAAGGCCTCTCTGAAAGCTAGTGGCACAGCCGGGATGGGGATTCGGATCTCCTGTTTCCTAGCCACTAACCCTCTTTCCCATCACTTCTCTCAGGGCCATGCAGTCCACTAGCCATTGTAGCTAAATGTGAGGGATTGGTTGTTTTAATAGACACCTGTGCTAGGCAGAATTACGGCCCCCCAAAGATGACCCCACCCTAATCCCCAAACCTGCAAATATGTTCTATTATGTGGCAAAGGGGAATTAAGTTTGCAGTGGGAATTAAGGTTGCTAATCAGCTGGCCTTAAAATGAGATTTTTCTGGATTATCCTGAGTTATCTGGGTGGGCCCAATGTAATCATGAGGGTCCTTAAAAGAGGAAAAGGGAATTGAAAGAGTGACCCAGAGAGATGTCAGCATGAGAAAAGACTCAGCCTGATGTTGCTAGCTTTGAAGATGGAAAGGGGCCTTGGGAAGGCCAAGGCAGCCTCTAGAAACTGGAAAAGGCAAGAAAATGGATTCTGTCCTAGAGGCTCCAGAAAGGAGTGCAGCCCTGCTGACACCTTGGTTTTAGTTAGTCCAGTGAGATCTTCAGAACTGTAGGATAAACTTGGGCTGTAAACCACTGTTTGCGTTAATTTGTCATAGCAGAAATAGGAAACTAATACAACCCCAAAGGCTTTCAGATGCAAAGAAATGAATGTAATGGTGGAATTCAGGGTCTGTGATCATGTACCATGGGCTTGGGAAGTAAAACAGACTAGGATTAGTGAGAAAATTACTTTCTGTGTAATGTATCATTTTCCTTGTCTGTTAACTGGGGATAAAGACAGTACTTACCAAATAGCATTATTGTGAAGATTCAATGAGTTAATATATGTAAAGAGCTTGGCACCAAGTAAATCAAATTCTTCTCTTATCCATGTGACTCTTGTCAACCTACCACTGTTACAATTTTTGTTGGTTACTTAGTGTTTATTTCCCTTAATGAAATGTAACCTCTACAAGAGCAGATACTGGCTGTTTTAATTTAGGAATGAATCCCTAGCCCATGCATAACGCCTGGGTCACAGAAGGTATCAATAGCTATTTGTTGAATGACTCATTGTTATCCCACGTGACAATGATGATGGTGAGGTTGACGCGACAATGATTAGTTTCTTGTGACGCAGAAGTGTTCACAGATGTCGGCTCCCTCACCTCCACCTGCCGTATTGATAACAGCCCTCCCCAGGTGCCTCGGGGCCCTGGACGTTTTCCCCCTACTGTGGTGGCTTCAGGCACAGACCTGTATGATATACTCAAAGATGAGAGCCATGCTCCCCAGGGTGGTGATGTTGGCCAGGGTGGAGAGGACAGCCAGCACCTTGAGATTCTGGATGAGCACCAGCAGGATGAGGAAGGGCAGGATTGTAAGCATATACAGGCGGATGTCCAGGATGTGCGTTAGCACCGGTATTGTCCTGGAGTGGCAGGTATTGGAGGTCTCGTGGGCTTCTTCCACAACCTGATGAGGAAGGAGCATAGTCAAGGGAAGCACAATTAGGGTTGCCAGATAAAATACAGCATGCCCAGTGAAATTTGAATTTCAGGGGAGTCCACGTAGCTCAGTGGTTGAGCACCTGCTTCCCTCGTATGAGGTCCTGGGTTCAATCCCTGGTACCTCCTAAAAAAAATTGAATTTCAGATGGATTACAAATAATTTCTTAGTGTAAGTATATCCCAAGTATTGCACAGGACATACTTATAGTGAAAATTATTTGTGGTTTATCTGAAATTTCAATTTAACTGGGTGTCCAGTAATTTTGTCAAGTCTGGCAACCCTAACTCTGCCAGTGGTTGTGACAACCAGAAACCCTTAGAATCTTAAAATCTCAAAGCTGAAAGGACCTTTTGTGATCTAGCCCAATCTCTTCTTCCCTACGAAATGGTTGTTTTTGTGCATTTATCCAGAGAAAGGGAGTTCGTTACAGCACAAGAATATCCTCTTCAACTTTGGATTGCCCTAAAGTTAGACAGCTCTGAGTATTGAACAAAATCGACCTGCTTGGATATTCCATCCACTCTACTTGTCATAGTCTGGCTGTTTGGGTGCACAAAAACAATGCCACAAAGCCAAGAAAGAATGTCTTGAATGCAATTAGGGGAAGATTGTAGCTTGTTTGTCTTCTGTTTAGGTAGGCAACTTCTTCATGAAAACCCTGAGATACCTCAGGTGAATCTCACCCATGCTTTTCAGGCTAAAAATACTCCATTATTTTGACAAGTTATGATTGGACTGATTACAAGCCTCTCTCTCTCTATCCTGAGTATATGCCTCAGAAGTCGCTTTACTTTCTTGATGATCCTTTTAAAATATGATTCCCAGGACTGAGAGAACTCCCAAGAGTGGTCTGATCAGGGAGTAGAATCGAGCTGTCTCCTCCGTGCTTAGAACACTACACTTTTGCTAATACAACTCTAACAGCGGGAGGTCTATTTTGCTCTCACTCTGTCCAGAGTGTTACCTGTTGCAAATTGTCTGCCATAAACATAAAATAAACACTGCAGAAGCCCAGCTGGGTGATTATCAATAAGAAGCTGACCGTATACCTGGAAAGAGAAAGGGGCAGACAGTGGGAGAAAACAAACATTAAAAGTTTTTTAGCTTGCATTTATTTTTAGTTTTTGAAACAAGTACTTCTGTTGATTTTATTTTTCCCAACTTTTTTATTTAAAAAATTTCAAACCCACAGAAAAAGTTGAAAGAAGAGTACAATCAGCATTCATGTCCCCTTTGACTAGTTACACCAATCCTTAACTTTTGGTCACAATTACTGCGTTCTCTCTTCCTGCCTCCCCCCGCCACCCAGACACTTTTTTTTCCCCAGAAACTTTTGAAAATCAAATTGCATATATCATTAACACTTCTGTCTGAAATACTTCAGCATGCCCTTCTTAAAAATCTATAATAATTTGAAAATCAACTTCAATATCCTTGAATATATAGTCCATATTCAAAATACCCTGTTTTTTTTGCCAAAATACGTTTTTGTTTAATTAAAATTTTTTTGTTTTTGTTTTTTAAAGGAGGTCCCAGGGATCGAACCCAGGACCTCGTACATGGAAAACAGGTGCTCAACCACTGAGCTACATCCGCTTTCCCAAAATATCTTTTATACCTGTTTATATTTGTTTTTTATTCAGGATTTCTTTTCGTTTCTTGGCTGCTAAAACAAATACCATTCAATAGTTTGGCTTAAACAATAGGAATTTATTGGTTCACGGTTTTGAGGCTGGGAGAAGTCCAAAACAGAGGCATTAGCAAGGTGGTGCCTTATCCCTGAAGATTGCGGCATTCTGGGACTGGCTCCGGCGACACTTGGTCCTTGGCTTTTCTGTCCCATGGCAATGCACATGGACTGTCTTTTCCTTTATCTTCTGGGTTTTCTTATTTTCCAGCTTCTTGCTGCTCCCTGTGGCTTTTTTTTTTTTCTCTCTTTCTGAATTTCATTTTGCTTATAAAGGACTCCAGGGATTCCGGATTAAAGCTCAACCTGACTCAGTTGGGCCACACCTTAGCTGAAGTAACATCTTCAAGAGGCCCTATTTTCAATGGGGTCACACACACATAGGACTAGGAGTTGCAACCTGAACATGCCTTATGTGGGGGACATGATTCAGTCCCCAATAGGAGCTAAGTAAGATTTGTGCATGCAATTGTGCATCCTTATTTTGTCTTCTTTCATGTAGAACCACCCCACAGAGATCCACCTTCTTTGCTTTTCATGACATTGGCTATTTTGAAGAGTCCAGAGCAATTGTCCTGTAGAATGTCCCACATTCTGGGATTGTCTGATTGTTTCCTCATAATTAGAGGAAATACTACATGGGTGATATTTTGTCCTTCTAGTTCATCTTATTAGATGGCACATGATGTCCTATTGTCCCACTACAGTACTGACTGTCGGATCTTTCTATTGTAAATGTGCATTTTCCCCTTGGTAATCTGTGGGGTAAAATTTTGAAATGGCAAGAATATCCCATTCCCCAAATCAATGGTTTTAACAGTTACAGTTGATCCTTGCCTGAATCAATGATTTCATCAATGATTGCAAGGTGGTGATATTTCTAATTTTGTCTCTTCTTTCTTTTAAATTTATTAGCTGGCATTTAAGAGAGAGATATTTTTCCTTTCTCTCACTCTTGCTCTCTTTTGTATCACAATGGACTCATGTTCTTTATTTTTCTATTCAATATATTATAATCCATTATTGTCATCATTCTTTTGGATTTTTAAAAAGATTTATTTATTTACTTTTTATCCATTTTTATTCCTCCCCCACCCTGTTTATGCTGTTTCTGTGTCCAGTCACTGGGCAATTCTCTGTGTCCGTTTCCTGCCCTCTTGTCTCATCCTTCTCCTCCTGTCTTCACTGGGATTCGGTCCTGGGAAACTCCGATGAGGGAGAGAGGCGTTCTGCCAACTGCGCCCCCTCAGGTCCTGTTTTTTCGGCAAGTCTTGTCCTGGCTTTCCCCTGCGTCACTCTCCTGCTATGTCAACATCTTGCTGTGTGCTGCGCACCGACGCGTGGGGCCTGATGGCACACCCACGCGTCTCCTCTCACGGGGCCTGACGGTGCACCTGTGCATGGGGCCTGGGGGCTCACCCACTCGCGGGGCCTGACGGTGTGCGTGCTCGCGGGACCTGGTGGCGCACGTACCTTCTATATTTTTCTTTTTTTAATTTTTACTGGGCGGTTCCAGGGATTGAACCCAGGTGCCTCCATATGGGAGAGGGATGCCCAACCATTTGAACCACATCCATGCCCTTTTTGGATTCCTAAACTGGCTCAAATTTGGAGACACATTTAATTTTTAAGGGAACAAAATATGTTCCTCTAATTAGATTCTAATATTTAGTTCAGTGTTTTTCACAATTAGGTTGAAGCAACAATTGCATCACAATCATGTAGGTGGGTCTCACATCAGGCCTATTGTATCAGAATCTTGGTGTCAGATGAGACTTTGGGATGTGCTTTATTATGGAGATAGTCAAGCATAAACACAAAAGCAAAGAAATAATAAAGTGAATCCTCATGTTACCCACCGAAGCGTCAACAGTTAACTTTTTGCCAATCTTCTTTCATCTATCCCTTCATCCCCACAACAGATATACTAATTTTGTTGGAGTATTTTATAGCAAATCAGAGCCATCAAGTTATTTTACCTATAAATAATTCGGTATGCAGCTCTAATGGATAAGGACTTTAAAAAAATATATAACCATCATGCCATTATCATCCCTAACAAATTAACAATTCCTTTATACCCTTTATATCACTGAATACCTAGTTCATATTCAGACATCTCTAATTTTCTCAAAAACATCTACTTTATAGTTGGTTTCAATTAAGATTCAAACAAGCCTATATATTGCATTTTGTTATGAGGTCTCTTACATTTGTTTTGAATAATTATATTCCTCTTTTGTTTTTTTTCCTCTTGCGTTGTTGTTGTTGAAAATACCAGATCATTTGTCCTGAAGTGTGTCCCACTTTCTAAATTTATTTGATGACTTCCTCATAATGTCATTTACCTTGTCTCTCTATCAACTGTGTTTCCTGTAAACTGATATTAGATCTAATAGCTTGCTTAGATTCAGGTTCTTTTTTTTTTCCTGGCAAGAATATTTCAGAGTTGGTGCTCTCTACTCACCATTGCATCCCATTCTGAGACACACCATGTCTGGTTGTTCCGTGTCTAAACATGGGAAGGAGATGCGGCGATGAGTAAGGGGTTCAGTGGTGGCAGTGCAATCTCTCCTTTATAAAGTTTCCTACTGACTTTCCACCAAATCTGAGCATCCATTGATGGTTGTTGCCTAGATGGGATAGGCAGTTTTTTTTTTTAAACAAATCAATTTTATTGATACATATTAATAAAGCATAAACCCATCCAAAGTGTACAATCAGTGGTATTTGGTATAAACACATAATTGTACATTCATCACTTCAGTCCTTATTAGAGCATTTTCATCTGGAATGGGCAGTTTTAACACAAGCTCCCTAGGTATCTTTTAGCCCACTGAAAATGACAAACCATAAGGTGCAGTGTAACGGATGAGGAGTTGGATGCTCTGGGCTCCAGTCCTTGCTCTACCACTAAGTTCCTACATTTTTATTCAGGGTGTCGTCAGAAATGGGTAAACCTTGATGAGAAAGGATAGATAATTGTAAGGCTTCCATTATTACTGGCCCATGACTTCGCCTGTCTGATTATCAGAGTGACTCCTGGTCAGGAGACCAAAGACCTACTGAGACTCCCAAGAGAAGGGCTGTGGAAGGGACCCCGGCCATGATGTGGACACCTCACCTCCTGCGGGACTCTGCTGGGAAAGGCTGCAGCCTTAGGTTCTTGTCAAGTCTATGCTCCATCCCCATCTATGCCTATGACCTTGGATACATCATTTTACCTTTATGGGTCTTGGTTAGCTCTTATTTCAGGACAATAAAAACCCACAAGGTTGTTGAGATGACCAGAGGGGCTAAGACATAGAAAAGCGTTTTGTGCACATGGAGTCCTCTTACAAGGAAGGGAACTACTCAAATGTTCACCAACAAGGGAATGATCAAATGAAACTATGTATACACCCACACTGGGGAACACCGAGAGCTTCAAAAAATAATGCGGTAGATCTATATACCCCAACATGGAGAGAAATGAGAGGCTCATTCTAGACAAAAAAGCAAATTGCCAAACTCAAGTGAAAGAAAATACAAAACAAAATATGTATTTCCATTCACGTACATAAATATTCATGTACATGCAGAGAAAACAGCACCTAGAGGGATATTTACTAAACAGGTATGGGTAATTGAGGCAGGATAGATTAGGGCCCTAAGGAGAAGGGGCAGAAAACCCAATGAGTTACACAAACACCACCTGGAAAGAAAGCCTTCAGCCTGCTAACTCACAGACACGTTAACACAAACAAGTTATCAAAAGGCAGCTAGCAGCTCCCACCTAGTGGCTGGGTTATCAGAATGTAACTTGCAACATTCTCACAGGGCAGAAAGAATATCAGAAAGGGCCCCACCATCACCACCTGCATACTTTTCATAAACACCTCACACCAGCTCAGGGCTCAAGGACAGTAGCCAGAAGCCAATGACCACCGGACAGAAACCCCTAGAAACCAAATCACTCAATACATTTCCCCCCTCTTTGTCCTAAATACCCCAATCAGCATAAACCCTAACCCCCAATGATAGCCAATAAAACCAGAAACCCCTAGAGAGGGGGTGTGCATCTCACCCTGTAGCACGGCTCACACCCATGTCTCAGGTGTGTAACTATCTCTTTTCTAATTTTTTAATAAACTCTCTTCTCCCTTGATGCGACATAGCCAAGAACCTGGACCTCGGTTCTGGTAACATAATTGCTTCTAGGGTGAAGAGTGGGATGGGGGATGGACTATCGGGAAATTACACTGTTCAAATGTTTACAATAAGAACATATTCATTTAGAATTGGTGTCACTATACATAAAGGTGGACAGGTGAGGAGCATTTCTCCCACGGCACTCTTATCACTACTACACCTGTGACAATACCTTCCCCACACCGAGTGGGTCCTCAGCCAAGCGTTAGGGCAGCTTTCGAGGCTGTACATCATGGCTTCGCCATAGTTCACAAAAGTCTTTTGCAGTCTACAAGGGAAAACAAGCCACGAGTAACTTAACGCGTTTTTGTTGAAGTTAAAATTTCCTACCAAAAGTGGATAATTACTGTATATTTGTATGCTAAGAAGGAGCATTCTGGCAATTTTCTAGCAATGGCATTATTGAGATATTTGATAACAGTAAACTTTCAAAACTTTCAGGAGTCTGTCTTTTTTTCCCTTTTTCTTTTTTTAAATTTATCTTTATAAACACTGAGATTTAAGTGGGTATTATTGATTTGTGTTTTAATTAACAGTAGCTGGCCATTCATTTCGTTCTGCAAACCACGAAAGAGGGGGTGTGAGAGCAGTGAGGTGGGGACACCTCATCAGGGAGGAAGAGAGGTGACAGGGAGAGGGGTGTGGGTGGGTCAAGCCAGCAAGTCTGTCTGTTCTTGATTTGCAGTCCCTCCTCGCCATTGCTGAGGGTGCCTGGGTATTCCAGATGCCTGGCCTGGACAAAGCCCAAGCAGAGATGAAGCTTGTGCTGGGCCCAGCACTCCTGAAGGAGGACGCCCCAGTTGCAGTCTCTCCCTCCTCCCTCCTCCCTCTTCCCTGGGTGGGGAAAGCCCTGCTGTAGGACTGTTTCTGTCAGGAGCAAAGCAAGAAGCTGCAAGTGGTCGAGGACCTGGATCCCCATAATGAATTGCAAGGCCCAGGGGTAGAGCAGCTGGGAGAGGAAAAGAACCCCAGAGAGGTCAGAAAACATTTTAAATCCCAGAGTGTCCCTCAAACAGCTGGGAAGCCTTGAGCAAGTCTCTGAGCCTCCTTCCCGCGGGTCCCTCCCACCACCACCCTTTTCCTTTCATATAGAGCCTGCATTTGGGGAGAGGAGACAGCGAGGTAATGGGTATGGAAATGCATTGGAAACATAGCACAATCCTATTTTTAGGATTTCTCACTGTGCTTGAGGTTTGGAATGTCAATGAAGTCACTTTGCGGAGGATTAACAAATGCTTTACTCTAATAAATTCAATACTTTCCAAAAGTATAGGGACCAGGTATCAGTAGTAATGTGACAGACCCTGGGTACAAGACAGAGTAGGGGGAGACCACAGAGTAAGTGCCCCATTTGAAAAGGGGATGGTGGCGACTCTGTTCCAGCTGCTGCATTGTCTAACTGACAAGAAGAAAGCAGAGATCTTTTTATTTTATTTTATTAAAAATCTCCAGGTTTTTAAATGTCAGCTAAGACAAAACAAAACAAAACAAAAAAACAAAACAGAAAAATGCTATGCAAATCTCCTCAAACATATCTGAAGGCTGTAGTCAGCCCTTAGGCCATCAGTGTGTAATTTCAGATTAGGCAAAAATGAATAATGTGTCATCACAAAAAATCAGGGAAGGGCTGGCACCTCTGGCACAGATGTCAGAAGCCCATGAGGTGATTTAATGATTCCAGCAGGCTCCAGGGAAGGGAAGGTTTCAAACCAGTTTACAGTCATCAGGCTTTGAATACTGGCTCTGCCACTTTCAGCTCTGTAACTCTGGACAAGACATTTAACTCCTCTAAGCCTCAGTTTACTCATCTGTAAAATGGGAATACTAATTGTGCCCACGATAGAGGTTTACTTTGTAAGGAGTAAATAAAATAATGCTTGCAAAGCTTGTGGCATGGTACCTGGCATAATGTAGTTGTACAAAAATCTAAGTACGGAATGCATAAATGTTCTCAGAAGATTTGTGAGCTCGAAAGTGCTCCACTGAGTTACATGTGTCTGATGCATTGTCCAGATATGCCTATTTGAGTTATGATCATTTGACTTTATGAGGAATTTCATTTACTATCTCTTTGACTTGTAAGGCTTTTCTTCAGCTTTAGGAAGGCCTCTCTGAATGGTGTATGCCTCGTGAGGCTGCAGACAGCCCGGTGGCGTGGGTGAGTTACGTGCCCCTCTCAGAGTACCCGTGGGGTGCTAGATTATAAAGGTGAAACCCTCAGCACTTTTTAATATTGTTTCCCTGGCATTTGTCTTTTCTTTCTGAAAATTTTTTGCATTAAAGTTTCAAATACATAAAAATTAGGTATTGCATGTAGGCTTTGTTAATGATTGAAGTCATTGTGAACTGTTATTTCATTGGTGACTGTTTTTTGTTTTTGTTTTTGTTTTCCCTCACTAAATGTCCTAAAAGGGGTTTATCTGGAACAAATTACTCTTACAAGGTGTGTGTGTGTGTGTGTGGCGGGGGGGTGGGGGGTGGGGGGTGTTGGGGGGAGGTGAGGGTGGGAGATTAAGAGGGAAAGGAGGATATGCCTAAGTATCTCACATATACATGGTAGTTTTCAGAGCACTGGTGCATCTTTTATCATTTTTGATCATTCCAGGTGAGGAACTCTGTGCTCAGAGTGGCACAGGAACTTGACAAGGTCGTCCAGCCAGTTAGCAGCAGAGTTCAGCCAGGACTTCAAAGTTTCCAATTTGGATTTTTTCTCATTCCCTCCCCTGGCCCTGTATAGAATACAGAGCAGCAGGGAGGGTGGCCTGGAGAAGGGGCCAGGTTCATTAGGTCAGTGGTCAAAGGAGACTCCATAGGCCCTCTGTGGGACCTGAGGCCAGGGTGACTCACCTCTGGCTGAGGTGATGGCCACAGTTCAGCAGGATGACCATGCAGTGCACAGTGAGAATCCCAATGGCCAGCAGGCTGAGGGGGCCTACCTGGAGGGACAGAAGGAGGGGCACAGTGAGCCATAAACTGACCTCTCCCACCCCAGCCCTGGCAGCATGGGTGCTGGGGACGCTCCCATGATAAAGCTGCCCCTGGGATGTTCTGACCTGAACCCTTCTTAGCATCACTGTGAAGTGGTTGCCCAACCTCTGCTAGTATACTTCCAGTGACAGAAATCTCACTACCCCAGGCAGCCTATGCCTTTTCTCCTGTGCCATGAGTTCTGCCTTTTAGAGTCGCTCATGCTAAGTCTAATTCCTTTTCCACACCCTAGCCCTCACCTCCTTCAAGATACTCGAAGACTTTCCAAGCTTCCCCGGATGACTCGGTACTCCTCCTCAGAACAGGGCTTCTCAACAGGGCACTGTTAGCATTTTGAGCCAGAAAATTCTTTGCTGTGAGGGGCTGTCCCGTGCTTTGTAGTATGTGTATGGTGGTTCTTTAAGAAGCCACCTGTTCCCTCCAGGGGTGGTCCATTTTGAGCCACAGGTATATTAGCTTCTTCCCTCTCCCAGCCAGGGTGTGCCTATCTCAGGCCTTGGATCTTTTGCTCAATGGATTAACTCCAATAGGCACATTTCCTATTGCAGAGGGTAGTACCAAATTGCCCATGGATAAACAGTGCAAAGGCCTTAGAGACCCATCACTCCTGATCCCTCCCCAAGGGCTAAACCTAGTGCCTCCCCCCATCCCATCCATCTTACCAGTAAGCCTGCATTTTTCATGGCCAGAGGAAGCCCCAGGAGCCCTGTGCCGATGTTGCATTTCAGCAAGTGGATCAAGGTTTGCATCATCCTGGGTGAGGGGGAGAGGGGTGACTGTTAGTGGGAAGCAAAGGGTGGCCTGAAGTTCTGCCCTCTTCCAGCATCTCCAGTGCCCCTTGTTGGGAAGAGGAAAGAAATCAGCTGAAATGGACATGGGTGCAACTCTCAGTTTCAGGGATCTGTCCTAGAACATCTGATCCAGGGTAGGTGCTAGTTCTGGTGACTCAACAAATATTTATTTAACACACACTGGGCTCTAATGAAAAGTTGATACAAATTGCTACCTGTATTAGGTTCCCAGCCCCTAAAAAAAACACATACAATGGGTTAGCTTAACAACAGATTTTATTGGCTCACAATTTCAGAGGCTAGAAAGCTTGCTTCCTCCCCAGGTAGGTATCTTCTGGCTAGCCAGAAATCTTTGGGGTTCTTGGGCTTTTCCACCACATGGCAATGAACATGGTGGTATCTTCTCCTTTCTCCTCTACGCCCTGTTGACTTCTAGCTTTTGGCTGCTCCCCATGGTTTTTCTTCCTGAGTCCAATTTCCTTTGCTTATAAAGACTTCAGCCATATTGGATTAAGACCCATCCGCATTCATTTTGGGCACACCTTAATAACATCTTCAAAGACAAAGATCCTCTTTATAAATAGGTTCACACCCACAGGACCATGGGTTTGGACCTGAACATGCATTTTGTGTGGGACATGATTCATTCCCAAGCATTCCACCTTCTGTACTCCCAAAAGTTGTATTCTTCCCACATGCAAAACACATCCATTTCATTACAACATTCCAAAGCCTTATGTCATTTTAGAACAATGCTAGGTACAAAGTCTGGTGGAAATGAAATGGCAAATGACTTTACTAACCACCTTGATTTACTTGAGGCTCCATTTTATATAGGAAACTATGAAGGTGGAAAGGAGGCCAACCAAGCTAGGCCGACATACCAATGATCCTTTGAGGGAGCAACAAAGAAAGAAAACTATAGCAAACAAGTCAAGGCTGGTGACAGAGTCTGCTGACAGTCACCAGATGTCCCAAATCTTGCAGAAACCTCCTTCTCCTGCAGTTTGCTGATTAACCAACCACTGCCCATGGACACTCTGCCTTGATTAACCCATGCACCCCCTTCTTGAACAGCCATGTAAGCTACTTCTACAGCTTAGCTTTTCTAGTAGAAACCCCTGTTTGGTGCTGCTCCACATGCATGCTGCTCTTGCTTAATAAAACTTCCTTCCTGCTTTACAAAAGACTTCCAATTATTTTTCTTTCATTGACAATTCTAGCATCAGAAGTGGGATCCGACTGAGCTCTCCATCATCTGCCTGCTGTTGCCTTGGAGATGAGCATCGTACCTGCAGAAGCCCATTGAGCTCCATCCTCTCTGGGACCTTTGGTGAGGTGAGTCAGAAATTCCAGCTCAGATCTTTGAATTCCTGTCTCTTTTGGTTGAGGTTGAAATCTGTTTTGTTGAACAAGTAACCTGGTAAGGCTTTGTGGATTCATTACTGAACCACCAATCTTTGCAGATTCGTTACTCAGCCACCAAGTAAGAGCTCTTTGTTCTGTTGATTCTGTTTTGTTTTGTTGCTCATGGGGTAATGGGGATTAAACAGTCAACTGAGGCCCCCTTAGGGGAACCGCCTGTCTGAATTGCCACTTATTATATTTATAAGAATTCTGGTGTCAACAGTTGCAACTATATTAGTAATGGTTTAAGCTAATCCTTAATGAACCTACATTTACATGACTATAATGGAACTGTTTTGATCTAGCCAAACTTAATAGTTAAATAAATTAATTAACCCCCCATTTTTTTGTGTGGAGGTACCGGGGATTGAACACAGGACTTTGTACATGGGAAGCAGGTGCTCAACCACTGAACTATATCTGCTCCCCAATGAGAGTTGTTTTTTTTTTTTGTTTGTTGGTTGGTTTTGTTTTTAAGAGGTACTGGGGATCGAACCTGGGACCTCGTACATGGGAAACAGATGCTCAACCACTCGAGCTACATCCACTTCCCTTAACCCCAAATTTAAAACTAAGTTTGCAAGGATTTCCAGGAATATGGAGGATTAGAAAAGCAAAGGGATCACTTATCTTTCAGAAAAAGTAGCTAGAGGACAGGTGGAAACTGTCTGGAGGGCTGCTCTGGGGCTCAGGACACCAGGGGAAAGCTAGATACCACCCAGAAAAGAGAGGGGCAGAGGAAAGGACTCTCAGCTGGCTGAAAAATCCTGTGAGTAAAGCTGCAAAAGCAGCAGTGGGTGCCCATCCCCTCACCTTTAGAGCAAACAGCAGTCTATGGACTGCAGCAGCTGTGGACTGCAGTGGCTATGAACTGAGGAGGTTGCAGGGGTCCTCTTCCTAAAGAAAGGGGAGAGGAGGGACACAGACTACAGAAAATTCAGATTTTAGATATTAGCCGTGAACTTGGTCTGCTGCCTTGGTCACAAACTTCCAGGCTAGGTGGGGCTGAGATATTGTTTGCACTGAGAGCCAGCAGGGAGCTAAAGATAATTTGCTTTCTCAAACACCCTCCCCACTGCCCTGGGCTGGCTGCTGAGGAGGCAGAGGGAGGGAGGTGCAGCTGGACAAAGGAGGAGAACAATTTCTGAGAAAGATTGTTTGTGAGGCTTGGCCAGTCCTGAGGACATTACTTCTGTACCACCCACCACAGAATTACACTGGCTGCATTCCCCCATAGCACCTGGGGTCTGAGCTGAGAGGTCTGCCAAGGAGCACCATCTGCTAGCAGACCAGAAAAGTACACAAAAGGGAAAAGTAATAATAAATGAAAGAGGCAAGCCAGTGCCTTTACTGTCACCCTCTCCAAGGCCCTTGGAAATTGGCCTACACACCATTACTGGGTCCTTAGCACTGGTTTGAGCAGTTAAACAGGGGCCATCCTAAATATATAGAACGAGTTGAACCAAGAGTCAAAAAACAGTGGTAGCACACAGCTACTTAACAGTAAACACCTAGGCAAGAGAGAGAGACTGAACATCAGCGTAAACTCAGCATCAGAATCAGATGCCTACACATCAGCAAAAAATTACAACCCATACTAAGTAAAAGGAAGATATGGCTCAGGCAAAGAAACAAATAAAAACTTCAGATGAGACACAGAACTTGAAACAGCAAATCAATGAGATTCATACAAATCTCCTGAATCAAATTATGGAGTTGAAGGACAACATGGCTAAAGAAATAAAATACATTAAGAGGATACTGAGTGAGCACAAAGAAAAATTTGAAATCTTGGATAGAAAAATAACAGAGCTTATGGGAATGAAAGACACAATAAGTGAGATTTAAAATACAATAGAGGCAAACAACAGCAGAGTTGAAATCATGGAAGAAAGAATCAGTGAAGTAGAGGAAAGAACAACTGAAATTGAAAAGAGAGTAGAACAGAGAGAGACAAAGAATGGAAAAATTGAGCAGAGGCTCAGGGAGTTGAATGATGGCATAAAGCACACCAACTTATGTGTTATAGGAGTTCCAGAAGGAGATGAGAAGGGAAAAGGGGCAGAAAGAGTATTTGAGGAAATAATAGCTGAAAATTTCCCAACTCTCATGAACAACAAGAATATATGTGTCTAGGAAGCACGTGTACACCAATTAGAATAAATCCAAATAGACCTACCCCAGGACACATAATAATCAGAATGCCAAATGCCAAAGATAAAGAGAAAAGAGGAACATCACATACAAGGGATGTCCAATAAGACTTAGGGTAGATTTCTCTTCAAAAACCATGGAGGCAAGAAGGCAGTGGTATGCTATAATTAAGGTACTGAAAGAGAAAAACTTCCAGCCAAGAATTCTTAATCTGGCAAAACTTCCTTCAAATCTGATGATGAGTTTAAAATATTCACAGCTAAACAGAAACTAAGAGAGATTGTTAACAAGCATCTAGCTCTGTAGGAAACACTAAAGGGAGTTCTGCAGCCAGAAAAGAAAAGAGAAGAGAGAGGGGCTTGGAGGAGAGTGTAGAAGTAAAGGCTATCAGAAAAGGTAACCAAAAAGGTAAAAAGGTGGACAAAAATTAGATACGGCATATGAAAGGCAAAGGATAAAATGGCTGAAGTAAGTAATGCCTTTAAAATAATAACATTGAGTGTTAATGGATTAAACTCCTCAATCAAAAGACATAGGGTGATAGCATGGAGCCATCCATATGCTGTGTGCAAGAGACTCACCTTAGACCCAAGGAGGCAAATAGATTGAAAGTGAAAGATTGGAAAAATATATTTCATGCAAATAGTAATCAAGAGAGCAGGGGTAGGTGATGTCAGACAAAACAGACTTTAAATGCAAAAACTTGATAAGAGATGCAAATGACCATTATATATTAATAAAAGGGACAATCCACCAGGAAGGAATAACAGTCATAAATATCTATGCACCTAAACCAGGGTGCCCCAAAATATCTGAGACAAACTCTGGCAAAACTGAAGGGAGAAATAGACATTTCTACAATAATCGTTGGAGACTTCAACACCCCTCTCACATCAATAGATAGAACAACTAGACAGAAGATCAACAAGGAAAGAGAGAACTTGAACAATATGATAAACAAGCCTGACCTGACAGACATGCACAGAACATTGCACCCCAAATTAGCCGGTTATACATTCTTCTCACGTTCTCATGGATCTTTCTCCAGGATAGACCACATGCTGGGCCACAACACAGCTCTCAATAAATTTAAGAAGATTGAAATTATACAAAACACCTTCTCTGATCATAATGGAATGGATCTGGAAATCAATAACAGATGGGAAAAGGGAAAATCTGCAAATATATGGAGGCTAAACAACACACTCCTAAACAATCAGTGGTTCAAAAAGAAATTGCAAGAGAAATTAGTAACTATATAGAGATGAATGAAAACAGGAACACAACTTATAAAAACTTATAATATACAGCAAAGGCAGCGAGAGAGAAATTTTTAGCCCCAAAAGCCTACATTAAAAATGAAGAAAAGCTAAAATCAAAGATCTAACTGAACAACTGGAGAAACTAGAAAAAGAACAACAAACCAGTCCAAAATCAAGCAGAAAGAAATAACAAAGATTAGAGCAGAAATAAGTGAAAATGAGAAAAAAAATACAGAAAATCAACAAAACCAAAAGCTGGTTCTTTGAGAAAATCAATAAATTGACAAGTGCTTAGCAAGACTAACAGAAAAAAAGAGAGAAGATGCAAATAAATAAAATCAGGAATGAAAGGGGGGACATTACGACTGACCCCATAGAAATAAAAAGCATTGTAAGAGGATATTATGAGAAACTGTATGCCAACAAATTAGACAACCTGGACCAAATTCCTAGAAATGTACAAGCAACCTACATTAACCCTGCAAGAAATACAGAAACTCTACAAACCGATCACAATTAAAGAGAGTGAATCAGTCATCAAAAATCTTCCAATAAAAAATGAGATTCACAAATCTAAATTTTTAAAATGCAGATTCATACCTTGTTAAAAATAAAACTAAGTTTGATGAATGGGAGGAAATCCCATATGTACAATCTTTTATGTCTTTATATCAGAATAAGAAATTGCAGAAAAGTGTGTAAAATGATGGTTCAGACTAGTAAGTTTTATATTTCTGTGCTTCTGTGGTTTGTGTCTGTCTGTTTTTTTTTTTTTTTTTAAGATTTTATTTATTTATTCATTTATCCCCCCCTTGCTGCTTGTGCTTGCTGGGTCAACCAACCATGCCGTGCGGGCGGGCTTGCCTTCACCAGGAGGCCCCGGGAACCGAACCCCGGGCCTCCCATATGGTAAATAGGAGCCCTACTGATTGAGCCACAGCCGCTTCCCTGTCTGTTTTTTTGTGATGAATATTTTCCTACCTCTTGATGACAATACTAAATTAACAATTGAAAATTCTTACGAGAGCTCTTTTCCAATTGCTTAAAGATAAATAAGTACATATAAATAATATCAAATGTTCATATATATAAAAATTAATATCCTAGTGTCCAGAAACTGGATAGGCTGAGCTTCTGGTGCTCTTTAAAATCCTTCTGTCTTCTCCCTCTGTGTCCTAATTTAACCTAATGCCCCTTCTATAATGATGTTTCCCAAATCCTAATGAAATTTCATTGGGTTGCAAAGAAGTCAATCTTATCATTCAAATTTGTGAACCTGGATATTCAGACCTCTGTCAATTAATTTACAGGATGCTGGTAAAAGTCATGAAGAAATATGGATAAACAAATACTTGGAAAGAAAGCAAAAGTGATCTTCAATAAACTGCATTCTGAGAATCTTGTAATACAAATAGAATATAACTGAAAATAAATATTTTAAATGCTTATTTCTTATGTCCTCATAAATTAAAATAATTCATTTAAGGAAAAACTTCTCTCCAAGCTTTGTATGAATTGAATTTGTATATATACCTAATTATAAAGGATTTAAGGATTTAATAAAACCTGAATGAATATATAAAGTGCAGAAGTTTCATGGAGAAGGAATTTTTGTGGCCAAAGTTGGGTAAGATTTAATGGGTCTATCTCTAAAGTTTTAAAAGACTTAAAATAAAAAAAATCTATACTGATGCAAAACTAAAATTTGGTTCTCCCTCTGTTAAAGAGACAAAGTTTCTTAAATCATTGGTCTTTTTTTAGTAAAAGGTTATAAAGAGTTTTTCTCCTGAATAATCAGTGTAAAAGGCAAAAATCCTGTAACTTATCAAAATAACTTCTCATACTTCATGTTAACATTATTTTTTAAGAAAAACAAGTCTTCTCACTTTTAAAAAAACAATGTTCAAACCTAATAACTTTTCACATTTTGCTTTTCCAAAGTCAAACCCTAAAGAATATATTTTTATTTCAAACTATTGCAAAAATTTTGTTCTTTTGCCTTGTAAAAAGTGAAGTGCTAAAAAATAAAATTCATTTGATACAAGTTGCATAGGAAATGTTTAGAAAGTATTATAAAATTTAAAAGGGATTTTATAATATTATGTTATTAAATTTGTATAGGTAAAATGTTCATATAAATATTTAAAGATAATATAAAATTCCTAGAGATTTGACAATGTTTTATGCATAATATTAGACAACAGTATATTGCTGTTAATCAAATGGTTTTAGTTATTTCAAATATATTATATGTCATAAAGCAACCAACTTTCCTTCTCAGTTACTTTGTTTTTGTTCTAATGCTTCTCTAAAAGTACATACAGGCAGCTACAGATCAAAACTTGATCATCAGAAAAAAAGAAATTTAAAAGAAAAACAAGCCACTATTAAAAAAAGCTGAAGAAGGAATCAGATTTCAATTAAAATGCCAATGGAACAGATCTAGTTAAAACTATGGTAAACCAAAATATAAGATAAAGGGTGTTATTATCTGTGTTTTGAAATGATAAATTTTGTATAGAACCAAAAAGGAGGAAAGATTTATTTTGTCCAAGAATTTAAACCTTTTAAACACACTATCTGATTTAACCTGTCTAATCAGTTTATATGAACAACGTAACTCAGCTTTATTTAATATAGAACTTAAAATAAGGAATGGAATCCTAGCCTTCTGTACAAGCTAAATACCTTGATGCATTTCTAAATGTTTTGGGCATAAAGTGAGAAACCACTTGTAAAGTTCCTTGAGGGATTAAGGGAAAAAAGCATAAAAGAGTAAACTGCCCCACCAGGGGAATTCCTGCCATTCTCCCAGGTGATAGAAGCTTCAGTTTACTGAAACTATAATGAAAAAACTAAGCCTGATTATAATTAAGGCCTAAGAGTCATCCTCAGAAAACCTCCTTGTTACTCAATGTGGCCCTCTCTAAGTCAAACTCTGCAAATAAATTTAGGATGTTCCCCCAACATGGGTCATGACTTCCAGGAATGAACTTTCCCAATTCCAAGGGATTAATACCCAATATTAATCAATAATGCTTCTGGAGAAGAGTCCTAACCAGATGGATGGGGAAAATATTAGAATAAAGTAACACTGCTGTGGTTAAGACATTTCAAATAGAGTCAGGAGGCCATTCTGAAGGTTACACTTATGCAATTCTCAGCCAGATATCACAAATTACCACAGTATGCAAAGCCTCGGGGAAAAATGCTAGCTTCCCTCAAGGATAGGATCTTGGTTCCATTTCATATTACAAGTCTAATAATATCATTGTTAATAATTATAAACATACATTGTTTAAGTTTGTCTCTGCTTTTTATCTCAGCCTTGCCAAACTGGAGTAGCAAAAAACACATTGATATCAAAGAATATGTACAGTGGCAATCTGAAAGTTCCATTCCTTCAATCCCTAACGAAATAAGGATGTTGCCCCCTTTCAGCAGGAAGTAGTTAGAAGGATTGACACCCATAAATCCCTCAAGATTAAGGAATTGATAGAAGATGGGGGATTTGTAACAAAAAAATAACATGCATTTTGACTCACTGAATTGTATTTTAAGCAATTGTTAACCTTCTGATATTTTACACTGTAGCCAAAGAAAATACCAATAACTGTGATAGTTTACGTAATTATAGCCTTGATGCATGTTAGTCTTCTGAAGCATCCAGAAGCAGATATCTGTAACTGTTGTAAACCACTGTACTGTAACCCAGATGCCTTGTTTTTTAATGCTAACACGATGTTTTAAAACTATATAACCTATCATTCAAAACCTCCTATAAATCTAGGTTGTCAACCTGTAAGCTTCCAAGAAAGCCATACTTGGTCTTCAGGGAGTCAAAAGACTCCCTTGACCAAAAGGAGGGAACATCAAAATGAAATTGTAAATGACTTTACTAACCACCTTGATTTGCTTGAGCCTCCATTTTATACAGGAAACTGTGAAGGTGGAAAGGAGGCCAGCCAAGCTAGGCTGACAAACTATTGATCCTTTGAGGTAGCAACAAAGACCTCTGCCCCTATGAAGAGAGAAAACTGTAACAAACACGTCAAGGCTGGTGACAGAGTCTGCTGACAGTCACCAGATGTCCCAGATCTTGCAGAAACCTCCTGCTCCTGCAGTTTGCTGATTAACCAACCACTGCCCATGGACACTCTGCCCTGATGAACCCATGCACCCCCTCACTCCTCACCCCCCTCCCGAACAGCCAGGTAAGCTGCTTCTAAGCTTAGCTTTTCTAGCAGAAACCCCTGTTTCGTTCTGCTCCCTGTGCTTGCTACTCTTGCTCAATAAAACTTCCTCCCTGCTTTACAGAAGCTCTCCCAATTATTTTTCTTTTGTTGACACTCTCATCAAAATCAGTTACTGGTTTGGTCTGTCCTCTGCCTGATGGACCTGCAAACCCCAGAGAAGAAGTTTATCTGTTTCTAATATACATTGGTGGTTAGGGCATAAGACAAATATTCCCATTCCAGAAGGGAAAAATTGGAAGGAAAACAGGAATCACCAATCCCAAACAAGCCTGAAACCCAGCAGGGCAAAGTTCCATTAGATCTGGGTCTGAGAGCCATCTGTGGCTTGAGTTTTTGTCTTCTGGGCATGATGGAGCTGCAGCCCCACCCCTTCCAAGGGCTTGCAAAGCAGCCTTGCTCTCCTCGAACACTGGGGAGTAGAGCCCACCCTCTCTGAGCACTGGGATGGTGGCAAGGCTCTCTGTGAACACTGGGACACAGGTCTCACCATCTCTGAGCATTGGGATGGTGGCACTCTCCCTGAAAAACAGGGCTCAAGGCCTGCTCCCTCCAAGTGCCGTTGTAGATGGACTGCTCCCTCCGAGTGCAGGGTCACACTTGCCCTTTCCACACAATCGGGTGGGCTGCTCTCTTGGCCAGAGGAGATCTCTTCAGTCCAGACCTTGGCTTCCATGTTTCTGCTCTTGAAGTCATTCTTCCATTGTCCTTTCTCTATCCCATTCAGGGACTGCTTCTGTTCCTACAATTTTTGCAAAAATGTTGTTGGCATTGTGTGTAGTTCCAGGGAGGGTTGTGGGCTCCAAACCATCAGACAATAAAATTTTCCATAGATCCTTTCTGGATAATTGCATTTCCAATCCTGACTTCCTCTGGAATGGCTGACTGGATCCATGTTCAGCCAAATCTTCTTTAGCAAAGAGCTGTTCAGTTAAACCCTCACGTGGAACCTGTTCTTGGTGGGCGGGTAGAGGGCTGTTCATTGCCTGAAAGCTCAGGGAGACCCTTGCCTCTGGCCATAGTCTCAGAGCACGTTATAGGGATAGGCGGAGAACTTTCAAAATCATCAATTGTTGATTCCTTTGTGCTTAAGAGTTTAATTCTCAGTTTATCCCTTTCCTCTCACATTTTAGTAGAAGCTGCAAGTAGAAGCCAGGCTGCACCTTCCACACTTACCCTGAAAATCTCCTCAGCTAAATATTCAAGTTCATTATGTAGAAATTCCACTTTCAATCTGACATCATAACACAATTTTATTAAGTTCTCTGCCACTTCATTACAAGGATTGCCTTTCTTCTAATTTCCAATAACATGTTCATCACTCCTTCTAAGGCCTCATCCATATTTCTACCAAGCAGGCAGAGATGCTCCCTCTTCCTGGAACAAAAGGGGACCTTGAGGAGGCCATTGGAGGTCCAGAGCTGAGGCAGAGACAGGCTCGCACTGTTTAAAAGCAGCTGGGAGAGCGGACATGAACTGCTCAAGGTCACACAGCAAGTCTGACAAAAACTGTGCTGAACTCTCAACTCCGGTGTCCAGGGCTCTTTTCCCACCGATAAGGGAGTTGGGGCAAGGTGCTGCAGGGGGCTGTGCCAGGCGTTTATATCTCAGTACAGACCTGTGTGAGGGTTGGGGTCCAGAGGATGGGGAGGGCCATTGGGGACCTCTATGACCTCCTGTCTTTCCATTAGTTAAATATATTCACCTAAGGATGGGCTTGCAGTGGTGGAAAATACCCTCTGCCCTTCACTTCTGAGAGAAATTTTTATTTCTTGATAACTGCAATTATTTGAAAACATATCAAAGCAAAAACAAAACAAAACAAAACAAAAACACAACAAAACCCCCATAAAAAAACAAAACCAAAATTTCCCCTCTTTTGTCAATTCCCACTGTCTCCCCACTATCTATCTTCTGTCCCTCCTTCACTTCTTTCCTACAACTGCATCCTGCCCCACTTGGATCAGATCTCTTAGGAAAGGTAAGACAAGTTTTTGGAGAAACCATTTCGTCTTAACTAACAGCGTTATAGTGCAGAACCTGGGAGAGTGGGGCACATATTACAGCTCCCCTGGGTCTTTGTAAAGAAATTAGTTTTATATTTTTTCCTTGAAAAATTACATTACCATGATACAAGGAAATTTCAATACCCTACCCGCTGGAGATAACCACATTTAACATTTTGATGAACATTCTGGACATCCCTATTTGCTTCTAAATGCATACAATTTTATGCAAAGAGAACCATTATATGTACTGTGCCCTAAGCTAATCTTCTCTATGAATAATATGTCTTGCACATTATTCCATGGCCAGAGATTTCCTTGTAGTGGGTGTACTGTGTTCCATTGTGTTTGTACTATACTTTATTTAACCAATTTCTTATTGTCTCCAAATTTTCAATATTATAACCAGTGCTTCAATAAAAATGATGGTGCATATCTGTGCCATTATTTCACCAGGAAAAATTTCTATGAAAAATATTATCGATCAAAAGATATATTTATTTATAATTAACTGTACTTAAAAAGAAAACACTAGATAGTGACACCCACAGTAGAAAATTCAAAAGGTAAAACAAAAACAACCAAAAAACCTTATGTGGTGTATATAAATCTCTTACTTCTCTCTCTCAGCCTTCCAATTTTCCTCTCCAGAGACAGACACTGTTTCTATGTGTACTTTCAAAGACAGCATATGCCAAATAAGCGTTTGCATGTTTATACAATTGATATTTTAGGGTTTGATATACACTGCAATATTGCTATATAGAAAGGTAACGGTTTAATTCTTCCTCAAAGGACATAAGAAAGGGCATTTCCTGATAGCCTTATCAACTCTGGGTATTGTCATTTATAATCTTGTTAATACCCATGGCTGTTATCTAATCTGTTTTTCAGGTAATAGTCTGAAAAAGTCCAAAGAGAAAAAGCTGCGCATATCTTTTCATGGCAGTAAAGGTAGGCACACAGGGCTAGGAGGGAACTTCCTTGTGTTTCCTGGCTGGGTCTCTAGGGGAGAGAGAGAGAAAGGTAGTGGCAGATATGCAAGGAGAGGAAAGCAGCCTGGAGCTGTGGAAGAAGGAAAGGACAGCGAGCCTGGGACAGGAACCAAGATGCTCCTGCCAGGGTTGGCTGCTTTAGGATCTGGGCTCTTTGTATCCAGAGCTGCAGGGATCAACCTTCTCAGTTGCAGAAGGTCTCGTCTTATATCCATGCATCTCCGTTCCTCAAATTTGCCTTCTCTCCTACAGGGATAAGAGTATTAAGAAGAGAGAATATAGGAACACACGGCCCAGAGCTGTGAAGGATAAAGCAGCCACTTACGATAACCGACAGGGGTCCTCTGCAGGATGGACTTTCTCAGAGGTAATGCTACTGCCACTCTCCGAGGATGATGTAGACCCTTTTTCCGAGGAGTTCAGGTCACTGCCATAGTCCCTTCCAAGCAATGAGGTCTTGCATGTGACATGGAGGTGGCGGCAGCTCAGGGTTAAGGCCTGTACCAGCCTTGAACAAGACTGCTGTGGGTTTTTCTTCGGAGAAACCATGGCTGCAGACCTGAGGTGCTGGCTCCTAATTCCCTAGGGTGCCTGGCGTTGGTTGAAGCCCAAAGTGCGTGAATCAGAGAAGCACTGGTGGTGGGAGAAGCTGATGCTGATTATGCCTCAACTGGCTCTCAGGGACCTTACAAGAGTCTCCTCTCAAGACGATCCTCAGTTTCCCATATGATCTCTCAGCCACACTCCAGGACTCGTTGGTCTCTCCCAGTTGAGCCCTCACTGCTGTAAGGCAAAGTGGATGGTGTACCTGGGAGGAAAAAGGCACCATTGGACTGGAGAGCCTGGATGTGGGTCCAGGCTCAGTGCTCATCTACCTCTGGCCAAGTGGGTCCCCTAGCTACCTCACAATGCCCCAGCCAATAAGGTGTGAAGGTGTGGCCCAAAGAGCAACTCTCGCCACCTCTTTCTCTGGGCAGGGCAAAGAGTGCCTTTTAAGGCCCAGTTCAAATGCCACCTGCTCAGGATTTCTGTACAGGAGAGGCTCATGGACTGCCACCTATTCGGAAGGCAGTGCAATTAAACTAAAAAAAAAAAAAAAAAAAAAAATCATTTATTAAAAAACTATTTCTGAGCACTTAATATATGGTAGGCACTGTTCTCCATGCTGGGAATACACTGGGATAGGTAGAAAACCTCTTAAAATATCTGCTTCCATTGAACTGACAATCTAGTGGGGCTGAGGGAAACAGACAATAAAGAAAACAAATATGTCAAATATGTTAGTTGGTACAAAGTGCTATAGAAAAAAAATAGTGCAGAAACGGGGAGTGGAGGATACCAGCTAGGGGTAGGTTTGCAATTTTAAATTGGGTAGTCAGAGAGGGCCTCACTGAGAAAGTGACATTTGGGTAAAGAGTTGAATACGAGGGAGCAAGCCTTGTGTATGTTTTGCACAAGAGACTTCAAGCAGAGGAAACAATAAGTGCAAAGGTCCTGAGGCAGGAGAGTGCCTGGGATATTTTAAGAATGGCAATTAATGAGGCCAGTATGGAGTAAACAAAGGAGATGGGAGGTGAGTAGAGTGGACATATGTCTGGTTTGTCCAGGACTGTCCTGGTTTGTACCTGTTGTCCTGGAATAACTATTAACCATGCCTTCCTTCACTCTCAAAAGTATCGTAGTTTGGATGATAAATCACATGGTCACCCCAGAGATGCAATTAAAGAGGTAATGGGAGAGAGTTGGAATGGGGTGGGCAGGGTCTTGTAGGCCATTGTAATGTTTTGATTTTTATTAGGAGAAAGATGAGAAATCATGGAGGGTGTTGAGCAGAGAAGTGACATGTCATTTCTCCCCACCCCTTGTACTATTTTTTAAAAAAAATTAGGATTAATATAGGCAAAAGTATATCCAAGGACTATCCAGAGTCTTTTTAGGTAAACAGCTTATCTTTTTGTTTAAATTCATTCAAGTGCACTACCAACTAATATTTCCAGGGCTCGCTTTACAAGTTTGTATATATTAATGATTTATTCTTTAATATATCAATCACTACTTGGAGCTGATGATCATTTATTGCCACCTTGAGCAAAGCCATAATTAATACTATGCAGAGCTCTAAAACATTGTTCTGTGTGGAGAAAAAAAACAGAGGTGTTAATTAAAAATATATAAACTTTATTCCAGAATATACCCAGAGCCACAAAACATACAACTTTCAATTACCATCTTACTAATTCAGCAAGATGCATAAAATGCCACAAGGCCATTTGCATGATGAAACTTAAAGTGTGATATTCAGTCCCATGTGTAGGTGAGCATCTATCAAGGTAGAGAAAGTATGGCAAGTTCAGTTCTGTAGGGTTTACAACAACGTCAAGAACAATTGTTACAATATTTTCCCTTTTACTGAATATAATCCAAAAGTTAAATATTATGCTAATAAAATGTTATCCCATAGCGTAGTTGTATATTTTAATATGGAGTAAAGGATATGCAATTTGGAATTTCAGGACTGAAAGATGGACAACTGGATGATCCTAAGAAGAATGACTTTTACATAAAGAGGTTCATCCCCCCATTGAAAATGCTTAAGGTCACCACACTCAGGAGTATGCCATCACAACCAGCCCATGAATTAAGTATGCAATGTTGAGTGTCTGGGTGTTTTATAAGAAGAAAAATTGTATATAATTAGTTTTTAATAAAACAAAAAAACAGCGGGAAGCGGCTGTGGCTCAATTAGTAGGGCTCCCGTTTACCATATGGGAGGCCCTGGGTTCGGTTCCCGGGGCCTCCTGGTGAGGGCAGGCCTGCCCGCACGGCGTGGTTAGCTGACCCAGCGAGCACAAGCAGCAAGGGGGGGGGGGGCATAAATGAATAAATAAATAAAATCTTAAAAAAAACAAACAAACTAACAAACAAAAAAAACAAAACAGGATTTTGGCTCTGGGTTCTAGTCCTAAATTCACTGATAAACAACAGTGCCACTGCTGGCATTAGAGAGAAAGTGCTGACTGCTTTGAAAACCAACAGCTTTAAAAAGGAAGCACATCCGAGGTAGTGACATGACATCTTGGCAGGAGTGCTCTGGCCATTTTGTTGGGGAAGATTGAAGGGGGACAAGGGCAAATAAAGGAGATGCATTAGGAGATGATCGCAACCATCCAGGTGGCCGATGCATCAACCAGGGGACAGTTGGTGGTGGTTTAGGGCAGGGAGGTAGCAGAAGAGGTAGTGAAAAGTGAGTTCTGGTTTGTGGTAGGTTGAATTATGTACCCCAGAAAAATGTGTTCTTTATCCACCCCTGCAAGTGCAAACCCATAGTAAATAAGACCTTTCGAAGATATTATTCTTAGTTAAGTTGTGGTTCAACTGAATGTGAGTGGTCCTTTATCCTTTCACTGGACACGTTATGAAGAGAACGCCATGTGGAGGGCAAAGAAGTTGAAAGTCAACAGAACCTGAAAGAGAAAGGAGAGGACATTGCCATGTGATGGAAAACCAAGGAACCCCAAGATTGCCGGCCAGCCAGAGGATACAGACCCCAGTAGGAATCAAGCTTTCTAGCCTCTGAAACTGAGAGCCAGTAAATTCCTGTTGTTAGGCCAATCCATTGTATGGTATTTGGGATCACAGCCAGGAAACCAAGACATGCATATATTTTAAGGATAAAGCCTAGAGGATGTGCTGATGGACTTGCTGTAGGGTATAAGAGAGGAGTCAACGGTGACTCCTATATTTTGCCCTGAACAACAGGGAATCAACAGTCTGCTCTGGAAGCTCCCTGTGCATGGCGAGTTGAGTCCGCTGCACGTGTGTGTGTTTATTTGGGATAGTCTGGATGGGTTGCTTATGAAGATTAAGGGGGTGTGTGTGGCAAAGTGCTCCCCATGTCAACCTGCTACTACATCAATGTTATAAGTCTGTCCCCTCCTCTGAATATCAAGGGAAATCTCTCCCTCTTCTGACACCCTGAAGATGAGGAGAATTTCCTCTCGCCCATTTCTTTCATTCATTGTTCCAGTCCTTACCCAGTGAGTGCCTGAATGCCTGCTTAGTGTTAGGCACTGCAGACTGAGCAATGTACAAGACGAACCGTTTTCATGGAGTCTGCATTTTTGTAGGAGGAGGCAGACAATAACAAGTAAACAAGTGGATAAACAAGACAGCAATAGATTATAAGTGCTATGCTTATTGTCAAAAAAGCAAAACAAAATTCAAAACTACAAAAAGAGATAGAAGAAAATGAGACACTGCCATACAGAGAGAACATTTTGATATTGCATTGTTCTAACATACACACGATCACTTGCATACATACAATTTCTGCCACCACCAACATAACATAACACATGCAGCATTTCCACTTGATATATCCTGTGCATATTTTCATTTCACCAAACATAAATCAAAATAATAATTTTTAAGTGGTGTCTTTTTTTTTTTTTTTTTTTTTTAGGTACCAGGGCCGGGAACTGAACCCGGGGCCTTGTATGTGGGAGCCACATTGGCTCCCCTGAGTTGGTTTTGTCATTTGTTTGTTGTTTGTTTTTAGGAGGCAATGGGGACTGAAGCTGGGACCTCCCGTGTAGGAGGCAGGCACTCAACCACTTGAGTCACATTTGCTCCCTGGTGCCTTATTTTTTTAAAGTCAGGTTTATTGACGTATACATTACGTGCAGAAAATCTCTCATGCAGGCCTATGAGATTTGACAAATGTGTATAGTCTTGAAACTAATGCTACAATCTATACAATGTTTCCACTGCACCAAAGATTTCCCTTGTGCCCCTTGGTAGTCAATTCTTTCCCACAACACTCAGCCCCTGGCAACCATTGCTAAATTCTGTCCTTACAGTTCCCCCCTTTGTGGAATAGTAGATAAATGCAACCATACTATATGTAGACGTTTACGCCTGACATCTCTCATTCAGCATAATGCTGTTGAGTGCATCAGTAGTTTATTCCTTTTTGTAGCTGAATTCAGTGTATGCATTGCTATGGATGAGTCCAGCCAATATTCCATTGTATGGATGTACTGCAATGTATTCATTCATTTACCTATTGATGGACAGTTGGATTTTTTGTAGTTTTGGGTGATTATGAATAAATCAGCTATGAATATTCAAGTGTAGGACTTTTTATGGTTATATATTTTTATTTCTCTGTTAAAATCTTAGGAGTGGGACTACTTGGTCATATGGTAAATGTAAGTTTAACTTTTTAAGACACTGCCACACTGATTTTCAAAGTGTCTGTACCATTTTGCATTCCCACTAGCAATTTTTGAAGTTTCAGTTGCTTCCTTAGATAGTTTTTCTTGTGCCTTATTTATTTCATAAAGTCTTTGCTAGTGGATAAGTAGGCCATTTCTAAGTTTTCAATTTTATAAACAACACTAGGATGAGCAGTCTTATATAAATATGCCTTTGAGCATGTATCTGATTATTGTTTTAGGAAAATGTCTTAGAAGTAGCATTGTTGGGTCAAATAATATGCTTCTTTTCAATTTCTATTCATACTGTCCGCCAGAAAAGTTGTGCCAAATACACAACCACCAAAAATAATGGAGTGTCAATTTCTCCACAATCTGAAAAACCAGTTTTTATTAATCTTTGGAATGTTAGCAATGTGTTAAATTAAAATGACTAGTTGTTGCTTTAATTTCTAATTCTTTGGTTACTACTGAAGATCAACATCTTATATAATGTGGACATTTGTACTTGTTCTTTTTGTCAATTGCCTGTTTGTTTATTTGTCCATTTTTCTTTTGGAGTTTTTATTGGGGATTGGGAGTTACTAAGGAGTGTGTGTGCCTGTGTGTGTATATATCTGTATTTGGGTATACTCCTTGCCTTCCTATAGTTTGTAAACATTTACTTACAGTTAGAAATCATCATTTACTTTTGTTAATTATTTATGCAAAATTTTGATGTGTTTAAGAGTTAGATTTCCTCAAAATTTTTTTCACTTTGTTTTTGGGTTTATATAGAAAGGCCTTTAATACCTCAGTATTATAAATGTTTACTTAATTTATGTTTTATTTTTAAATGGTTATCAAAAAAATTTTTTTTTCTCTTAATACTTAATTTTTTGTTCTTAATAGAATCCTGGCTCTGCCCCTTAGTAACTGTGTGTGGTTTGGCCAAATTACTCACATTTCTGTGCCTTATTTTCCTCATCTGTCAAATGGGTATAATAGTAACAGCAATGTCAGAGAACTGTTAGGAAGAATAAGTTAATATACGGAGAGCATTTTGAACAGTTCTCAGCATTTTGTAAAAACCCAACAAGTGCTATTATTGTTGTTAATCCATTTTCCAAATGGCTATGCAGTTTTCCCAACACCATTTATCAAATAACCCATCCTTTTCCCATTTTATTTGAAAGTTTTCCTTTATCATATAATAAATTCCTCTATTCATTGGGTCTGTTTTTGTATTCGTCTTTCCATTGATTAACCTTTTCTTGTGCCAGCACCAAACTTTTAATTACTGGAGCTATGCAATATACTTAATGTCTGGTAGGGAGGATTCACTCTCCTTATATTTTTCATAAATTTTCCTTTTTTCCCTCCTATATTAATTTTTCTGGATAAACTTAAGAATCTGCCAATCTTCTGTATCTAATACCATGCAGTGGATTCTCTTGATCTTTCCAGGTTATCATAGCTGCAAATAATATTTCTTCTTTCCAAAATTTATATTTCACATAATTTTTTTAGTGTTAATAGCATAGAGATATCAAGCATCCTTTTCTAATTTCACAATTTTTCTCAAACTGATGTTACTGTTTCACTCCTAACTCTGAGATCACCTTGCTCCTCCCCTTCAAATCATGTGAAAGAAGTTTCCTGGTACTTTTTATATAGTACTGGGAGTTTCTTTGACAATTAGGACTATGTGATGAAATTTCTATCAATGCTTTCCCGGAATCAGTCAAGAACCAGTTTTTCTTCTTTGATTCAAATGTTATCTATGGTAATGGATTTATTTGTTAATGTTGAATCAATTTTTCACTCATAGGGAACTCTCCATGGTGTGTTATTCTTTTACTATGTGATCAGATTCTACTTGTTATTCTTTTATTTAAGATTTTTTGTATTTATATTTCTCTTCGGGTCAGGTTTTGGTATCAGAATCAGGATGCCTTTGTATGAAAAATAGGGAAGATTTTCTTATTTTTTTCTATTCCCTGGAAGGGTTTAAATAGCTTCAGGCAGTGTTGTAGGGTGGCAAGAGCATGCTACTTTGCTCCTGATCAACCCTACATACTTCAGAAAGCCCCTCCTCATCTCATAGCTGACTTCTTATTTATAAAGAGAGGATGTTGGAGTTCTTTTCTTTTCTTTCCAATTCTTAATCCACTGGACACACTCTTTCTTTCTTTCACTTTGACCACCTCCATCCACAGGTCTTTCCTGGGCTCTGCAATACAGTGAGGGGCTTTTGTCCACTATTGTTTGAGTTCTGGACCCATCTATCACTGCACGTTTGATTTTGAGCAAGTTATTCATTATCTCTGAGCTTGTTCCCTCATCTGAAATTGGAGACAATGACAGTACCTACCCTACAGGATCATTGTAAGGACTAAATTAGATCATGCAAAACATATAAAAAGTGCTCCTTGAGGGAAGGAGTTTCTATGATCCCTGACTCAACAACAAGCTTTAAAAGTTAAAAAAAAAAACAAACAAAAAATCACACACACAAAAGGGGAGAGAGTGTAGCTTAGTGTTGAGCACCTGCTTCCCAAGCACAAGGTCCCAGGTTCAATCTCCGGTACCTCCTGAAAAAAAAAAAAGTTAAAGAAACAATAAGTTAAATGGGAAAAAAAATCCTCCTTCGTGTGTGTGAAAAATTCCACTGCCAAACAACTAAAAAATTAAAAAATATCTCCATCACTCAAACACAACCCTAACAGTAACCTCTAGTGTTGCTACAGTTATGAACACATTTCCTTATCTTGTTTTAATCAGTTACATCAGCATAACTAAATTTATTTTTTCTTTCCAAGATTTACCACAAACCCTATCATCTCACCCAGTAGGGGCTTGTCTTTGGTGAATGAGGAGAAACATTTTTAAACAGAGAAGAAAATCTTAAACTTAGCGAGATGGGTGGAATCAGAGAAGAGCAGAGTGGAAGAGAAAAGTGCAGAGAGAAAGAGAAGACCACTTTGCCAAAGCTCTGAACCAACCAGTGGAAGCCCTTGGGGTCAGGTAACAAAACAGAGAAGTTCAATGCGGAAATGATGACCCACCCCTTGGGCAAGAAGGACTGTGGCCCACTGCTCAGGCTATGACAGTCACAGTACACAGGAGGGACTCTGCAGGCTCTGGGATCTGTGCTGTGGATGGCCAGCTCTTCCCCAAACTAAGCAGGGCCTGTGCTCATGAAGCACCTTGTGGAAGTCCAGCAGGTAGACATGAGCCCCAAAAGAGTGGCTGCCTTACTCTCAGTTCGGAAAGTGACACTGCAGAGTATACCAGGTCTTGGGAATTGGAGCAGTCTCCCCACCCTACTTCCCCATCCTCCCCAGATGCCCCAGGCTGCCCTGGGAGGATGAGTGGGTGCAAGCAAGCAGGAAGGGGCTTTTTCAAATATACCCTTAAGCATGAGGCTGACCCAAGTGTGGATCACTCCTATAAACCACAAAGTATGGTGAGAAACGTTCCTCCCTTGGGCACAGTAGAACTTCTTTCAACATCTACTCAAGCACACTTTCCAAATTTCTGTAATTTTGGGGGAAGGGAGAGAGCAGTCACGAGCAGGAAGATTGAGGTGGTGTGATGGTTAAGCTCAAATGTCAGCCTGGCCAAGTAATGGTACCCAGTTGTTTAGTCAAGCAAGCACTGACCAAATTGTACAGTGAAGGCATGTCATGGACTTTACTCATCAGTGAGTTGATCGCATCCTTGGCTGGTTGCATCTACCATCAACTGAGGAGCCTGCCATTGGCAATGAGTGACATCTCATCCAATCAGGTGAAGGCCTTAAAAGGAGAAGTGATTTCAGCATTCAAAGAGAGAATTCCCAGCTCTACTTTAGACAGCAAACGTCTCCTGGGGAACTCATTGAGGACCTTCATCAGAGCTCCTGGCTTGCAGCCTGCTTATGGAATTTGGATGTATGCATCCCTATGGTCATTTGAGACAATTTAATAAAATCTCATACTATTTACAGATATCTCCTGTCAGTTCTGTTTCCCTAGAGAACCCTAACTAATACAGGTGGAGTCTCTGGTTGACTGGCCTCTTGCCACCAGCAAAGGTCAGACATTAGACATCAGACTAGGGTGTCAAGGCAGCAGGGCAAGTGGAAGCAGGGCCAGGTCCAGGGATGGGAGATCTGGTTCTACTCAAAGTCCAGCTCAAATAGCATCACCTGTAGGAAGCCTGCTCTCATTCCCCAGAGCAGTGAGTGTCCTTATAAGGGACCTATGATGATATTTTATTTAATCAATTACCTGTCATTCTTTCCCAATGGACAGTGGATTAGGTCCTTTAGGGCAGAAAACCTTTTCTCTTTCATCAGTGTATTAACTTCAGAGATATATCAGTTAGTTTTTGCTGCATAAAAAAAACCCACACCTGATGACTCAAAACCACAAAAATTTATTATTTCCCACAATTCTGTGGGTCATCTGGGCAAATCTTACTGTCAGGATCAGCCTGACTGGGGCTGGATGGTCATGTATAGCCTCGCGAGCCTGGGGATTGGCAAGTTGGTTGATCTCTGGAATGGGCTCAGCTGGGAGGGCTCTTCTATGCTTCACATGGTGTGTCCTCCAGCAGGGTAGCCCGGGCTTCTTCACTTGGTGGGCTCAACGCCACAGAACAGCAAAAGATGCGAGTGCTGATGCACAAGCCATTTCAAAACCTCTGCTTGCAGCACATTCACTAATGTCTCATTGACCTAAACAAATTATCTGGCCAAACTCCCATTCACAGAGTGGAGTTAGAAATGCCACCTCTTGATAGGAGGAACTGCAGAGTCACATTATCAAGGGGAATCTGTGGCCGATTTGCAATCTTTCACAAGAGCTTTGCACTCTTGTTGGCACAAAGTAGGGAATGGAGAAATGCTCATTGCAAGAGTTACAAGGTAAAGTCCATTTGAATAATGTCAGTACACTCCTCCCTCCACCCCCCATTGGCACACCTACTTCCATGCCTCCTGTCCATTGGTAGGATCTTTGAGCTGGGCTTAAACTTGATGAGTGGCTTCCAAAGTTTATTGTCCTTGCCTTAGACGTGGATGGCTCCTTCCATCTGCTTGAGAGTCAAAACTCACATTGGACCTTTTGATGCTGGAGTTGTGCATACCTGCCGGGTTGTAGGTTGTCTCCACCCTTATCTGCTCTTAAAATAGATTCCGAAGAGGGTTTTGTTTACCAACGCCTGGCCTGCCCTTAGCAGGCGACCTCTCTCTCTGCTAGCTGCTGCCACTTGGGTGCCCCCTAGTGACCTCGTCTTTCACAGCCTCACTCCAGATGTGAAATTCACCTTTTGAATTGCCAAAAAGTTGGTCAGAATGGTGAGTATTCCATGGGACAGCTCTCAACATAGGGGAAGCTAGAGATGAAAAGAAAAGGAATAAACAAACAAGCAAAATTACCATTTAGACCTTGTAGCTGGTGAGTGCTTGCTTGTTTCACCGCAACTTGGTCCAGAGAAAAAGTAAAGCAGCAAAATAAAGAAAATACATAGAAAAGAGATCCATAACACTAAAAGTCAGGGACTGGTGGCTAAGGCATGGTGCTATGCTCTCTGAATAAAAATGGTGGAGTTGGGAAAGGTGAGAGAGTGCCCTGGCTGGCTGAGCTCATGGAGGGCCTGGTAGGTCCCCACCACAAAGCCCGCAAAGCCCAGGATGCTGATCAGGGCGTCCTTTGCGAAGGTGAGGGGGCTCAGGCCCTCTGAGTAGTAGGTGGTGATCTCCAGCAGGGGCGGGATGATGAAGGCCAGGGCACTGCTGCTCACGGAGCCCACCAGGGAGAGGACCAGGTCCAGGCGGGGGATCAGGATGGCCAAGACACCTACGAGAGATAATAGATGCAATCCTCCATGTAAGCCTAGAAATGATCTCATGCTTAGCCAAGATTTTAAAGTTTGTTCCAATAACCTTTCTTTAAAAAAATTCATTTTTTATACATTTAAATAGTATAGGCACTAAGTGAAAGTTAAAAATCCTTTAAAACCCCCAATTACACTCTTTAGAGGTTACACAATAAAAATTTAGCATATCTCCCTCCAGTAGTTTTCCAAATATATTCATTAATATAAACATATACCTACACTTGTGGCATTTTAAAAAACAAAAATAATTATAGGATACTCTTATAATACTTGCTGTTTTCTCTTCCCTTCTACCATGTCAATATATAGGTCTACTGATATCTTTTAAACAGATACATGATATTTTTTAATAGGGAACTATCTTGTTTTATTAAATCAATCCCTCTTTGATGGACATATAGGTTGTTACCAAATCTTGATGATTATAAATAATTGTGTTTTATCACTAAGCACATGAGGGACTCTAGCTTTAGATCAATTCCTACAGGTAAAATTACTGAGAGAGTATGTGCATTCTTAAAGTTGATACAAAAATGGAAGAAATGGTCCTTTTTCTCTTTGAAATAAAGAAGCAGAGCTAGACAATCCTTTGTACAAGATCAGAGAGAGCTTCTCCTTCTTTTTCACTAGTTATCCCCTGCAATTTAAATGTGAGATACAGTAGCCATTCAATAAATATTTGCTGAACAAATTAACTAAAGATATTGGAATATTGTTACGGTTTCCAAAGCAGCCAGGTGTTCTCTACAAAATGGAGCAAGGCAGTTTGGATAAAATTTATGTAGTAATGTATTCCCTTACACCCCACGTGGGGGCAGTGTTTCTTATTATTAAAAGCCAAATCCATTCTCTCAACAACTATGTATTAAGCAGGAACTGTTCAACTGTTGGGGATTCATCAATATAGAAAACAGACAAAAAACCAAAAACAAACAAAAAACCGCAAAAACATCTTGTTTCCTCACCTGTAAAATGGGAATAAAAGATACCTATCTTTTTTAGATATTATGGTTCATATCACATATGCTGTTAAAGAACAAAACACAGTAAAGCACTCATAAAAATTATCTTCACTGTTGTGTGTTAATCTTTGGGAAAGAATATAAAAGGTGAAAGCACAACATAGTGTTAATAACTAGCAGAGCTATTATAAGGGCATGACAGTGGTTGAAAGGGAAAGTCTAAGGTCATGTACATTACTAAAAGGAAAGCTAAAAAATGTAACATGGGACTGTATAGCATAGTAAAACCTCACATGAAATATGAATAGGGGTAATATTGTATATATAAGACTTTTTCTTTGAAACTGAGCAAATGTTATGTATGTTAATGTTACAAGATGTTAATATCAGGCAAAAAAAAAAAAAAAAAAAAACCCAAACAAAACCAAACCCATTATGCTAAGCGAAAGAAACCAAACACAAAGTAGTATATATTGTATGATTCCATTTATATAAAATGTAAATATAAATCAATTTTTAAAGATGGAATTAGATTAGTGGTTATGTAGGGTTGGGGAAGGATAGAGGGATTTGGAGGTGACTGCTAAGGGGTGTGGAGTTTTTCTTTTTGGAGTAATGAAATTGCTCTAAAATTTTGTGGTAGTGAATACACAACACTGTGATTATACTAAACGCCACTGATTGTACACTTTAGATAGATTGTATGGTGTGTGAATATATCTCAATAAAACCGATTTAAAAAAGAAAAAAGTATTTCAAAATAAAAAGTAAAAAAAAATTATGTTCATTAATACTTCAATTGATGTACTCATGTACTCAGAAAGGCAATGCACACGGAGGCCATGGTTTTAGATTTAAGGAATTGTCTTCATGCTTTGGGGAAAATTCCTTGATCTCTCTGGAATCTCTAAGAATCCAAATGGTTAGTGTCTCTGCCTCCCAAGACAAATTGGAAATTAACCACCCCGAAGGAAGAAATTCAGTGTCTGATGAATGCTCTGGATGGGGCTAGCACAGCAAGAATCAAGAATCTCTCTGAGAGAGAGTTTTAGAATCACAATGAAAAGGAGCCCCAGGGACAGATGGGCCACCTCACACTCAATACAGGAATCTCCATCATCTGTATCTGCTAAGGTACATGCAGAGAGCCTGGGGTGAGAGGGGCCAGCTGAGGCCGCCAGGAGAGCAAAGGTTCAGAGGGCAAGGAGCTCCATGTGATGGTTGTCAATGAGGAATGTCACCCCAGGCTATAAGAATAGTTTTATTTTTATTCACCCCCCAAGAAATATTAGAAATTTGGATTTGTATATGAGTTCACCTGAAATTTTAATGTTGGCCCAAACCATTGTGGGGGCAAACAAAACACACCTCTTGCCTTATTAGACTGACTGGCTATCCACTTTCTACTTCTGTCCTGGAGGAGAGGATGCTGGCTCTAGATGCAGATGGCTTGGGTTCAAATCCCACTTATGGCACTTCCTGACCAATCACTTTCTCTCTGCCTCAGTTTCATTTGTAAAGTAGGGTTTATAATAGTCCTACCTCATAAAAGTGCCTGTGAAGCCTGAATAAATTATTATACATATGAGATAGAAAAATTTCCACACAGTGCCTGGCCCACAGTAGGTGTTCAATAAATGTCAGTTCTTATTATGATGATTCTTATTTCACAAACTGTGCCATTCCCTCAGGCTGGATACCAAAAACATCTATCTAATTAGGCACATGTAAAAAGGGGCTGTTGAGTTTAAACAGTTAATACTTGCAAAGTCTCAGCACGGTCCCGGAAATATACTAAGCCTTCCATAAATGTTGGTTATCGAGACTATCATCTGGCTGATTTCTGAGAGCCCTCAGCAAAGGACAAAGAAATATTGTACCCAACCTTCTACTCACATGTCAGGCAGACCATGGTGAGGCGGATGGACAAGTCCAGAGCCAGCGCCCAGCGCTGTGGCACCCGGGAGATGATGAAGGGGATGATGATTTCTGCAGGGACGTAGAACTGCAGGGCATAGGTGCACAGGATGCCCACTAGGTAGAGGAGCTTGACCGACTGGTACAACCTGCATGACAGACCACAGCCATGCTCTCTGAGTCCGCTGCTTTCTGACACTGGGCCCCATGGACCATTAGCCTCTGACTCAATACAATCCTGTGGGCCTCTGTTTGTCTGAAAATGATGAGGAGGGACCTCCTGAGACTCAATAAGTCACACCAGGGCATGCAGTGACAACAGTGAGGTGTCATGGATTCAAATGGAAACAGTTGAAAGGGTCATATCTAAACAAAATAAAAAGAACTCTGAGTGTGGATATACAAAGCACCTTCACAACCCGTCTCATTTGAAGCTCAATGTTAAACTCTAGGAAAGAGGCTCGGGTCAGGTACTTTGTCCAGGAAGACAGAGGTGATAAGTGACCAAGACAAAAACCTTGGGTCTGTAAGACTCTGGTCCTTGTGATACCTGTCAGTCCTTGGGGATTCTCTGGGTCCCCCAAAGCTCTTGGCAAATAATAGGTCCTTAACAATTGTTCCTATTTGGTTGAGAGAGGGAACTGCAGAATCCCAAATCGTTTGGTGGAGAGGCTGTCTAGAAATAAGGTGTGTGTATGGGGGAAGGTTAGAGTGTAAAGGAAAGACAGAGGGTTGTTTGCAGGCCTTGAGCTAGGACAGAGAGAGTGTGTGCGGCTTTAGAGCACGTTCAGTTTCATCAGAGGCTTTTTTGACCCCTGAAGATATGACTTTTCCCCTTTAGTCCATTAATTTGGTGGATGCATCTCCTATTAGTAAACCTGTGTGTGTATGTGTGTGTGTGTGTGTGTTTGTGTTGGCCAGTCCTTAAAAAGTCTAAATTCCATATTTCTGTGTTTTATTGCTCATATCAGTCCTGCTGCCTGGGGCACCCTCTACTCTATTTCCATCTGTCCAACATCCCCCCGCCAACCCAATTTTTTAAAATTTCCATTTTGAGCAGATACTGCATGCCAGCGGCTTTTAGACATTGACCCACTTAATCCTCACTACTACTCTGCTTTATAGATGAGGAAAGTGGGGCTCAGAGAGGTTAAGTGGTACAACTGGGGCTTAGGCCCCCGAGTACCAGAGCCTGAAGCCTGAAGCCTCATGTGTTTCCTTGTCCCATTAAGATCGGCTTTCTTTCCTCGGAAATCCCCAAGGCCTGTTTTAGCTCCTCTGGAGAGCTTCTTTTCTGCCCTATGTTATAGTTTGTGTACACACACTATCTGCCCTTCCCACTCCACAGGTCACACAAAGTTGGTGAAGGCGATGAAGCTCCAGATTGTAGTCTTCTCACTTGGGCACCCTTCATACCTGTGTGTCTAGAATGACACCTGCATACGATTGGCATGCACTGAATGCTTGGTAGATTACATTTATTGACTTGAGAAAAGGAGCTCCATTTAGGCAAATGAGGCGTCCCCATAAAAAGACAGAGGTATCCTATAATTAAGGACATTCCCCGGTGTAGGAGAAAAGGCCCTATGTACAACGTGGGTTCATGTGCCTCTTTGAATATGGCTGTTGTTGTAGTCTGTGCCAGATAACTATTTGTTGCATGAATTAGGAACATTTGAGCGTAAAATTTTAACAGATGTCAATTGTTTCCCTAAATTGTTTTACTGCTTTTTCAACCTTGCTACTCTGACTTGGGGCATGTGCTTCATTGGCCGTGGTGAGCAATGCTTGGTAACGCAGTCTTATTAAATGTAATTGGAAGTGCTGCCACCCACCTACTCTTCTCTCTATGTCTTGCTTTCCCCCAGTGCCCCTTCCTTCTCTCACTTCTTCCCTCTCTTCTCAAATCACGTTCTCTTCATACTAAGGTATCAAGGTCTAACACAACTTGGGAGGCTGTTGTCAAAGGAAGAGCTCCCCAGATGGAGAACCCAGAGCCCAGGTTTCCAGTGACAACTCTGCTTCTCTCCACGGATGCTATCCAGACCGTAGTTTCCCATCTGTGGAAGGGAGGCAGAAGTGACCTACACGATCCCACCTAGCCCCAAATCCCCAATGCCTGGGAGTCCGTGAAGGTACCAGCAGTTGGGCAGGTTAAGAGTTATGCTGGCCTTGATGTCGTCTCCAAACCGCAGGTAGCCCAGGGTCCCAATGCCGATGTACAGGGAGGTGATGATGAACATTCCCAGAGATAGGACAGCTGGGAAGCGGTGGGCATCTTTCATCTTGTTCTCCAGGGGCAGAACCTACAGAAATACAACAGTGTAGGAAGAGTGGAGGAAAAAGAGAAACCTGAACATAAAGAAGGAAGGCATGGAATCACAAGATGACCCATGGACTGTTCAGAGCTGGAAGGGCCCCTCAGGTTATCCAGACTAAAGATCACATCCTGGGGTAGCCCACAGTGATCTGGCGAGCAGATGCTTTGTTTTGCTAGCATAGCCTTTTAGACAATTGACTATGGATGCCTTCAAGCACAGCATTCTTCTGCCATTCACCAGTCCCATCTCTCCCTCTCACATGGACTTATCCTTGCCTCTTCACCCACATTACCTTCCCAAGGCATTTGAATTTGAGACTCCCAATTCTAGTGCACTCCTCTAGATGCAGATGGGGAGGCTGAGACCCAGAGAAAGAAAGGGTTCCCCTAGGAGTACACAGTGGGTTGGTGACAGAACTGGTATTGGAGCCTGGCTTCCTGGTTTCCCCAGCAGTTCATTTTCCCACTTACCATGTTCTCAGTCTTTTGTCTCAGGACACTTCTTCCCCCAATTGAATTCCAAGTTGAGAACAGCCTGCTTCTTCTCCTAGTCATCTGTCTTCAGAACCAGCCCTCCAGCCTTTCATCCCATACATTCCTCTTCAGGCTACTATTGGACTTATTGGCTGAGAGACTGCCCCTATCTTCTCCTTTATCAGGCTCTGTGCTAAGCACACTTTACATGCATAGTCTCATTTAATTTCCTTATCCGAAAATGGGCACAAAAGTAAATCTTACCTTTTGGATTTTTTTGGGATAATTACACATGACCCCCTAATGGCACATGATAGGGGCATAGTAAATGCCAACTGTTATTATTTTTAATACTGTGAAGACCACAACTCTAGAAGGTTGATATTTGTATTATTTTAATTTTACTGTTGAGGAAAACAAGGCTCTGAAGATGAAGTAAATTGTCAAATTTACACAGCTTGAAAGTGGCAGATCCAGGCTGCAGACCAGGGCTGGTTTTCAAAGTCCAAGGGCCTAGAGCCCCATCGCCTCAGATATGTTTATTACTAAGTAGAAACTAAGTGTATAGTCCTTTGTACTATGGAAGATGCTTGAGGGGAGTGTCAAGTCATGTCATTGCTGTGTTTCTCCATTTTCCTCTGGGCTGGGTGTAGGTTTCTAGCTCTGGCAAGTAGTCAGGAAAATGTTTGAGGGAATTATGTGGAGAGCAGACAATCCAACCTGAGCCCTCCCACCCTGCAACACATTTTTGCTGCATAATTACCCAGCCCTAAATGCTGGCTCTCTTTCTCTCACCACAATCAATCAAAGAGACAAATGGCTATTGACATAAAGTGGAAAGGTCTCTCTGGATTGGAATCAGGAGTACTGGGTTTTGGTCACAGCCATAGCAGTTCCTAGCTGTGACTTAGTCCAACTCTCCTTCCCTGCCTTGGGCTTAGACTGGTCTTCTGTAGAATGGGATGCTGGGCTAGGAGATTTCTAAAGGTAATTTCAACTCTGATACTAAGAATCATTAGCACATAATGGGTACTCCATAAACACATGTTGAACAAATATTATCGTCATTTTATAGCTGGAAAATTGGGGTTCAGAGAATAGCAGTGGTCAAAATAAGATTTAAGCAAATTCTGCTTCCAAAGTCATTACCTTAAACACTGTACTCTTCTTTTGGCCATGAGTGTCTATGATTCTAAAAATAAACTGCTTCCAGTGTCATCTAAGATAGTGTCGCACACTCCACTGTATCTCTTTTTCTGATTACAAATAAAAATGCTGGACAGAGTAAATAAAGCAACTACATATGGAATCTGAAAAGTAAATAGTAGCAGGTAGATTGAGAAGTGAAATCAAAACCAGGAAAATTATGATTATGGCAACAAATGTCCTCATATTTTCCCTATATCTCCCAGTTGAGACTCAACTGATCAGGAAAGGGACCTCTTGGAGCTGGTGAGTACAGGAAATCATGGAGAGGAGGGAGCTGGATAAAGGGAATCCCTAAATCTGTAAATGAAGTCCTGGGCTCAGCCCTGAGCTATGCATCAAAGCAAAGGCTTTGGCATCTTAACTATCATGTAGGCTGCCACCCACATCCCAGTCTGGTTCCTGGTAGCACATACGCAGGGTCGACCTGAATAGCACTGCGAAGGCCTAGAAAACTAACCTGAAGCCACAACCCACAGAAAGTGGGTCAAGACTTGTGATCTGAATTTAACCAGTTTGTTTGCCTGATAAAACAAAAAAATAGACATTCTCTTGAGGACATTAATAGGCCCCAGAGTCTCATAAAATAATATTTAAAATGTGCAGAATACATGCACACTGATGTTCATTGCAGCATTATTCACAATTACCAAAAGATAGAAACAACCCAAGTGTCCATCAATCAATGAATGGAAAAACAAAATGTTGTATATACATTCAATGAAATACTAAGCTGCACTAAGAAGAAATGAAATTGGGACACATATGATAGGATGAATAAATCTTGAAGACATTATGCTAAGTAAAGTAAGCCAGACACAAAAGGACAAACATTGCATGGTCTCATTGATATGAACTAAATTATGAGGAATAAATGCATGGAGTTAAAACCTAGAGTATAGGTTATTAGGGGATAAGAGGAGGGCTGAAGGACTACTGATGCTTAATGTATATAGAAGTTTTAATTGACTTGACTATAAAAGTGTGTAAATGGATAGAGTTGATGGTAACACATTACAGTGAGTAGCAGCTGGTTTATAAATGGGATTGTGGCTGAAAAGGTAGTCTAACTATGTAACTATCAATTGAAAGAAAGCTAGAGAATAATCTAGGGACTGAATAACACAGTGAACCCTGAGGTGGATGAGAATTGTGGTTGATGGTACAGATGCAAAAGTGTCCTTCTGTGAGCTAGAGCAGATAAGTGTCACTACTGCAAGGTGGTGGGAATGTGGAGAAGCATGGGAAAAAGACAATTGGTGTGACCTATGACTGTGGTTAACAGATATACTGTAATATTCTTGCATCAATGCCAAAGATGTACTGGGTTGATAATGTGTGTGTGTGTGTGGGTCGGGGGGTTATGGAAAAACTGTGTCAAATGTACACTATGGACCATGGTTGGTGGTAATAGTCTAATATTATCTCATAATCTGTAACAAATATTCCACCACAGTGTGGTGTGTTGGTGAAGGGGTGTTGTATGGGAATTCTACACATATGCATGATTGTTTTGTAAGTTCAGAACCACTGTAATAAAAATATATTTAAAAAATAGGGTGGGTTGGGGGTAAAATACACCAAATGTAAGATATGAGCTATACTTAGTAGTAACATTTTGTCAATGCTCTTGCATAGTTTGTAACAAATGTTTCACAACAATGCAAGGTGTTGGTGGTGAGGTGATGTATGAGACCCCTGTATGATGTTATTCATGTTTATTTTGTAAGTTCACAACTTTTACTATACACCTATTGTTTATGTATGTTCATGTATGAATGATATACTTCAATAAAATTTTAAAAATGTGCAGAATACAGTCCAAAATTACTGGACATACAATAAACTAGGAATATCTCAATAACTCCCAAGGGAAAAGACAACACATGCCAGCCCTAAGATGACTCAAATGTTGGAAATATCAGACACAGACTTTGTAACCACACTCCATGAAGTAAGAAAAAACACTATTGAAATGAATGGAAAGATAAGTTCTCATCAAAAAAGTAGAAGTAATCTAAAAGAACCAAATTTAAATTTTAGAAGAGAAAAATACAATAACAGAAACAAAAATCAACTGGATGGGCCCAATAGCAGAATGGAAATGACAAAACACTGTCAGTGAACTTAAAGATAGAGCAATAGAAGTGATCATATCTAAACAACAGAGAGAAAAAAGGTTGAAAGAAATTATTACAGCTTCAGAAACCTGTGGGGTTTATATAAAAAAGTCCAACATTATGTCAATGGAATCCCAGAAGGAGAAGATAAATAGAAGGGAAAAAACTTGAAAAAAAAATAATGGCTGAAAACTTCCTAAATTAAAAGAAATACATTTATAGATTCAAGAAATTAAGTGAACACCAGGCAGGACAAAACAAAACTGTACTAGGCACATCACAATCAAACTGCTGAAAACCAAAGATAAAGAAAAAATACTGAAAATAAACAGAGAAAAACAACATTACATATAAAGGAAAAGTTATATAAATGGCTGCAGATTTCTCATCAGAAATCATGAAGGAAAAAAGGAAGGAAAGCCATATTTTCAAAGAGCTGTAAAAAATGAGTGTCAGCCAAGAATTCTATACATGCAATAATATTCTTCAAGAATAAAGGCAAAATAAATACATTCTCAGATGAAGAAAACTAAGAGAATTCATTTCCAGAAATGCTGCTCTAAAATAAGTGCTAATGGAGCTTCTTCATGTGAAGGGAAATGATACCAGAGGGAAACTCAAGATTTCAGGGACAAAGAAAGAGCAACAGAAGAGGTAAATATTTGGGTAAATACAATAGACTATTTTTCTCTAGGAAGTTTATTAAAAAGATTATATAATCAGACTTACATAATCTTTTTTTTTCTGATTAAAAAAACTCTTTTTTTTTCTAATAATAAAAAAAAAAGATCTTACTTACAATGGGTTTAGATCCATATCAATGGATTAGATTAAAGAACATATTTTTCTGGGGTACATAGAGCTTCAAAAATACAACACTTCACCCCTCCACCCTCAGGACACACAAAGATATGTTCTTTCTATATACAAAATACACCCATTCCATCAAAATATCCCAAAAGCCTTAAGTCATTTCAGTAACAATGCTAAGTACAAAGTCTCATAAAAATTGGTTATAGCTGCTAAATAAACAAATAAATAAATATGCAAGAATAGCCAGAAATAGTAGCTATGTACAGCAGGGGAAGCATAGAGAGATCAAGGGATGAAGAATTTTCTTATTAGTTACTTTTTATTATTACTATTATTATTATTGAAGTAATGAAAATGCTCTAATGATGATTGAAGTGATGAATGCTCAACTGTGATTATACCAAATACCATTGATTGTACACTTAGGATGAATTGTATGCTTTATTAATATGTATCAATAAAATTGATTTGTTTTTTTTAAAAAGGACTATGTAAGTCTGTTGAAAGCAAAAAATATATCTAATGATGTTTTAATGTATTTAGATGTAATACATATGGCAATAAAGCAAAGTGTTGGGAGGAGTAAAGGACCTATATGCTTATAAGATTTCTACATTTTGTTTGTAGTGATAAAATATTAACTCTAAGTAGACTGAAAAGTCATATATGTTTATTGTAATCCATATAGCACCACTAAAAGCATTATAGAAAGAGATATAGTAAAAAAGCCAATAGGTATATTAAAATGGAATACTAAAAAGTACTGAAATAATACAAAAGAAAGCAGGAAAGGGAGAACAGATAAAATAAAAGAAGGATAAAACAGAAAACAAATATTATAATGTAGACCTAAATCCAACCATAATAATTGTATTAACTGTAAATGGTCTAATTATACCAAATAAAGGACAGAGATTGACAGATTGAATAAAAAACAGGACCCAATTACATTCTGTCTATAAGAAATGTACTTTTAATACAATGCTATAAATAGGTTAAAATGAAAAGAATGGTACATCACATGAAAACTACAGATCAATAACCCTTATGAATATAGATAAAAATCCTCAACAAAATACTAGCAAACTGAATCCACCAGTACATTAAAAGAGCTATAAAACATGAACAACTGGAATTTATCTAAGGAATGCAAGTGTGGTTTAACATATGAAAATCAATCAATTACTATACCAAATTAATAGAATGAAGGAAAAACCTTACCTGATTAACTCAATTTATATAGAAAAAGCATTTGACAAAATTCAATACCCTTTTGTGATAAAAACAAACCAGGAATAGAAAGGAACTTCTTCAATCTGATAAAGTATATCTACGAAAAACCCAAGCTAACATCATACTTATTGGTGAATGAGTGAATATTTTCCCCTTAAGATCAGAGCTCAGGGACAAGACAAGGATGTCCGCTCTTGTCATTTCTATTCAACATTGTATTGGAAGTCTAGTGAGGGCAATTAGATAAGAAAAAGAGATAAAAGGCATCCAAATGGGAAAAGAGGAAAAAAAAACAACCTCTCTATTCAGAGATTACATGATCCTAAATATAGAAAATTCTAAAGAATCCACAAAAAAAGCACTGGAGCTAATAAATGAATTCAACAAAGTTGCAGGATGAAGATCAACATATACAAATCAGTTGTATTTCTATACATTAGCAATGAACAATAAAAAGAGTAATTACATAACCATCAAAAAGAATAAAATAATTAGGAGTAAAATTATTCAGGGAGTTGTAAGACTTGTACACTGAAAACTATAAAGCATTGTTGAAAGAAATCAAGGAAAACCTAAATAAATGGAAAGACATCCTATGTGTTCCTGGATTGAAAGGTGTAATATTGTTAAGATGGCAATATTACCCAAATTGATCTACAGATTCACTGCAATACCTATTGAAAATCCAACTGCTCCCCACCCCCTTTTTTCCATAAATGGACAAGCTGATCCTAAAATTCTTGAGAAATTGTGGGGGACCCTGGATAGCCAAAACAATCTTGAAAAAGAAGAGTAAATTGGAGGACTCACACCTCCCAATTTCAAAACTTACTACAGAGCTACAGTAATTAAAAGAGTATGGGGAAGCTGATGTGGCTCAAGTGGTTGTGTGCCTGCTTCCCACATGGGATGTCCCAGGTTCTGTTCCCTTTGCCTCCTAAAAATGAAAGAACAAACAACAAGCAAACAAATGAAGAAATCAACTTAGAGGAGCCAATGTGGCTCAGTTGCTGAGTGCCTGCTTCCTACATATGAGGTCCTGGGTTCAATCCCTGGACTGGTACCTTAAAAAAAAAAAAAAAAACCTAGGAGAAAAATGACCTCGAGGTAAGCAGTGTTTTTAGATACAACACCAAAAGCATGATCCATTAAAGAAAAATTTTGATAAATTGGACTTTATCAAAATTAAAAAGTTTGCTCTGTGAAAGACACTAAGAAGATGAAAAGACAAGCCACAGACTGAAGAAAATGTTTCAAATTACATAATCAACAAAGGACTTGCATCTAGAATATGTAAAGAACTTTAATAACAATAAGAAAACAACTCAATTTAAAAAATATTGCAAAAGATTTGAATAGACACTTCATCAAAGAAGATATGTCAAGCAAGTACCTATAAAGATGTTCAAAACTATTGGCCTTTAGTAAAACTGGCTATTAGTAAATCACAATGAAATGCTGCTACATAGCTATTAGAATGGCTAAAATGAAAAACATCAAGTTAGCAAAGATACAGAGAAACTGATAGGGATTCAAAATGGTACAGCTATTCTGAAAAACTGTTTGGCACTTTCTTATAAAGTTAAACATACATTACCCTGTGACCTAGCACTCCAGCTCCTAGAGAAATGAAAATTGATGCTCACACAAAACCCTGTACACTCATGATTATAGTAGCATTATTCATAATTGCCAAAAATTAGAAACAACCCAAATGCCCTTAAACAGATGAACAGATAAACATAGTGTGGTACTGTCCATACAGTGGGTACTCAACAATGGAAAGCAAGATGCTACATGCAACAGCATCGAGGGATCTTAAATGCATCAGGCTAAGTGAAAGAAGCAAGTCTCAAAAGGTTACATACTGTGTGATCCCATTTATATGGAATTCTGGAAAAGATAAAACAATAGAAACAGAAAGGATTGCTGGTTGTTAGGGGTTAGTGTAGGTGGAGAAGTTACATACCAGGGCAACAAGAGACAGTTCTTTGTGGTGAGGGAATTGTTCTGTATCCTGATCATGGTAATGGCTACATGACATACATTTCTAATATATCACAGAAACACATACCATAAATGTGCATTTTATTATATGTAAGTAAATAAATAAATTTTATTTAAAAATATGTAAATGGCCTTACCCTCCCTCAAATGTGAGAGTAGAAACTATAGAATAGCCCTTTGTAAATATACAGTACTTTCCACTTTAAAATTCATTTATCCTTAATTTAAATTGTACACCTCCTCAGTCTTGACTTTAAGAGATTAGGAAATTCATGTCCAAGAAGGTTAAGTGATGTGGAGAGAAATATTTAATAGATGTGTGGGAATGTCTCTCTGCTGTAAACTACTTTTCTCCTGCTGGTGACAACTGACCCAAGTGAGACGAGAGGTTACTTTCTCCCATGTGCATTTTCCAGGAGGTCCAACACAATGGCCAAGAGGACACAGACACCCAGAGCACTTAGCTCCTTTTCAGAAGGCCATGCAGTCCATGCCAAGTCAAACCTTACCACACCAATGCTTTCAAATGAAAAAACAGCTGTTCCAAAGAAGAGCGGGTAGGTCTTCCAACTTGCTACCAGTGGCAATCTGCTGGGGTGTGGAATTCCCTACAGGAGAGAAAAATAAGATGAGGATAAGACATCTATTCTCCAAGCACACTTGAGCTCCTATAAGAGATGGGTACTCTGAGAGTAGACCTGAATCTTTTTAATAGAATGTCAAGAAGTTCAGAAAACTTCAAAGGGAATCACACAAGAATCAAAGTTGATTTTAACACTGCACAAAACCAAAAAGCCTGCGCACAGCAACATTGAGAATATGTATTGTCAGAGTACTGACGGACCATGGAGGGATTTTATCAGAAATTGGAACTCTACTGTCTTGTTGGTGGGAAATTAAAATGGCGTAACCACCATGGACGGCAATGTGGTGGTTCCTCAAAAAGTTAACATACAATTATCATTTGACCCAGAAATCCCACTTCTAGATATATACCCAAAGATAGTGAAAACAGGGTTGCAAACAGATACTCGTACACCAGTGTTTATAATAGGATTATTCATAATAGCCAACAGCTGGAAACAATTTAAATGTCCATCAAAAAAATGAATGGATAAACAAAATGTGGTCCATACACATTGTTGAATATTATTTGGCTATAAGAAAAAATGGAGTTATGAGACATGCTGCAACGTGGAAGAACCTTAAAAAACTTATTCTCAGTGGAACAAGCAAAACACATACAAAAATTCTATGATATCGCTTATAAGAGAAAACTAGAAATAGCAAATTTGCAGTGATAGAAAGTAGATTAGAGGTAATGGGGGAAAGTATATGGGGAGAGAGGAAGGAGGAGAGTTTGTTTGTAAAAAAAATTAAAAATAAAATAAAAAAGCAGTAGAATTAAATTCAGGTCACTTACAAAAAAAAATCTCTAAAAGAAAATCTTACACACTGCAGATTAGTCCTGGCTTCAAGCATGAAAGGAAACATCTTTTTTTTTTTTTTTTAAAGATTTATTTCATTTATTTATTTCTCTCACCCTTGTTGTTTGCGCTTGCTGTCTGCTCTCTGTTGTGTGCTCATCTTCTTTTTAGGAGGCACCAGAAATTGAACCCAGGACCATCCTATGTGAAAGGGAGGTGCCTAATTGCTTGAGCCACCTCTGCTCCCTGCTTGTTGTGTCTCTCATTGTGTTTCCTCGTTGTGTCTCTCTGTTGAGTCATCTTGTTGCATCATCTTGTCATGTCAGCTCGCTGCAACAGCCTGTCCTGTCAGCTCACTGTCTTGCTCGTCTTCTTTAGGAGGCGCCAGGAACCTAACCTAACCCAGAACCTCCCATGTGGTAGGCAGACACTCAACTGCTTGAGCCACATCCGCTTCCCCAGGTAACATCTTTGAATGGACAGTGGTCAAGGGTGTTGGAAATCACTGTGACATAGTTTTAGTGAGGTTCTAGGGAGTCTAAAGCAATTACTTAAATATGAAGGTCCACTTTACTTTTTCAAGGGGCTGTAAATTGAAGGGGAGAAAAGTGTCTGGAAAAATGTTTTATATTTCCTGTGCCCTAGAATACGCAAATAATTACAAAAACCGTATCTATAATCTTTTTCTCTGGAAGAGTTAAAAAATGAATCAGGGGAGCAGATGTGGCTCAAGTGGTTGAGCACCTGCTTCTCACATGGGAGGTCCTGGGTTTGGTTCCTGGTGCCTTCTAAAAACAAATAAACAAATAACAAGCAAACAAACAAAAAACCAACTCAGGGGAGCCCATGTGGCTCAGTGGTTGAGCACCGGCTTCCCACCCACATACGAGGTCTGAGGTCCCAGGCTCACTCCTCTGCTCCAGTACCATGAAAAAAAAAAAAAAAAAAAATCAGAGGTAGCTATCTAATTAGGAAATTCAGTTTTGCAGAAGTCATTTATACTATCTAAGAGTACATAACTGATATATAGATATCTAAAATACCTAATTCATAATCTTGACCAATCTCATGGACAATATAATATTTTTTCCCTTAAGGCTTCTGAAAGAGAAAAATATCTGAAAGGTAATGAGTATGCCAAGGGGTTTCTAGAATTTAAATTTCTATGTAAATTTGTCCTTTATAAAAAGAAAAACTAGAAAAGATAGAAAAGTAGGAAATTGAGGGGAAATCAATACCCATAACTCAGCCTCAGAGACATTTTAGTTAACATTATGATAAATTTGCTTGTGGGCCTTTTGAGACTCTACTTGTACCTTTGTGATTAAAATATTAGCTTTATTCCCTTGAGCTCCCTAGGTGTAATTTTAGGGGCCTGTGGACTAGAGTATAAAGGGCTATAGCTAATTCAATAAGTTTTATCTGTATTAGAAGAACCTGCTTTCATTTGCATTTTGCTACTTTCCAACCATTACACAAATGGTTTATGGTTCTCTGAGCAGGTGTTGGAGAAATAATATAAGAGAGGAGGTATCCAGAAGGATGAGATTGCACAGTGACATTCTTATAGAGGAATCGCTACCCTGAGGTGGCTGAAGAGTGAGGGCCACACTTACCCACTGTTAGGAATTGAATCATGCCCCCCAAAAGGACATGCTCAAGTCTTAACCCATACTCTTGTGGGTGTGAACCATTTGCAAATAGGACTTTGAAGATGCTATTATTAGCTAAGGTGTGGCCTCATTTGTGAATGGGACTTTTGAAGATCCTATTTAGATGAGGCCAGATTGAATCAGCCTGGGCCTTAATTCATATGATGAAGTTCTCATAAGGAGATGAAATCTAGACTGAGACACAGATGACCAAGCAGGAGAAGTAGAAGCCAGAAGAGAAGCCATGTGATGGAAGCAGGGATGCAGTCCAAGGAATTCCAAGGATTGTGGCAAGCCAGCACCAGAACCCTGTAGACTCCAGGGGAAAGCACAGCCGGTCAAGATGTTTGTTCTGGACACCTGGTCTCCAAAATTCTGAGACAATAAACTTCTGTTGTTTAAGCCAACGCATTGTGTGGTATTTATCACAGGAGCTCTGGCAAACTAAGACACCCGCTCTCAGGGTTTGTCCCAGGCGTCTAAAGGCTCGGTCTATGATCGACACAATGGCCCTGGCCCCTGGAGGAGTGTGGTGTGTGATGCATACTGACCTGGGCGATGTACTGGGTGATGATGACCAGGCTGACCAGCATGCTGATGTTGGCCAGCATGGAGAAGATGGACAGGACCCTGAGGTTCCTGATGAGGACCAGCAACACCAGGAGGGGCAGGAAGGCAAGCATGTAGAGTCGTGAGTCCACGGTGGGGGTCAGCAGCACCGTCTCATTGTGATGGCAGTTGTTGGTTGTAACATTAACAGCTTCCACTACCTGAGGAAGGAATGGGAAAAACTTCTGGCCACACAGGTAGGCAGTGCCTTCACCACAATCAAACTCTCTCACAGAGGCTGGAGTATCTCCGCGTGCCAAGGTCTCATGGGGAGTTAGAGTGAATTTCGGGCTTCTTATTCTGAACACTCTGCCCCATACTTCCTCAAAAGAGGCTGCCTGCACAACCTTAATAAAAAAAGAAATAACTGGATTTACAGTGGGGTATTTGCTGGTTTTTGGCAATCCAACATCCATTCCTTCTGATTTTGACTTATTTTTGGTGATTATCTCTCACCACTAAATATAGCCTTGGGAGACCGCAAATCACAATCATATGGTAGAGCTTAAGAATCGGCCTTGGACTCAAGCTAGGACATTCAGAATCTCTCACAGGAATCTAAATCTCAAAGTGACACAAGGACAGAACTAGATGAGGGTAAAAATTAAATCTGATATTGCATCCCTGAAGAAACTGTGTATTAGTTCTACTATCTAGACACCCCCAGCTGACCTGGCTCCTATTTTTTTCTGAGACCTGTCATTTCTTGTCATTTTGTAAGTTAGCCAATGTCCTTCCACTGAACTTAATGTCTGTATAAGTCCCCCAGATTCTTTCTTGTACTACTAATAAAAAAAACTCAGTATTGTTCTCAACTGGTATACTACTGGCATTTTGCATGCGAGAAGTCTTCCTTGGTGGACTGCACCATTCATTGCAGGATATTTAACATCCCTGGACTCCACCCAACAAGTTATTAGCATTCCCCAATCATTGTGAAAACAATAAACATCCCACCCACATTTTCAAACACCCCCTGTCAAAGTGGAAGGTGGTGGTACCACCCTTAGTTTAGGATTGCTACAAAACATTGAGAAATGGTAGGTAAGCAAGAAGAAATGTAAAGGCACTGATAATTTCAGTAACACCTTGGAATATATTCAGCTATACAGTCTATACAATACCACAAATTACATGCATTATACACATCTTTTTTATTTTACAAAACTGGGATCATAGCTGGTACTCTTCTATTGTGAAAGCCTCTTTTCACTTAATGACACACCTTAGATACGTAAATGCATCCGTAAATCTTGTTTTTATCTGATTCCTCCTTACAGTAGGAAAAATACCTGGAACATTAGCTGAGCATCCAGGGCCCCCCATAAATGGCCCCCTCCAACCTTAAGTCTTTCCTTTTCCAAAACCCACCCTTCTTCTCCATCCAAACCAGTCTGTGCTGCTTCTGAGCAAGTCCTACACATTCTGCTTCCGTGTTTTCACTCACTCTCTTCTCCTGCCTTAGCTGCCACTGCTTCTCCTCCAACCTGCCCAGCTCAGAGGCACCTTCCCTGAGGTAGCCTTCCTTTGCTTCAGTGATTGTTTCTGTCCCTGAACATTTGGACAACTACGATGTCTCCCATTTAGTTCAGAATTAAGCATCCATGCCTTAGGGCTGGTGTTAGCTGTGTCCTGACCTGCTCCTAAACATTATATTGATATTTAACTTTTTATATATTTTATAACCCACTTAGCCTGAAAATTCCTCGAGACAGCGCTTGCCTTGTCTCTAGGCAGGTAATGAATAAAGGTTTGTAGATACCACCTTCCAGAAAAGCAGCCTGGTAGAGTGTTTTAAGAGCCTTCAAAACAATCAGATGCTTTGACCCAGTATTTGCACTTTAAGAAATATAAACTAAGAAATAAAGGGATACATAAAGATTTTCATGCCACTGCAACAGATTCTAGTAGAAAAACAAAGGGAAATAAAGGAAATATCCAATGAGAGGAACTTGATTAAGCTATGGTCAGTTCGTGTGATGGGATACTATGGAAATACTAGAAGTTACATTAAAAACTTTAAGGACATTGCAAAATGGTAACCAGTGATTGCTGAAGTAGAATGATGATCATGAGTGGTGCATTAAGAGTAGTGTGTGTGTGTGTGTGTGTGTGTCTGTGTGTGTGTGAAGCAATACAGCATAATGTTTAAGAACTTGAGCTCAGATGTCAGCTCTGGTTTTAAATCCTGGCTCTGTGATCTCACATGCATTGCAGAGTATAGCCTCCGTTTTCTCATCTGCAAAATGGGAATAACAATAGTACCTACCCTGATAAGGTTGTGGAGAGAGTTAAATGAGGGACAGCATTTAAAATTGCTCTGCTGTACTGTATTTGACCAAAAAAGAAGCTAACTCTGCATTCTTACTATTTCTTTTTCTTCTTTTTAACTTTTCTAAATTTCCTAACTTCTGGTATCACTTTTACAATCAGATAAAAAACCCAAGGAAGGGTTTTTTCAAAAAAAAAATTATTGATTGACTAAGGATGGTTTCTGTTATTTTATTTAGTTTGTTCAAATTGCTGCAAGGTAACTTTTAGATTAAGTCAAAATAATTTTTGGGGGACACCTGTTAAGTCATAGATAAGTAACTAATGGCAGGTAACCCAAAGGAAGTTAGTTATCATAAAAAATGACTCATGTAAATTTTAGAAGAGTTAAAGAAAATTACATTCTAAGGTAGGAGGATTGATAAAATCCAAGGTCCTTAGAGCTCAGGATTTCAGAGACTAACAGGTTCCAAGACATTAGACAAAGGATATCGTGGCCAAACTAACCATTTATAGAAATCCATGGATAAGTGGACTAGGGGAGAATTTAGGTTCTTTGATACCATCAAGTTTAAGGTCCTTTGTTTTAATGATGAGGATACTAGGACCCAAGGCCCAAAGAAACGAAGCAATTGTTTGTTAAACAAACAGCTAGCAGAGGATTCTTCTTTTCCATATTTTCTTCCCTCCCACCTATTCTAGAATACTCTACCTGCTTTATATTATCGGCCAGAAACACAATGTACACACAGCAGAAGCCCAGCTGGGTGACTATAAGGAAGAAGCTCACGATATGCCTAGAAGGGAGGAGGAGAGAGAGAGAGAGAAAGAAAACTTGTTATGGAAGAAGTTGGCTTGCCAGGTCTATTTCTTGCCATTCTATCCCTCTGTCCCCAGGGGTTGGTGGCTCTGTACCAGCACTCTCGGTTCTGCCACCACAATCAACAATGTGGCAGTAAGAAACGAGGCAACAATAGTTCTTTTTAAAGAAATATTTTTAAGCCACCCTCAAACTCTCAGCTCAGCAAATGGTAAAATTCCTCATGGTCAGAAACCTCCGCTCAGAAACTTACTCTTGGGCATTTCTTGGGCATTTCCCATAATTGAAGCTAAATGATGGAGGACAACAAATACAATGTTTTTATTAGCAATCATTTGCTTTAAAATGTTTTCTACCATGTGCCTGATACGGGTAGGCACCGAGGCCACACAGACAAATAACACATGGTCCTTTCCTGGGGAGTTTGTACACTAGTGGGTGATACGGACAAAGATTATTATAACATGGCATGGAGGCATGCACATAAAAAAGCATTTTATCCAAATGATGGGCCAGACAGAAAGCTTTCCTAAAGAATGGATATCTGAGCAGGAGTTTTAGAGGATAAGGAAAAATTGGAAGGGGAAGAATTAGGGGGGCATAGACAGGGGGAGGGAAGGAGGTGGAAGAGGAGAGGAACAAGTAGAAGAAGGAGGAGGAGAAGGAGAAGAAAGAGGAGGAGGAGGAGATGAAAGAGGAGGAGGAGAAGAAGGAGGAGAAGGAGAAGGAGGTGGGAGAGAGGAAGAAGAAGAAGAAGAAATAAAGATGATGAAGATGATGGAGAGGAAGAGGACAAAGTGAGGTATTCCAGGAGAGGGAACAGGGAGATTCTCTGGCTGCCACATGGCAAGTCCACTGAAGGAGGGAAGACTAAGGATGGGGAGACTGGATAGCAGAGTTAATAAAGGGGGCAGAAGACAGCAGCAGGCTGGACAAAGACATGACCATAAGAATTGAGAGAATTAAAGCATTTTAAGAGATACTAAGGAGCAAGAACTTCAAAACCTGGCAAAATTCCCAACCAGTCCCCACATCTGAGGGGAAAGAGAAAGGAAAGAATCTAAAGTGATTTATAGGTTTTTGGTTTGGGCAACAAAATGAACTAGGAAACTCAGAAGGAAGAACAAGTTTTAGGGGAAGAGAAAGGACAGGAATCTGAATTGTGGAGCTTGAGGTTCCTATAGGAGATGTCCTGGAGGGACTATATATTAGTGTCTGCAACACTTAATTTGTAGGTAATGGATAAAGCTTTGAGAAGGCAGGAGATCACTACTGGAGATTGTGCAGAGAGAGAAGAGGAGAAGGCAGAATTCCAAACTATAGAGAACATCAACATTTAAAGGGAAGATGGAAACAAAGAACTTTATAATGACTGCCAAGGAATGATCAGAAAAGTAGAATAGAATCCAAGAAAAAAGAGATTATAGAAGCCAGGTGGAGAGAGAATGTTTCAAGAAGAGAATAGTCAATTGTACCCACTACTGCTGAGAGGTTCTCTTGCGTACAAAAGGTACAACCAAGAGGTCTTTGAGGACATTGGTAGAAAGAACTTCAGTAGAATTAAAAAGATGGAAAGGCCAGATGACCTGTGAAAGAGGTGTGAATGGGATGTTAGAAAGTAAAGTCAGCAGGTGGGCTATTCTTTTAAGATGCTGAAGCTGAAATGTGAACTCCAGTCTCAATGGTGTTTATTTTGTTCTTCATTGTAGACCCATTGCTTAATGTACTTCCTGACACCTTGTAGGTATTCAGTAAACATTTTTTTTTCAGCAACCTTATGTTCAATATGAGATAGGATGGAGACTATAGGATAGTGTAAGGTCCAGGGAGCATTATTTATTCATTTCATTATTTTTAAGATGGAGATATGTGAACACATTTAAATGTGGAGGTGGAGAGCCCATAAGCTGAATGAATACTATGGGCTTTGGGTGGGGCTGGGGGGTGGTGCTAGACACAAGGTGCCATTTCTGATTACATTACATGGGCAGGGCATGCTTGCAGTACTGCAGTGCTTTGAGGTATTTCAGGAGAGCTGTTGGCAATCTAGACAGTGCTCAGAAAAGAGGAAGGCAGATGGGACTGAAAATAAAGACAAAGGAGAAGATTTAGTCCCCAGTACCATAGGACAGAGGGGTTGACTTGTTCTCTGTCACCCTTGAGAGCTAAAAGGCGGGAGTTGCAGGGAGGAAAATTTCAGCTCAACGAAAGGTTCTTAAAGTCTTGGTCTTTTTCTCTCTTTTCTTCTCACTATATACTCTGTCCCTAAGAGAACTTCTCTGCTCCCTGGCCTCATAGCTGATGACTTCAATTCTGTATGTGGAGATAGGTTCAACCCTGTAGGTACAAATATCCACTGGACATCTCCACATCCACTTGGATGTCTCTCAGGCACCTCATACCCAACTTGTCCAAAATAGAGGTTGTCAGAAATTGGAGTCATCCTTGACTCCTCCTTTTCCCTCAATCCCAGTGAGCCATTCATGACCAAGTTCACTTTTCTCCATCCCACTGCTACCAGCGTAGTCCACGCCAGCATTCCCACCTGCCTGGACCTTGTCAACAGCCTCTTCAATGGTCTGACCAAATTTACTCTTGCTTCCTTGCAATCCATTCTCACAGAAGCCAAAAGGATCTTAAAACAATGTAAATACGATCACTTCCCTGCTAAAAAAAAAAACCTCCAAAGCCTTCCTGGTTGCTTTTAAGAATAGGGCAAATCTTTAAGAGGCTTTAAAATGTCCATCCTGATCTGGCACTTGGTCCCGACATTTTAGACCCTTCTTCAGTTCCCCTCTCTGATTCTGTCCTCCAGCCACCTATTCTTTCCCCACCTTGAACCTGCCACACACTCCTTCCTGCTTGGGGACCTTCACATGTGTGCTTCCTTCTTCCTGGAAGGCCCTGTAGGCTCCTCCCCACTTGCCCCTAGGTAATTCCTCACCTTTCAGAGCCCCTTTCTTCAGACTTGTTTCAACTGTTCCATCCTAGCAAGCCCTCACCACAGCCCACACAGGTCTCCTCACCTGCTCAGTAGCAACCAGTACTTCTGTCCTTCCTATGACTTATCTCAGCAGTTATTAAATAACTGTGTTCTAAGTTGTCTGTCTTTCCCACTAGACTATAGTCTCTGTGAGGGCAAGCCCTCATTGTGGTCTTCCCCCCAGCCACAATATTTCCAGTGCCTGGTAGATAGTAGCAACAGGATAAATATTGTTGAATAAACGTGTGAATAATATTAAAGCTGCATAACAAAGGAATGAGTACCCTGCCCATGGAAGTATGCAAGGAGAGGCTGTGTCAGGGATGTTGCTTGCCAATGGATCTCTTCCATTTGACAAGTCTAACATTCTGTGCCATACGAACCAGCTTTCCAGGGAAGAAGGCATCCCTGACATCAGCGTGCCCTCCTCCTGCATCCTAACCCACTGAGGGCAAAGCAAGAACAAGGCACCTTCCCCAATGGGCGTGGCTCCGGAGCCAGGTTCTGGGGCTGGCTTCCAGTGCATGCAGCACGGTGTCCCCATAGTCCATAAAGGGTTTGTTAAACCTGCAGGAGAGACAGCATACATAGTTAACAATTTATATTTTAAATGATCATCACATACTCAATGGTCAGCAGACACAGAACAAGGTAGGACCCAGCTGGAGAGTGGAAAGAACTCAGAGACCTAAGTTCTGATACCAGCATTTGACACGTGGGGGCATTTCCTTGGTGGCTTCCTTTCCTCACCTATCATATGATATGGGTACTAGAGAATAAGAGTAATAGCACATCCCTTGCATGGGGACAGTAGTTTTCCAAGCTGTGATCCCACTGGCTCCTCATGACAATTCTCTGGCAGGGTTGGGTGTAGATTATTTATGCCTGATTTATGGGCGAGCCCACCGGATAAGCACAATGGCCTAACTGAGATCAACTAATGAGTAATGCGGCAGAACCCACCTTAAGCACCTGCCCTGAGTGCTTTTCTCTTTTTCTTGGACTTGTTGGGGAAAATGAATAATTAAACTCTTGCTATGTGTGGGATGCCAAAGGAACTGGAAAGGGGAGCTGTTTTCCTCACCTTTGACAGAAGTGGCGGGCACACTTGACCAGCATGTGCATACAGTGGCAGGCGATGATACCCATTGCCAGCAAACTGAGCGGGCCGAGCTGGAGGAAGGGGAAGGCCAGGGGCAAGGAGAGAGAGGAGAAAATGGATCCATGAAGAAAGCAGTGAGGAGGGATTTGGTAGCTGCAGATATCACTAGGAACTCAAAGGATTTTCTAGCAAATTGGTTTGCAATCCCTTTTTAGCAGCAAAAGTATTTTTTCAAATATATTCTCTGGTGTAACACCAATACGGTACAGTAAGCGATCACAGTGGGGTGTTGTGGGGGGAGTAGGGGATCAGGGATCCTGACCAGGTGCCCCTGCAGTGGCCTCCAAGGCATCCTGAAAGAGATGCAGTGCTCTATAGAGCACAATCGGAACACTGGCCATGGTCCAGCCTGCATTCTCCTAGGGAGTAAACTGAAGCCCTGAGAGTGCTGCTCGAAGGCCATTCGAAGGCCATGGCAGAGCCAGAACTCAAACCCAGGCTAGATGTTTTCATACCAAGTTGGACCTGCTGCCTTCAGACAGACCTCTCATGGTAGGCTATAAACCATGAAGGCCTCTCCCACCTGCTCTCCTGCAACCCATATCACCGTGCCCGCCCTCCTTCCTCCCCAAGGTGGCAGCCCCTCTTACCAGGAGGCCTGAGTTCTTCAAAGCCAGGGGGAGCCCCAGGATCCCTGTGCCCATGTTGCCTTTCACCAAATGAATCAAAGTCTGCAGCCCTCTAAACGAGAGGAATTAGGCATGAGGGCATGGGGTGTGGAGGTGAGGGGATGCGGCAGTTAGCTCCACATAGTGTGCCAGCATCTGAGTCCAAGGGGTGGTGGGCCCTGGCCATCTCTCAGTCCCCTTGTCCTTGCCAGGCAGATCGAGGTCTCCTGTAGTGTCCTGGTTGGCTTGGAACTGCGCTGGTTCTAGTGGCTAACACTCATTATGTGCCATTATCACACCTACTATATGCCAGGCACTGTACTCAGTACTTTACATAATTTATCTCACTTCATCCTCTTTCAAGACAATGAAATAGTTGCTCTTATTTTCCCTGTTTTGCAGATGAGGAAACTGAGACACAGAGAGTTTTATTAGTGACTTGTCCAAGGATATATTGGGGAGGCAGGATTTGAATCCAGGGCTGCCTCAGTTCCTGTTTTCCACCCCAACCTCCACTGGACCACTTCCCAGGAAGAGCCCGAGACAGAGTGGTAGGCCAACCCCATTTCATAACTGAGGAAACCGAGGCTCAGGGAGGGCGCAGGGACCAGCCCAAGACCATAAAATTAGCAGCAGAGACAGGATTAAACTCAAAGAAAAGGGAAAAGGACAGACAGAAAAAAAAATCATGACTCTGCATAACTAGGTCAGATGACTTGGATTCCCAGGTGGTATCTGGTGGGACAGGATCGTTTGGGGATTGGGCTCCAGAAGTGTTTATTTTCCAGCTCAGGATACCAGGGCTGGAGAATGTCATAGGTTCCCCAAGAAAAAACTCAGACCCTTTCTTTCAGACAGATATAAAGGTGGGTCCATCGGATATGGTCTAAACCATCAGCGAAAGAAATTCCAGGGAGTTACCCTCTCTGTTGGTGAATTACAAAACAAGCCTATTTCTATACCTCTTTGTACCTGGACCAGAGGGTTTATATCCATGACTTTCGAAACCTTGGAGACTTATTCTGAATAGCAGCAGAGGTATTTGGAAGGAGCTTGGTCTCTGGGTTTGGACAAACCAGGGATTTAAAAGTTCAAGGTCACTACTTAACAAGCTACGTCATCTTGGGCAATGTGGCCAGCTTTGCGAAGCCTCTGTAAAAGTTAGGAGCAATGATATTTTGAAAGAACTGCCCCAAATGCTAAGTCTCTAATCCTCTAACTTCTCGAGGATCTGCCCTTCAATTTTTCAAGAGTTAAAAGAGAACAATTGGAGGAAGGGGGCGGGCTGGAGAGCCTCTGCATGCCTTTCTCTCTCCCAGTGGGTGTCGACATTGCTGACAAAGCACTGCACCGGACAGTGGGCCAGTAATGGGCTTGTTTTGCAAGTAGGAAAGGGTGAATGGGTCCCTTTGAAATTTCTAGCTAAAGGGCTTAGGAAATCAGAATTTAACTTTGGGACATTAAGCCAGTGTGGTTAGTTGTGCAAAGCACTGGACTGGGAGTCAGGGGCCTGGGTTTTATGACTAACTCCCTGGGGACCTTGGACCAGTCCTCACCTGAGTCACAGCAGCCATTGCGCCCAGGGGCTTCATGTGAAAATCACCTTTACGGTCACTCTGGGAGGTGCAGACTCTCAGTTGTTTTCCGTGAAGGCACAGGGCACAGAGAAGTGACATCGCTTGCCCAAGCTGGTAAGCAGTGAAGTGGGAAATACAGTGCTGGCGATCTGACTGGAGGTGCCACACTTACCTAGTCTGTCTCACTCCTTCTCTTAACCAGATGAAAGTGCCACTAAAACCCTGTGTCAGCTTAGGACACAAGAGCTTGGGTTCCCCAAGGCCTCTGATTGAGAAATACCCCCACTCAGCAGCTGTCAGTGCCAAGCCCCAGGGGAGAGCTCCCCCTGACTCTAGGCAGGCCTCAGGACTCACCCTGGGGCAGACGGGACCTGAGGCAGTGCCAGGCCTGGTGTCAGGCCCTAAATTGTCCCATTTGCCTCCCCTTTACTGTGACTTCTCCCTCCCGGTTCCCCCCTCTCCCCTACAACTTCAGATCTAGTTTTGCATATGGCAAAACAGTCTTAGACCAGGGGAGGAGCAGAGTCGCAACTCAGGCTTTCTGATTCTCTGTGCAGTGCTCTTTCTTCTCTGCCAGTGGGGTTCACAACTTTCTTTGTAAGGCCGCAGAACTTTTCCACTCCATCGAAAGAGAATGAGCAGCTTGGTCTCCCTGCTCATTCTCTTTCGAGAAACTCCCTCATTGTCACCATTTGAAAGCCTGCCCCGAGGAAATGGAAGAAACCAGAATCTTCCACATATTGTGCTTTTTGGTGTCATCATTGCAATTCCCATCTGAAGTAGTAGAGTCTGGGGTTACTGCAGGATACCCCAGAGGAATAAAAATAGGGGAATAAAAACTTTTGGTTGTTAAGGAGGCCACTACAGTTCTAAGCTTTTCGTCCTATAAGTTTGGGACACCTTGGGGTTTGCATCACCACTTCTCTTGGGCTTTTATGACCTTCTCCACTCCTGCACCTTTTAGCTCTTGTCTCAATTTGGCCTGACTCCACCTTTTGCCACCTTGGTTTCCCCACCTGTATAATGGGTTGGGGTCAGACACACCCTCCTCAGGGACTTTGCCAATCAAGGCAAGCTTCCAGGCCAGAGGGCAGAAAGGGCAGAAAGGGGGATGGCAGAAAGCAGCACTCACGTTATGCCCTTGATCTTCTCCGAGCCCAGCAACTCTGAAGAGCATGCATCCACGTAAGTGGAGTCCTTGTACGGCAGCTTCTTGGCATTTTCTGGAGGGGACATGAGGTTCAGTTTGAGGGCACCAGTTCCTGGGGGACTCTCCACACTCTTTGTCATAGGCATGATGACTTCAGAAAGGGAGGGTTCGAGGTGACGAGGAGGTCCACGCAGGAAGGAGGCAAGCAGGCAGATGTTTACTGCAGGTACAAATCTCAGTTCAGTGGCCTGTGTCTTAGCAGGCTCTGGCCAAGCAGGAATGAGGCCCCACCCACCTCCCCCAGAGGGCACCTCCTCCTCCTCCTCTGGGCCTAAATAAGTTCCGTGGAAGAGGAGCCTCTCCAGAGAAGATGGGGGTGGGGTGGGGGCGGGAGGGAGGGGAGAGATTGGGGAAGGGCGTCTCTCACCGTCACCGGTGAGTCACTAATGACAATGACTGTGAAACTGATAATTTTAATAACTAATATTTATTAAGCATGTTACTAAGGGATAGACACTCTTCTAAGTGCTATACCTATATTTTCTCGTTAATCCCACTAATTAAATAATGAAGAACTTGAGCTTCCTTTAAGTAACGGAACCAGCCTGAGTCACACAGCTAGAAAGTGACAGAGTTGGGACCTGAGCCCAAAAGGTCAGTTTTTCACCAGTACCCTAATACTGCCTCCAGGAGTATACTACACATCCCAAGCTCAGGGCTGGCTTCCACTTCTCCCTGCTCTGCAATCTGGTGTAAGAGGTCATTTCAGGGAGCTCCACTTTCTTGGAAAAAAGGGAACACTTGCTCACCTTTAACTACTACTTAACTCTTTGTCACACTCCAGGGAAAGCAGAAGGAGTTGCTCTGGACAGTCTGTTTTACTGGGAGGACCCCTAGATGGGGCCTAGATAAGGAGTGATTAGCCTAAGGCATTCGAGATAGAAGGTTTTGGGCTTTTCTCTAGCATCCCATTTTCTGTCATTATCTCTGCTACAGTGACAGACAAGTGGGTCAGAACTTCTTCCTCCTTAAAAATGTCAGCATTTCACTCAAGTCATGGAGCTCTCCATACCATTATTTCATCATAGCAATTAGCCTTTATTGAGTGCTTACTATGTGCTAAGAGTGTTACATAAATTTACATACATTTCTAAGTGGCCCTTCCCTTGCATGGGGATCTTTCCAAGGTCCTGTGTGTAAGTGTAATTTTGTATTCTTTTTTCTTGAAAAGTGCCTTCTCCACTCCCACCACTGACTCCCCTCCCCCTACAGAATAAGCTTTAGGCCCCACAAAGCTTGGCTACTTCTTTGGGGAGCATTGCTATTTGTTTTACAGATTTGGAAACTGAGGCTCAGAGATGTAAAGAGCGGCTTGCCCAAGGTCACAGCCAGTGCTCAGCCAAGCAGAATCTACCCTAGCCAGGCCTTTCCACAACTGAAGTCGGCAGGATTGATCTCAGTGCTGCCTCCTAGGTGTGAGTCCTAGTTCCACTCCTCAAGTTTCTTGTCCTGAATCAACTGAAAAACTGCTATATGGAGTTAGAGAAACATTGTCTATTCATGTGCGTGGCAGAAGCTGCACCATCCCAAGCCAGTATTCCTGCACCCTGCAACCTATTCATTACAACTCCCCGATTCCGTAATTCAATTCTAACCTCAGATCTCTGTCCAGGCAATAAGATCAGTTAAGGAGCTTAAGCTTCTTAGATTTGAGGCTACTTCTTGCTTTCCTCTCCAGGTAGTGACTAGAACCCTGAGCTAATCTTCAAACCTTCTGGAAAAGGGCTGCTGGAACATCTGTGATTACCTGGGGCACTTTCCAGATCTCATGGGCTAGAAGAAAAGTCCCTGCCTGCAGACCCCTGACTTGTACCTACTGTCAGCAGTTGAGAGGGCTTATCCGGGGTGGAGGTCCCAAAATAAGCCCTTTTAACACTAGTACAGGCACCCAGAGCCCTGGACTCATGGTTCCACCATGAGCTTGCCACCCTGGGAAAGATATTTCCCCTCTTTGGGCCTCAGTCTTCCCCTTCGTGAAACGGGGACTAGAGTGTAGATGAGTACTGAAAGAGCAGGGCCCAGGGGCTTAGGTGGGGTCTTCCGTGATGCCCTCGCTGACTGCCGTCACATGCTGGAGAGGGAGAGCATGTGACTTGTGCGATGACAGCCTGCCCCCTTGACATCTCCACAGAAGGTGGAGAAAATGGGATTTGAATATGACCCTTTAGCATGAGCAGAGAACCTTATTTCTTTCATTCTTTTATGGCAGTTCTGAAACTTGGGGTGTATGAGAATCACCTGGGGGAGATAAAGACCACGGAGACCCAGATTCATTGAGGTAGTATAGGGTCTGAGTCTTTGTATGGCTACCATGTTCCCCCAGGTGATCCTGCTCCTGATCAAAGTCCCAGTGCTACTGCTCTGTGGAGTGGGAGTCACGTCCCTCTTTTTAAAGTCATTTAACTGAGGCCCTGTATCTGGTGGGACTGAATATAAGTACTCCCTCCTGCTAGAAGTTGGTGGCTCCAGAGATAAAAGAAAATCCCTGCCTGGGTTAAAATTAATCACCCACTCTTGTTCCTCAGAGTGCTCTTCAGGCAGCTCTACATAGCCTGTGGATAATTCCTGTGATTCTGCCCCTGAGTAAATAATAATAATAATAATAATAATTCATGTGCACTGAGTATTTTCTAAGTGCCAAGCTCTAGACTAAGTGCACTACGTGAGGTAGGCACTCTTATTGGCCCCACTTTACAGATGAGGAAACAGATGCTCAGAGAGGTTATTTGACTTGTTTAGGTGACCCAGCTAGTACTAGAAGCAGAGCTTTGATTTGAATCAGGCCTCTTGGAATGTGCCTCTGAAACTATAGTTGAGACAGCAGCAAGACAAGCTTATAGCAAGGAGAATAAAGGCAATACCAAAAAGGACAGCTCTCCATATCATAAGCAAGTTCATCAACCTCTCAGAAAATGAATCAAGTTTTCCAAAATTTTCAACATGTTCAATATCACTTTGCATATGATCCAGTATAGAGGAGATATTTTCATGTTCATCTAGTACAGTACTTAATACTAATCAATGCACAAGTTTTTCTTTCAGCGGCAGTTAATATATCTAAGCTTTAGGTTTGCAATACCATACATGTCGTCCCTCCATGGGAGCAGGCTATAATGCCAATTGTATTTGTTTAGGTTCTACTCACATTACTCTGCCAAATATTGCCCTACTTGGTATATCCTCACACAGCCAGCATACTGCAGTACTGTGGTCCTGGAGAGCTGCCCTCTGGCACTAGGAACAGAGCCGGTCTGGAGGCAATGTCCATCGTAAATCTAGAGCCGTCACTGGCGTGCAGAGCCACAGAAGTCTGAAGCAGCATAGTATTTCTATCTACTTCAGGAGCATGACCAGGAGATGTGGCAGATACCTTTATTGTTTTGGGGTTGTAGTGACCAATCTAGCCAGTAACTCAAATGGAGAGACACCGTGCATGGCACCGGGGCACAAGAGAGTTCAACAACACTGAAGTCCATCCCCTTAGCGTGTGGCTTTATGGATATGTCCACTGCTGTAAGACACTATTCATGGCCGAAGTTGAGAACAAGCCTCACAATCTGGTGTGAAATGAACTAGGTTGAAATATTTAATAGGGATGCCTAATGCCTTAGCCAGGCATCACCCTGTCCAGCTCCTCTATGTCCACTATTTTATATATATATATAAGGGATTCCCATATGCCCCCCTCCCTCCCCCTCCCACACTTTCCCACATCAACAACATCCCTCATTAGTGTGGTACATTTGTTACAACTGATGAACCCATATTGAAGCATTGCTGCTAACTATGGACTACAGTTCACATTATAGTTTACACTCTGTCTCGCACAATTTTGTAGGTTATGGCAAAATATACAATGGCCTGTATCTGTCACTGCTATGTCATGTAGGACACTCCAATGAAAATGCCCCCATATTACACCAATTCTTCCCTCTCTCATCCCACTGCCTTTATATCAATGCTAAGAGTTCTTCCATTGCTAGGATAATAATTAGTTTATAATAGAATAATAATAAGTCTACTTTAATCCATGGTTCATTCCCCAATCTTGAGGATTTTGGGATGGTGATGCCCACTCTGTTTCTAACTGAGAGGGACTTAGATCCCATGGGGCAGATGGATGGAACTATCTTGCTTGTAGTTGCAGACAATTTCTGTTCCTTGATATGGGTGTTGCCTATCATCATCTCCTTGTTTGTTGTCTGGGTGAGTCCAAAGAACTGGAGAGTAGGTGTTGCAACTCTGTTGAAATTCAGGGCTCAACTGGCACATGGACAGATTAAAGATTTAAGTTTCTGGGACATATATTTATCAAGTATAGTGCTAATTATAGGTTCAAATAAAAGGGGCAGAAGAGCCAGATGTAGAAAACCTGTAAATGAGTCTAACTCTTACACTGGGGAGCATAAATTCCAAAGTAAGGTGCACTGACAGGGTGCTGAATCCTGAGCTGTCTGCCCTGCTTATAGGTTCTGGATGTCTCTAGAGCTCTTTGGAGTCCTGCTATTTGAGGCACTGTTTACTGTTGTTCACTCTTTTTTGTGTGTGGGTAGCCATAGGGCTGCTTCTTTATCACTTTTAGAGCTGGCTAACTTTAACTCTGGGTTCCAGGTGTCATACAGGTACTTAAAAATTCTAGGGAGCTATTAGGTTATGCAAAGAGCAAAGTATCTCAGGATCTAGAAATATCAATCAGAGCTCAGAGCTCAGAAATAAATGTGACTGGGGCAAGAGCTTACAGTCTAGGCCCTAATTTCCTTAAATAAAGCTATTTCTAGAGATCATTAACTATAACTTATAGTAGAAGTTTTGTTTCATTTTACTTTTACTCTTTTACCAAGGTTATGTTAATCAACAGGCAAAACATAACATACATTTTTGCTTGCTTTTCCTTTAAGGTCTCTTTTTGTTTATAACAGATACATGTGCTCTTTTAGACAAGTATCAGAACAAAATAGTATAACTGATAAGAGATCTTTTTTGGTTGTTTTCATAACATCACATTTTTCTAAGAATAACTGAAACTATTAATATAACCAACAATATCACCATGCAGGTAAATATTAGAATAGAATAGACAGTGAGAACTTTAAAAGTCTTTAAGAATTTTTTTATACAATTCCCGAAATTATAAGTAAATTACACATTTAATTTCTTCTTCATGTTTTCTCTTTTAAAAAGATACTGTTTACCACAAAGAAACTTCAGCAGTACTGGAAGAAAACTATTTTTCTAGTAAATTTACGAAAACTTAAGATTCCCAATGGAATCAAGATTATCTTTTTGCTACCACCACCTTAATAAAATACATGTTTATTGGAAGATTAATACTCCCCACCTTAAGAATATATTACTTTTAACAACATGGGTTATTCCTTAAAACTTCAGAATGGTAAATATAATATGGATTTTTACATGTATTAAGTATATATATTTCAGCACCTCACTTTTTTATAAGGTGAAAGAACAAATGATTCTCTAACAGTTTGCAATTAAAGATATCCTTTAGGGTTTTTTTTTTTTGTGTGTGTGTGGCATAAAGCTTGGTACATTTAATAGGCACCCAATAAATACTGCTGATTAACAAGGAACAAAGGATTCACAATGACATGCTCGTGACCCGACTCTAGTGAAAACTTAAGTGTTGAAGCACAAGCTAGACCTTCAGGAAGAAGGTACAAGAATGGATCCATAACCCTGCTCTTGACCTTTTCTTCCTGATGCTACCTGGCTTCTGTATTTCTATTTTTGATTCAACTTCTTTTGTGGCAAGGTTTTAGGATGATTCTCCTTGGGTGTCTAACATTCAACACTCATGAAACAGAGCGGAAACACCCTGGTTTGCCTCATGGCTCTCTGAGGTTCCCCATGCAAAGGGGATAACCTTCCACCCTGTCAAGGTTCCACATAGGCACCTCAGTTCTCACAGGAGATTAGCCAACTTGTCAGACAGGTACATCTGATCTTGAAAGCATACAGATTCACTTTCAAACAGCATACACTATCTGCAATTCTAGACCTAGTGAGAGGCAATGGTCAAAAAACATTTGCAGCTCATTTCTTGACAGGAAGTGGCATTGATGGAAGACAATGTCAAGCGCAAGCACTCCTCTAGTCTATATAGCCTCGGCTTATCCACGGCTTAAGCCATCTAAAAGCTGCATAACGTTAATACAGCGGTATTCTCCGAGGTGGCTGGATTACTGGTGAATATTTTTTCTTCTTTTTAAATTCTTGTATTTTCCAAATTTTCTACCATGAGAATGTGCTCTGATTTGTCCAGTGTGAAGAAAACATAGAGCTCGGTTACCATAAAGAAGATGATTTTCAGGTCTATATTCAATGGCTCTGGTGTAATAGATGATAGCTATATCAAATCTTTCCTTAGAGAACTCTTCATTTCCCTTCATTTTCATTAGTTCTCCTTGCTCTATGCAGTCGGCACAATTTTGGGTTTTAAATTCTTCAAGCAAATTGCAGTTTTCCGTTACAACTTTAGTTATGTGATACTTATATTCAGTAAAGAAAATACTTAACATAGGCCAACAATTGTCAATATCTCCTAATTTCGGCAGAATTGCTAAGTCGCCTGTATATTTTACCCAATTCAAAGCCTCTTCCATTGCCAAGATTTTGTTTTCTATTTTATAACCAATTCTTAATAAGCCTCCAATAAAGAATGAATCATTCACAACTTTCTTTGCCAAATCTACAATATCTTCCATCAGCTCAAGATGTTGTAATTTCTTCAAACTCATTTCAAAAGAATGAGAATTGCTGGTCTCCACACAGGGATGCAATCGTGACACCACAGAACTGTGCTGATGTTGAAACAGGAGTGGCCAGAAAACGTAGACTTTAATGGCATCACAGTAATCATGCAGAACAGAAACTGGTTTACTACACCACAGACTGCAGATGTCAAATTCTACATTCTTCTCACTTTGAGTATAATCTTTACACTGCTTACCCACCCCATCACAGTAAAGCTGAGTCATGTGAACATAATCGTTGGTTATAAATGCAGGAGCACTGACACTATCGTTCACGTAATCTTCTAACAGAGCATAATCTGCTATGGTGAAATCTCCCTCATCAAATTCAGCCATGGTGCACGATCCGGGGCCTGAGGCCCAGGATTCTCGGACGCGGCCACCGCCGCAGCCGCCGCCGCGGGCGCTCCACTCCTTTAGGGTTTTAATAGATTGTTAAAGGTTGTCAGGTCTGAACATTATATTTATTTATTTTATTTTTTTAAAGATTTTATTTATTTATTCATTTATCCCCCTCTGCTGCTTGTGCTCGCTGGGTCAGCCAACCACTCCGTGGGGGTGAGCTTGCCTTCACCAGGAGGCCCCGGGGAACTGAACCCCGGGCCTCCCATATGGTAAACGGGAGCCCTACTGATTGAGCCACAGCCGCTTCCCTGAACATTATATTTAAACAGGCCTCTATCACAGTGACAAATAAGTTAGTAAAATAGTTTGGAAAATACAACTTCCAAAATAGCAGTGGCTCTGTATTTTTTAAAAACCATTAAGGATATGATGAAGCCATTCTGATGAAGCACAATGTATATATACATTGGTTATATCAAGAAGACTTTTATGTCCTTTCACTCAAAATGACCAACCATTTAAGAAAACCGTTACTTTAAAAGAGAAAGTCAAAATGTAGTTTTGCATCAGTACACCATTCGGTAACTGGAATTCAGTCAAGTAGGAGAAGAGCCTGGGGGTAGGATAGCTATAGAAAGATTATGGAAGAATTCAGCACAAACTTTTTAGTTTTTTCCCTTTAAATAGTTTCTCTAGTCAGATTTTATATGACTTTTTATCCTGTTTGGCTTTTCTAATTTGTGCTCCAGGCGTATTCATTTACCTATATAAGTGCTTATTTAATTTTTAGTTATGTGAATAGAATTGTTTTAAGAATTTTCATTTGTTAATTTGATATTGCCATCCAAAGGTATGAAAATATACACCGAACAAACAAACACAAGAAGATTTAGACACACCAACAGAACATAAAACTTACTACTTTGACTCCTAATTTTCACTCCTTTCACATGCTGTTTCCAAGCTTTCCATCATTTCACAGCCCTGGTTTTTACTGCTTTTATTTCCTCTGGGATCAATGTTGCCTGTAATATGCAAGCTTGTTCGTGGAAATACTTTTATTAGTAACCAGCAACCAGTTAGGAATACTTGAGAGTACAAATGCAGTTAAACACTAATTTAGCAGTTTAGACAGGCAGACATTTGACACCTATTTATTCTCTTACTACTCTTCAGAAGTACACTTGACAGACTCGAAGTTCAGGGGGAAGCTATTGATACAATACTGAAAGCTGTTTTTAACACCTTAACAAAAACTGATCAAAATAAAATGTGACTAAAACTTAAAACATTGCCAAAATAAGATCCCATTTAAACTTTTCCAGTTTACACAAGTACTATGAGATTTCCATTTTGTAATATATATATTTTTTGTTTTTTTTAACTTTGTTTTTATCTTTTTTATTGTTTTTAATTTTTTTTAGTTTTGCAATAGATTTTACCCTTGTGAATTAAAATATGAATATATTGATAATGTTAATTTTCATAAATGTATATACTTTACAGTGCCCTTTGTCCTTTGAAGCACAGGTTTTTCTCAAATTGGCCTGTAAGGAAAGCTGAGGGATTTTTCTTTACAGAACGATATTCCAGTTATTTTCCGCCTTCTTTTTTTTTTTTTTTTTTGCTTTTTAAATTTTTTTTTAAACTTTATTTGTCAGAAAGTCTTAGAGTTACAAAACTAATTTTGGTACCTGTCTGCAAGCAAACTTCTTACAACATACAATTGCCATCAAGATTAAACAAACTTATCAGAGTAATACTCAATTTGGTTATATGCAAACATAACTTTTCTTCATTTTAAATACTCAGTAGCATGCAATACTGGAACATTGATAGCTCATAGGGGTCTTTAGTTTACTATTTTATCAGTATTTCAATGAGATATATTATGAAATATTTACAAGGACACATTTCTGAAACAGTTTTCTGGAGGCAAGTTGGCAGGGGTACTGGTTGCTATCAGGGCTAAGTCATGATTAAATTGCAGGCTTACAAAAGTCACTAGCATTTTTCTATTTTTTCCCCTCCTTTTCTTCTTTAGAGTTGTCCAGTTCAAAAGTTACTAAACTTTAACAGCACCAATTTTATTAATGTAGCTATCCAGATCCAATTAGAATGAACATGTAAACAAAACAAAGAACATTAATGTTTCTGGGTTTTTCCACTTCTCCAGTAGTTAAACTAATTCTATTTGTGAGTTATTTTAGCAAACAAATCCAACTGCAAGATAGTATTGAAATCTAAAGACTCATTTCTAGGTTTGCTTTTCACTGTTATCCAATTTATACTGTGGCCAGGGAACGTTGCAATGGAAAATTATTTTCTTTTTCTTCAGGGGTTTCTTCCAAATTTACATCAGTTATCTAATATACAACCCAAAAGAGACATAGCTGGCACATTCTGAGAGTTTCCCATGGCTAGGCAACACCAACAGAAGTCATGAACAGGAGTTCCTTGAAATCAAGTTCTCCCAGCTTTAAATTTAAAAAATGCAATTCCAAAATCAACAGGGGAACCCCAAATATGAGATCATGGATAATGGAACTCAAATCCACCAGGTCTGTATTCACGAGGTCAGATCAACTCAAAATTCAACAGTCCCCTCAATATGAGTAGACCAACAAAGTCAATTCAATGGCCTCCTCTGAACAAGCAGATTGACAAAGTGAACAGAAGAGAGACTTTTGCACACTTATCTAACACAGGGAAAGAGTCAACTTTAGAATCACCTTCACACAAAGCACCCAGCTTCCGCCCACTGCAGAAACCTCACCTAGAACCTCCAGCCTCAGTCCTCCAGGGAAATCCCTGGGCATGGAGCTGAGTGATCCAGGGAAGCCCCGCAGCTGGCAAGGGGCTATGTCCTAGAACATGCATGGCTCATGGTTGTCTCGCCAGAGTTTGTTACAATAAGCATGACTATTTCCAATAGAAAGGACTGCCCTACAAAGGGCGCTACAAAGGAGAAACACAGCATTACAAAGAAGAAACACATCTCTTAGTGAGAAGGCGATTTATTGCAAGTGCACAAGCAAGAAACTGGGGGAATCTTCCCCCAAACCAGTTAAAAGTGAGAAAGGGGGCTAGGGTTTTTATAGGGGGAATAGGGGTTGAAGACCAAGTGATGACTGTGTGATGCATTGCTGTCATGTTGGTGATGACTTGGAATTTTCTTTACAGGGTCTCCTGAGGGAGATGTGGGCAAATTTCTTAATCCAGTGTTATCTCCTATATGCAAAACTTCTGCTTCATGTCCAGGTTCTCAGCTTTTTGTCCCTGAGGGAAGTTACAGATTTCCTGGTCTATAAGGTGCTCCTGGCACCATTCTGTGGTTTTGCTGAGATGTTATCTTATTCCTGACTTTCCTGGGAATAGAACTGGGAAGGTCTGGTTATTGTCCTTCTAGGAACTAAGAACAAAGAGTAAACTACTAAGATTAGGTTAACAGAAAACCAGTTCAACTAGATCTGGGGAAGGTATTTGAATTTTTCAGAGCTGCTTAAGAAAAGAAATTGTTAATAAGCATATTTTCTAGCTATCAGTACATGGTAGAAACTTCAAAATAATTAAAAACTCTTTCATGTACTATACATAGTTTATGTGGTTGCAAGACTTTAGGGTTTTATGCATCAGTAAAATTTTCAAATAAAATTGGAGACTGGCATAGATTGCCAAATTCTTATTTTTCCCTGAAAGGACATAAAAAATATCACCATCATTTCTTTTTATTTTTCCCCATTTTTAAAATTGTAAAATATATGTAACATACAATTGACCACTTTAACCATTTTTAAGTGTTCAATGGCTTTAAGTACCTTCACAATGTTGCATAACCATCATCACTATCTATTTCCAGAACCTGTTCATCATTCACTACCATTTCTTAAATCCCCAAAGCTGGAAGGACACAATCTCAGGATAAAGGAAAAAAATTTTTAAGATAAAATTTTATTGAAGTATATCATTCATAATTAAACAATACATAGTAAAGTAAAATTTGTGAATTTACAAAACAAACCTGCATATCATCATACAAGGCTGCCATACATCTCCCCACCACCAACAACTTGCATTGTTGTGAAACATTTGTTACAAACTATGAAATAACATTGAAAGACAATGATTTTTTAAAAATTTATTTTAGACATAGAATTTTTTAAAACGAGGTACTAGGGATTGAACCTGGGACCTCATACATGGGAAGCAATGGCTCAACCACTGAGCTACACCTGCTCTTCTGAAGGACAGTGTTTTTTAATGCCAACAGCATTCTTCTGCTTTCTGGCTTGGTTACCACTTTGAGTCTTGGTCTTCTCACGTGTAAAGTGCAATGATGATAGCCAAAACTCTGTAGGCAGGTATAAGGATTGAATGGGAAAAAGGAACAGTAGAGTACCTGGGTCAGATTCAACACCCCTGAGACGGGAGCTATTTTTATGAGGTAACTTTACACTAGAAGGGAAATTCAAAGGTCATTTGGTGGAAGTTGATTATCTTGCCAATTGGGGAACTGAGACCCAGAGAGGGAAAGGGACACAATGAGTTAACCAGTGGTGTGGGAATAGGTTTGGGACTACAACTCAGCTCAGTTTCTTTTTATTAAAAAAAATTATTGAAGTATATTGTTCATACATGAACATACATAAACAGTAAGTATATAGTAAAATTGTGAACTTACAAAACAAACATACATAACAAAATACAGGGCTCCCATACATCACCTCACCATAAATACCTTGCATTGTTGTGAAACATTTGTAACAAATTATGAAAAAGCATCGTCAAAGTATTACTACTAACTAGAGTCTGTAACTTAAATTTGGTATATTTTTCCCCAACCCACCCTATTATTATTTTTTGTTCATAAACTATATAATTTATCTAACTTGTACAATCAATGGCATTTGGTATAATCACTGAGTTGTGCATTATCACTTCAATCAATATTAGAGCATTTTCATTACTCCAAAAAAATTAAAAACAACAACAAAAAAACAAACTACTACCATGTGTTATTAATAGCTCTTATACTAATTACAAATCCTATGTTGTGCTTTCACCATTTCTATTCATTTCCAAACATTTACAAACAACTTTTTACCAATTCTGCACAGATTAAACCTCAGCTTTCCATATGCCATTTATTATGTTGAGGAACTTTCCTTCTATACTCATCTTTTGAAGTGTTTTTATCAAGAAAGGATACTGATTTTTGTCAAATGCCTTTTCTGCATCAATCGAGATCATCATGTAGTTTTTTCCCTTCGATTTGTTAATGTGGTGTATTATATTCATTGTTTTTGTTATGTTGACTCACTTTTGCATACCAGGAATAAAACCCTCATGATCATGATATATAATTTTTTTTGGATTCGATTTGCAAGTATTTTGTTGAGAATTTTTGCATCTATGTTCATTAGAGAGATTGGTGTGTAATTTTCTTTTCTTGTAGTATCTTTATCTGGCTTTGGTATTAGGGTGATGTTGGCTTTATAAAATGTGTTGGGTAGTTTTCCTACCTTTTCAATTTTTTGGAAGAGTTTACACAGGATTGGTATTAATTCTTCTGGAAATATTTGCTAGAATTCACCTGTGAAGCCATCTTGTCTTGGACTTTTATGTGTTGGAAGATTTTTGATGACTGATTCAATCTCTTTGTTTGTGACTGGTTTGTTGAGTTCCTGTATTTCTTGTAGCATCATTGTAGGTTGTTTGTGTATTTCTAGGAATTTGTCCATTTCATCAAGATTGTGTAATTTGTTGGCATACAATTTCTCAAAATATTCTCTCATGGTCCTTTTTTCTTTCCTTTTTTGTTTTTAGGAGGTATTAGAGATTGAACCCAGAACCTCACAATGTGAAGCAGGCACTCAACCATTGAGCTATACCTGCTCCCCTCTTAAAATCCTTTTCATTTCTGTGGGGTCAGTCGTAATTTCCCCCCTTTCATTCCTAATTTTATTTATTTACATCTTGTCTCTTTTTTTCTTTGTTAGTCTTGCTTAAGGGTTTGTCGATTTTACTGATTTTCTCAAAGAACCAGCTTTTGGTTTTGTTGATTTTCTCTATTGTTTTTTTGTTCTCAATTTATTTCTGCTCTAATCTTTGTTATTTCTTTCTTTCTATTTGCTTTGGGATTGGTTTGCTGTTCTTTTTCTAGTTTCTGCAGGTGTTCAGTTAGTTCCTTTTTTTAATGTAGGTATTTAGGGATATAAATTTCCCTCTCAGCACTGCCTTTGCTGTATCCCATAAGTTTTGATAAGTTGTGTTCTCATTTTCTTTTGTCTTGATATATTTACTAATTTCTCTTGCAATTTCTTCTTTAACCCAGTAATTGTTTAGGAGTGTGTTGTTTAGCCTCCATTTATTTGCAAATTTCCCTGTCCCCCTTATTATTATTATTATTATTATTATTATTATTTTACCCGGAGGTCCTGGGGACCCCTTATTATTGATTTCCATCTTCATTCCACTATGATCAGAGAAGGTGCTTTGTATAATTTCAATCTTCCTGAATTTTTTGAGAGCTGTGTTGTGGTCCAACAGGTGGTCTATCCTGGAGAAAGAGCCATGAGCACTTGAGAAGAATGTACAACCTGCTGATTTGGGATGCAATGTTCTGTATGTGTCTGTCAGATCCAACTTTTTTATCATATTGTTCAAGATCTCCGTTTTCTTGTTGATCTTCTGTCTAGTTGTTATAGCTATTGATGTGAGTGGCATGTTGAAGTCTCCGACTATTATTGTAGAGAAGTCTATTTCTCCTTTCAGTTTTGCCAGAGTTTGTCTCATGTATTTTGGGGCACCCTGGCTAGGTGCATAGATATTTATGATTGTTACTCCTTCCTGTGTCATAAATAAATTGTCACTTTTTATTAATATGTAATGGCCTTCTGCATCTTTTACCAAGTTTTTGCATTTAAAGTCAGTTTTTTCTGACACCAGTACCCCTGATCTCTTTTGATTACTATTTGAAATATCTTTTTCCAACCTTCACTTTCAGTCTATTTGCATCCTTGGTTCTAAGATGAATCTCCTGCAGACAGCATATGGATGCCTCATGTTTTCTTATCCATTCTGTCAGCTAATGGCTTTTCTTCTTCTTTTTTTAGGATGTATAGGGTATTGAACTGAGGACCTCATACATGGGAAGCAGTCACTCAACCATTTGAGCTACATCCACTCCCCAGCCTATGTCTTTTGATTGGGGAGTTTAATTCATTAACATTCAAAGTTATTTTTGTTAAAGGCATTACTTTAGTCATTTTCTCCTTTGGCTTGAATAAGTCTTATATTATTTTTGTCCATCTTTTTACCTTTTTGGTTACCCTTTCTGATAGTCTTCACTTCTACACTCTCTTCCAAACCTGACTCTCTTCTCTTTTCTTTTCTGGCTGCAGAACTCCCTTTAGTATTTATCTGTGAGTATTTTAAACTTACTGTCATATTTGAAGGACAGTTTGTTGGATAAAGAATTCTTGACTGGCAGTTTTCTTCTTTCAGTACCTTAGTTATATCATACCACTGCCTTCTTGCCTCAATGGTTTCTGAAGAGAATTCTGCACTAAGTCTTCTGCACTAAGTCTTCTGCACTAAGTCTTATTGGCTGTCTCTTGTTTGTGATGTTTTGCTTTTCCCTTGTTGCTTTCAGAATTTTCTCTTTATCTTTGGCATTTAGCAGTCTGCATACTATGAGTCATGGGGTAGGCCTATTTGGATTTATTCTAATTGGAATACACTGTGCTTCTTGCACATGTTTGTGTCTTTCATGAGAGTTGGAGAAATTTTTGGCCATTATTTCTTCAAATATTCTTTCTTTTATTATTATTATTATTTATTTATTCCCCTCCACTTTGTTGTTTTGCACTTGCTGTCTGCTCTCATGTCCATTCACTGTGTGCTTTCTGTGTCTGCTTTTTTTTTCTCTCTTTAGGAGGCACCGGGAACCGATCTCAGGATCTCCGGTATGGGAGAGAGGCACTCAATTGCCCGAGCCACTTCATCTCCCTGGTCTGCTGCGTCTCTCACTGTCTCTCTGCGTCTTGCATTGTTGCGTTATCTTGCTGCGTCAGCTCTCTGCAGCACGGGCTGTCAGCTCTCTGTGGCGCAGGCCAGCTTGCCTTCAACAGGAGGCCCTGGGAATCGAAACCAGGGCCTCCGATATGGTAGATGGGAGCCTAATCTCTTGCGTCACAGCTGCTTCCCCAAATATTCTTTCTACACCTTTTTCCTTCTTGTCTCCTTCTGGAACTCCCATAACACATATGTTGGTGCACTTTGTAATATCACTCAACTCCCTGAGCCCCTGCTCAGTTTTTCTCATTCTTTTCTCTCTGTAATCAGCCCAGTTCTCTTGGTGCAAGCCCTGCTACCCCACTGCCTTGAAATAAAGTACAAATGGGAAGATTCATTCTTTCAACAAATATTTACCAAGTACCTACCACTTGCCAAGTATTAAGCCAGAACTCAGAAGAAGGTGGTGCAAAAGCCAAACAAGTACCTGCCTGACTGTTCACAGGCTAAAAGTGGAGGCAGACAAGAAACCAGAAAAGAAACAAATAATTACAAATGATGATAAATGCCATGAGGGAAAGGTACAGGTGCAGTCAAGGAGGATGAAGGTGGTAGGCAGAAGGCCCTGGGCAGGGAGTGGCAAAGAGTTCCTGGAGGTGAAAGGAGGCCAAGGAGGCTGGAATCCTGAGAGTGCCAGAGACAGAGCTACAGAGGAGGGCAGAGGCAGGTGGGGCCGTGCAGGCCATGGCAAAGAGTTTGCACTTTATTCCGAATGTGCTGGGAAGCCACCAAAGGAGTCGGGACTGAAGATCTGTGTGGAGAATGGATGGGAGCAGAGCAAGAGAGGAGGCAGGGGGAGCAGGCAGGTCAGGATTGCTGACCATGTGAGAGGCCACGTGGTGGCTTGGACTGCGAGGTGCTGGTGGAGATGAAGAGAAGTTTGTGTGTGTGTGTGAGAGAGAAAAAGACAGAGAGAGAGAGAGAGAGAGAGAGAGAGAGAGAGAGAGAGAGAGAACACCCTATTTAATGAGATCTTGAGGAATTTTCATGCAAATAGTAGGTCAAATATCTGAAGAATTACATCTAATTTTCTAAAGTTCATCTGATGAACTTTATTGATAATAATAATATATGCCATAATGAAATTTACCCTTTATTGAGCATTTCCTATGTGCCAGGTACTTAACACTTATTGTGTTACTTAATATTCATAGCCATCCTTCATCCTCACCAGCTCCACCCTCCTCCAAGCCATTTGAAGACAGCAAAAGCCTCCTTCCTAACTAGTTTCCTTGCTTCCCCTCTTCCTTGCCTACAATCTGTTTCCTCATAGCAGCCAGTGATGATTCTTCACCTTCCTAAAAGATCCTCCTGCTCCAAATTGCAGGTCTTGGGACTCACTCCATTAAACAAGAGGGTCCTACACAGATCTTTCCTGGATAATTCCATCTCTATTCCTGGTTTCTGCTGAGATGGTTGAGGAGATCCATGAGCCACATGCCTAATCTCTTCAAAGAGCCTTCAGTATGAATGAATAGTTAGATCTTTAAACACTTTCAAAGTACTAGGGTAGTGAATCTCCTACTTTTACTGTTTCTGCAGTCTGGATAGGCTGAGAATTTTCCAAGTCACCAAGGGCTGGTCCCTTTTTGGCTTAACATTCTTTCCTCATTTTATCTATTTCCTCTCATTTTATTATAAGTATGGAGAAGAAACCAAGCTGTACCCTCAACACTGCTTGGAAATCTCTTCAGGTAAATATTCAAGTTCATTACTTACAAGTTATGCTTTTCACAGGACTTAATTCAGCTAAACTTTTGACATTATATAACAAGGATCACCTTTCTTCTAGTTTCCAACAAGATATTCCTCATTTCTTTCCTTAAAAATTAAAATAGGGAAGCAGATGTGGCTCAAGTGATTGAGCTCCTGCCTACCATATGGGAGGTCCCTGGTTTGGGTCTGGTGCCTCCTAAAGAAGACAGTGAGCTGGCATGATGGGCAGGCATGGCAAGCTGATGCAACAAGAGACACAAGAAGAAAAACATAATAAGAGACACAACAAAGCAGGGAGTGGAGGTTCCCAGTGCCTCCTCAAGAGGATGAGCAAGACAGTGAGCTGATGCGATGAGCAGGCACAGCAAGTTGACACAGCAAGATGATGCAACAAGAGACACAAGAAGAAAACACAATGAGAGACACAGCAAAGCAGGAAACGGAGGTGGCTCAAGTGATCAGGTGCCTCCCTCCCATATTGGAGGTCCTGGGTTTGGTTCCCAGGGCCTCCTTAAGAAACAAGGAAGATGTATAGACACAGCAAGTGCAAACAACGAGGGGATGGGGAGAAATAAATAATATAAATCTTTTAAAAAAATAAAAATAAAAATGTTTTGTAGTTATATATATACAACACAATACTTCCCATTTTAACCACTTTCAAGTATACGATTCAGTGGTGTTAATTACATTCCCAGTGCTGTGCTACCATCACCACCACCCATTACCAAGATTTTTCCATCACCCTAACAGAAACTCTGTATTCTTGAAGCATTATCTCCCCTTTCCCTACCCCATACCTTCCACCAGTACCCTGTAAACTATTTTCTGCCTCTATGAATTTGCATATTCTAATTATTTCATATAAGTGAGATCATACAGTATTTGTCCTTTTGTGTCTGGCTTATTTTACTCAATATGATGTCTTCAAGGTTCATTCATGTGGTAGCATGTATCAAATTCCATTCCACTTTATGGCTGAATAATATTCCATTGAATGATATCTATCCATCTGTTGATGAACACTTGGGTTACTTCTACATTTTGGCAATTGTGAATAATACTGCTATGAACATTGGTGTGAAAATATCTGTTCAAGTCTCTGCTTTCAATTCTTTTGTATTTATACCAAGAAGTGGTATTGCTGGGTCATATGGTAATTCTATATTTAGCTTTCTGAGGAACCTGGGCCAAACTGCTTTCCACGGTGGTTGTACCATTTTATATTCCCATCAACAATGTATGAAGGTTCCTAATTCCCCATATTCTTAAGACTTGTTATTTTCTGCTTTTTAATAATTGCCATTCTAGTGGGTATGTGGTGGTATCTCATTGTGGTTTTGATTTGCATTTCCCTAATTGCTAATGATTTTGAGCATCTTTTCATGTGCATTTTTTTTGTTTGTTTGTTTTTTTTGTTTTTTTTTGTTTTTTTGAGGAGGTACTGGGGATTGTACCTGGGACCTAATATATGGGAAGCAGGCACTCAACCACTGAGTTACCACCTGCTCCCTGATATGCTTTTTTTTGTGTGTGTGTGGTACCAGGGGCCAGGGACTGAACCTGGGACTTTGTATGTGGGTAGCTGGTGCTCAACCACTGAACCACATTGGCTTCCTTGAGTTGGTGTTTTTGCTTGTGTGGCAGTTTGACACAGTTATGCATTCCAAAAATAGATATTGGATTATGATTGTAAACTGGTATGTTTCTCTGGGTGTGATTAAGTTATGATTGGGCCACGTCAGTAGGACATTGTGTTCCCATCCCTTTGTGGGTGGGGACTCAGAGATAAAACTACGTGGTAGAGCAGAGGAGTGTGTTGGAGTTTTGATGTTGGAGTTCTAATGCTGAGTTTTGAACTGGAGCCTGGGAAGTGAACACATGGGTGAAGAACATGGAGGAATAGAGACAGCTCTTAGACATGGGAGAAGCCCCCCGGGGAGACAGAGCTATTTGCCTGATAGTCTACAGCTGTCTTTGTGGAAAGAGGCAAAGTCTAGAGAGCCTCATAGTCTACAGCTGACCTTGTGGAGATAGCAGAGGAGCTGAGCCCAGAGACAAGGAAGCACAGGGAAGAGAGGAACCCAGGAAGCCTGAACCCTCACAGACATCGGCAGCCATCTTGCTCCAACACATGGTAATAAACTTTGGTGAGAGAAGTAACTTATGCTTTGTGGCCTGGTAATTGTAAGCTTCTACCCCAAATAAATACCCTTTATAAAAGCCAACCGATTTCTGGTATTTTGCATCAACACCCCTTTGGCTGACTAATACAGCTTGTTTTCCTTGTTCATTTTTATTTTTTTCCGGAGGCACCAGGAACCGAACCCAGGACCTCCCATGTGGGAGGTGGGAGCTCAACTGTTTGAGCTACACCTGCTCCCCCTCATATGCTTTTTGCCCATTTGTGTATCCTCTTTGGTGAAATGTCTATTCATATCCTTGGCACATTTTTCAATCGGGTTTTTTGTTGTTAAGTTATAAGAATTGTTTATATATTGTTTTTATTAAATTCTCATCAGATATATGGTTTCTAATTATTTTCCCCCATTCTATCTTTTTTCTTGATAATATCCTTTGATGCACAAAAGTTTTTAATTCTGATGAGGTACAACTTATTTTTCCTTTTGTTGTTCATATATTCAGTATAAAGTCTAAGAATCCATTGCGTAATACAAAGTCCTAAAGACATCCCTCTATATTTTCTTCTATGAGTTTTATAGTCTTAGTACTTATATTTAGGTCTTTGATCCATTTTGAGATAATTTTGATATATGATTTGAGGTAGGGGTCCACTTTCATTCTTTTGCATATAGATATCCAGTATTCCCAGCACCATTTGTTGAAGAGACTATTCTTTCCCAATTGAGCAGCTTTTGCTACTTGTCAATTATGCTGGCCATAAATGTGAGGGTTGATTTCTAAGTTTTCAATTCTGTTCCACTGGTCTATATCTGTCTTTGTGCTAGTACCATGCTGCTTTGATTACAGTGGCTTTGTAATAATTTTAGGATTGGGAACTACGAGTACTCCAAGTTCATTCTTTTTTTTTCAAGATGGCTTTTGCTACTTGGAACCCCTTACACTTCCATATAAACTTGATGATTGTCTTTTCCATTTCTGTGAGGACAGTTGTTGGAATTTTTATTGGGCTTCCATTAAATCTATAAATTGTTTTGGGCAGTATGACATTTTAATGATATTTAGTCTTTCAATCCCTGAACACAGAATAGCCTCCCATTTATTTAGGTCTTCTTTACTTTCTTTTAGCAATGTTTTATAGTTTTCTGTGTATAAGTCCTTTACATTCTTGGTTAGATTTTAGTTAGCTATTGTGAATGGAATTTTTTTCTTGATTTCTTCTTCTGATTGTTCATTGCTTGTGTATACAAACACTACTGATTTTTAGGTGTTGATATTGTACCCTGCCACTTTGCTGAATTCATTTATTAGCTCTAGCAACTTTGTTGTGGATTTTTCAGGATTTTTCTATATATAGGATCATATCATCTGCAAATAGGGAAAGTTTTACTTCTTCCTTTCCAATCTGGTTGCCTTTTATTTCTTTTCCTTGCCTAATTGTGTTGGTAAGAATGTCCAGTACAATGTTGATTAACAGTGGTGACAGTGGGAATACTTGTCTCGTTCCTGGTATTAGAGGGACAGCTTTCATTCTTTTGCCATGAAGTAGGATGTTAGTTGTGGGCTTTTCATATATGCCTTTATTATGTTGAGGAAGTTTCCTTCTATTCCTAGTGTTCTAAGTGTTTTTATCAAGAATGGGTGCTGTATTTTGTCCAATGCCTTTTTCTGCATTCATTGAGATGATTAATGTTTCTTTCCTTCATTTTGTTAATGTGGTGTATTACATTAATTGATTTTCTTATGTTGAACCACCCTTGCACACTTGGTATAAATCCCATGTGATCATAGTGTATAAGTTTTCTAATAAGCTGTTGGATACCATTTGCTAGTATTTTGTTGAGGATTTTTGCACCTATATTCATAAGGGATATTGGTCTCTAGTTTCTTTTCTTATTGTATCTTTATCTGGCTTTGGTATGAGGGTGATGTTGGCCTCATAGAATGAGCTAAGGTAAGTCTTATAATATTTGATAGAATACCCCTGTGAAGCCATTTGGTCCTGGGCTTTTCATTGTTGGGAGGTTTTTGATGCCTGATTCAATCTCTTTACTAGTAATTGGTTTGTTGAGTGCTTCTATTTCTTCTTGAGTCAATGTAAGAAGTTTGTGTGTTTCTAAGAATTTGTCCATTTCATGTAGGTTATCTAATTTGTTGGCATACAGTTGTTCATAGTAACCACTTATTGTCCTTTTTATTTCAGCAGGGTCGGTAGTAATGTCCCCCTTTTCATTTCTAATTTTTGTTATTCATAGCCTCTCTCTTTCTTTGTCTGTCAAGCTAAAGGTTTGTCAATTTTATCGATCTTTTCAAAGAATCACCTTTGGATTTTGTTGATTCTATTTTGTTTTCTTATCTCCACTTTAATCTTTGCTATTTGCTTCCTTCTGCTTGCTTTGGGTTTAGTTTGCTCTTCTTTTTCTAGTTCTTCCAGTTTTGAGGTTAGGTCCCATTTGAAGTCTTTCTTCTTTTTTAATATAGGCATTTAGAGCTCTAAGTTTCCCTCTCAGCACTGTCTTTGTTGTATCTCATAAGTTTTGGCATGTTGTATTTTCATTTTCCTTCACCTCAAGATATTTTCTAATTTCACTTCTGATTTCATCTTTAACCCAATGGATGCTTAAGAGTATATTGTTTCATTTCCACATATTTGTAAATTTTCCATTTTTCCCTCTGTTATTTATTTCTATCTTCACTCCATTGTGGTTGGAGACTATACATTGAATGATTTCAATATTTTTTAATTTACTGAGATTTGTTTTGTGACCTAACATATAGTTTACCCTGGAAAATGATCCATGCATACTCAAGAAGAATGTGTATTCTGTTTTCACTGTGCAGTGCTCTATGTATGTTTATTAGGTCTAGTTAGTTTAGTGTATCATTCAAGTCCTGTACTTCCTTACTGATCTTCTTACTAGATGTTCTATCCATTATTGAGAGTGGTGTGTTAAAGTCTCCTACTATTAATGCAGAACTGTCAATTTCTCCCTTCAAATCTGTTAGTATTTGCTTCATATATTTTCGGGGCTCTGCTTTTAGGTGCATATATATTTGTAATTGTTACATATTCCTGTTGAAATGCCCCCTTTATCAGTATGTAATGATCATCTTTGTCCCTTGTATCTGTTTATTTTTATTTTTATTTTTATTTTTATTTTACCGGGAGGTCCCGGGGATCGAACCCAGGTCCCTCCATATGGGAGACGAACGCCCAGCCATTTGAGCCACATCCACCCCCCCTTGTATCTGTTTTTGATCTAAAGTTTATTTTATTTGATATTATTAATAGAATAGCTACCCCAGATCTCTTTTGGTTCCTACTTGCAGGGTATATATTTTTCTATCCTTTCACCCTCATCCTACTTGTATCTTTGACTTTAAAGTGAATGATACAGGCTTTTTTTTTTAACACCCTCCCCCCACGGCTCCCTCATCTTCTGCTCATTGTCTGCTCAACTTCTTTTTTAGGAGGCACTGGGAACCGAACCTGGGACCTCCCATGTAGGAGATGAGTACCCAACCACTTGAGACACTTCTGCTCCCTGCTGGTTGTGTTATCTGCTCATTGTGTCATCTGCTGGTTGTGGCATCTTCCTGGTTGCGGCGTCTGCTCATCTTCTTTAGGAGGCACCAGGAACCAAACCCGGGACCTCCCTTGTGGGAGGTGGGTGCCCAATTGCTTGAGTCACATCTGCTCCTGATATAGGCTTTTTATACCTTGTGCTTCACTTCCTCCTGGGCTCTTACTGTCACATTTCTATCAATAGTCTGTTCAAGGCAATCAAAAAAAAAAAAAAAAAAAAAAAAAAGGAAGGGAAGGAGGGAGGGAAGAAGGGAAAGAGGGAGAGAGCAATAAAGAGAAGAAAGAAAGCAAGAAAGCAAGCAAGCAAGAAAGAAAAAAGAAAGAAAAAGTTAGTTCTCAGAAGCATAGACTAGTCCCTTCATTCTACATATTGTAAAACTGAGGCCCACATAAGGGAGCATATACAAAGACACACTGTGTTTAGGACAGAGACAGGAATAGAATGCAAAATATGTTTCCTAATCTAAGACTTTTCTATCAAAACCTGATGTCATTTAATTAGGTCAGGCTTGCAGGAAACCACTCACAACAAAACGGTCTCCTCCGTAGATAAAATGTGTGTACCTCAACAAGCCCCTATACTTCTCTGTGTCTCATGTATGCACAATCACAAGCTAAAATGACTTTAGAGATCATAGACTCAAGCCTCCTCATTTTATTGATGGGGGAATGGATGCCCAGAGAGATCAAATATGCCCTGTCCCTGGCATACCTCAGCTGGTGTGAGGAGTCATTTGGATTGGATTGTGACTTGGTAGGAAGACAAGAAAGACTGATATTTTTATGAATGCACTCCCATCTTTTCCCCAGTACCTCCATAAATAGTACTAGCACTAACTCTTGTTGCTGAGATTGGGATACATTCCAGTACCTGAACCAAGCATTGTGACTAATGGTCCAGGTTTGGGCCCTATGTTTACCCCTAGAATTGAGGGACAGAGTCAGCTTTACCAGAACTATGTAGCTGGGGGTAGGAGAGGTTATTTCCCAAAGGAAAATTAGAGAACAATTATCAGAAGAAGGAAGAATGATGCTGGGCAGCAGAAATAGATAATCGTCACATAGGGGAAATAAAACGTGAATATTAGGGCCTGTAATGCAAGGAGAAACATGGTAGCAAGACTGCTCCATTGACCAAAGAAGACCACATTAAAATAACAATGATCTACACCTGGGAGTTAATATGATAATATCTATCAAAAATTTAAAACACACATTCCATTTAACTCAGCAATTCCATTTCTAGGATCTATCCCATAGAAATACTTGCATGCCTGTACATCAGGCTGTTATCTGTAATAGCAAAATACATGCACATAAAGGGATATACATCCTTGCATGTACATCAAGGGAATAATGGTTAAATAAATGACTGTAATTCTATTGAATAAAATGTTGCTACAGCAATTAAAAAGATTAAAGTACATCTGTATGTACTGATGTGGAAGGATGTCCAGGATGTATTATTGTGTTATATTAAGTGCTCATCACACTTTTCTAAAAATAAAAAAAAAAAAAACCTATATATACAAAACACACATATAATACATACACACATATTATATACATGCTAGAAAAAGGTCTGGAAGAAGCAACAGTGTTCATCCTATAGAGCAGGGGTATAAGTAGAGACTTAGGGATGGAAGTAGAGATAGGAATTTCATGTTTTAATTTCAACATTTTTTATTTTTTAAGGCACTTATGCTGCGAATATTCTTGCTGTCTTGATTTTGTGATAATCAGAGTAAGCTAAACATTCGCTATATTAGAAACCATGCATGTAACCCCAGACCTAGTTTTTCTCCCTAGGTCTAGCTTTTAGAATTCTGGTGATAAACTAAGCCTGATTTATTTTATGACCATCCTGTATGGGAAATGACTGTAACTCTAGGTATCTTTGATCAACCTTAAGAGATTTAGTAGAGGGGTGGATGTGGCTCAAATGGTTGGGCATCCATCTCCCATATGAAGGGACCTGGGTTTGATCCCCAGGACCTCCTGGTAAAAATTAAAAAAAGAAAAATATAGAAGGCGCGTGGACCACTAGGCCCCGTGTGTGAGTGAGCTGTCAGACCCTGTGCGTGGGTGTACCCCCCAGGCCCCATGCACGGGTGCGCCACCAGTCTCTGTGCATGGGTGCACCATCAGGTCCTGTGAGCTACGCAGCAAGATGTTGACGTAACAGGAGAGTGACACAAGGGAGAGCCAAGACGAGACGCGTCGAAAAACCAGTAACTAATGTGATGCAGGCGGTAGGACGCCTGTCTCCCACATCGGAGTTTCTGAGGATCGAATCCCAGTGAAGACAGGAGGAGAAGGATGAGAAGAGAGGGCAGGAAATGGATACAGAGAATTGCCCAGCGAATGGACACAGAAACAGCAAAAATGGGAGGGTAGGGTAAAAATGGATAAAAGTAAATAAATAAATCCTTTAAAATAAAAGTATAAGAGAGTAAGATACGGACTATAGTTAGTAGTAATACTTTGACGATGCTCTTTCATAGTTTGTTAACAAATGTTTCACAAAAATGCGAAGTATTTGTGGTGGGGTGATGTGTGGGAGCCCTATATGCTGTTATGCATGTTTGTTTTGTAAGTTCACAATGTTTACTAAACACTTATTGTTTATGTATGTTCATGTATGAATGATATATTTCAATAAATTGTTTTAAAAAATTAAAAAAAATAAAGGCACTTTATGCTATTTTTGTAACAAAATAAAAAATTTAAAAGGAGTATCTTAAGAATATAGGAGGGTTTTATAAAGTGCTAGAAGAAAAAGAGAGGGGTCAGAATTATATCTGTTACTCATGTCTGATGCCAGTAGGTGACGGTAAACTCTAGGAGGAGAGGGGCTGTGTTTTGATCCTTTTCATTCTTAGCACCATCTGGGCACGTAGTGGGTGCCTATAATGCATCCATTCTTCTCCCTGAAATGCCCCTCTTGGGGACTGGTTCTCCTTCTGACATTTAAGCCTTGTTTCAGGCACCCACCCTCACATCCATTTACATAGAGACAAAAAAGGAAAGCAGTTAAGAAAATCCTTCCACATTGTGAAGTGTCAGTGCCAGGTTTGCTAATGGAAAGGATATAATTGTGGTCAATCCCTCTTCTTGGTCATTGTTCTTTGCTATAAATTCAGTAAAGGACATGCTATAGAAGTGGGGATAATTTTCTTTCTCAAATTTAACTTTGGAATTGTCTTTTCCCTTCTACCTGCTGATAAGTCCCTGCTCATGATCGATAAGGGAGGAAGAAAAAGGAAGCGATTTGGGGGCTAAGGAAACCTCTGGCTATGGCAGAAGAGGCCAGGCAGCTGATATCATACTCACCCAAGCAGGGTGACTCCCATACATATGGGACCATGCAGGTCCCCAAGGTCTTACCCATCTGGGATCCCACTGATATTAATTGTCCCTTTCTTACAGATAAGGAACCTGAAACCAGAGAGATTAAATGACTTGCTCCTGTTGTGGTAGGCTACCAGAAAACCTTCAATTCCCCAGATTTCAGACCCCCATTCACAGAAGCACAAAAGGCCTTTCCCTGGGTCACAGTCCTCACCTCCCTTCCTAACCTTAGGCCCACATAACTAAGGCATGCTTGCTTCGTGAGCTTGAGTTTAGCCTAGTGTGAAGGAGGATGATTGGTAAAAGTGGTTGGTGAGACTAAAATGTAAATGAGAGCTTTGCATGCATCCTCAGTGATAAACAAACTAGACAACAAAACAAAACAAAAATCCATTAATCACCTGCAGTAGACAGTGGGTGGAAGGTGGTTGGCTGCCAGTATCAGCATGACAAAATCCACCTCTCTCCTTGGTACTAAAAGGAGCCTTTCTGACACTAGTCAAGTGAGGTGGCTCTTCTGACAAGAAAGAAGTGGAGCTTCCATTGCTGTTTTTGGAGGTTAAGAGATTTTGTCTACTTCTACTTCCTTGCAAGATGAGTGGGATGACTTACTGGCCAAGCATAGATACTGATCTTATCCCCATTCACCCTTCTTTTAGGAAAACCTAAGGCAGAGGTTTGGCAAACATGCCTTTCAGCAAAATCTGTCCTGCCAGCTGTTTTTGTAAATAAACTTTTATTGGAACTGCTATGCCTATCCATAAGTATTGTCGGTGGCTGTTTTCTTGCTACAACAGCAAAACAGTATGTCTTGGAAAGGCTAAAATATTTACTGTCTCATCATTTATAGAACAAGTTTGCCAGCCTCTTACCTAAGTCAATAAATCTTTTCTGAACATGAACCCCATGCCTACTCACTTCTCCACTGCCAAAAATCCACTGATATTCTAGTGGATCAAAATCTGGATCCTGAGACTTCTAACTGGTGCTTGCTTTACATGTTCCCAGAGAAATTCTTCCACCCCAGCCAACCAGGCAGGAGTTACAGCTAGAGCCGTGGTCCTCAATTTCCCACATGGCTGTTCTGCTTTTTAAAATGCTGACTCCTGGGTCCCAGCCCAGAGTATTGATTTACGAATCTACATTATTACAAGTGCCTCCATGATTTGAAAGAAATCATGTCAGAGATCATGTATGGTGAATTCATTTTGAAGCTAATAAACAGAATCTGTTGGGCTGACATTTTTTTTCTCCAGAGCAATGAGAGGAAACTGTTTCAACCATCATTTCTCCAGCTTCTAATATCCATACCTTCCGGAGTCAGCTAACTTTTGCACAACCTGCATGAGCGTTTTAGAACTCTCCTGGTCACCCCACCCAACCTGTATCTTGGATTTCTGTCTTCTAACACAAAATGGAATTGCAAGGAAAACATCATAAACTCTTCGTTGAAAAGAACATTTTAAGAGGCAATTTTCTGGAGGAGGCATCTTTCTTTCTTCTTTCTCGCTTCTATTCTAATGCTCCTAAAAGACTCTCAGTGAACAAATGTGAGGGTAAGAGAAGATCCCATTTTTTAATGGCTTTATTGAGTCACAATTTACATACCAAAAAATTCGCCCATTGCAAGTGTACATGATTTTAATAAATTTATAATTCTGCAACCACCACAATTCATATTTAGAACATTTCAACCACACCAAAAATTTCCCCCAAGACCATTTTCTGTTAATCCCCACTTCTACCTCCTGCTCTAGGCAACAACTGATCTGCTCTTTGTTTCTATAAATTTGCCTTTCCTAGACATTTCACATAGATGGAATTACACAAGTTGTTTGCAACTGCCTTCTTCCGCTTAGCATGTTTTTGAGGTTCCTCTATGCTGTAGTATTATCAATAGTTTGTCTCTTTTAATTGCTGAATAATATTTTATTACAGGGATATAGCACATTTTATTTGAACCTATTGTGAACAATGCTGTTATAAACATTTGCATACATGTTTTTGTGTGGGCATGTGTTCTATGTTTTTATTTCTCTTGGGTAAATACCTAGCAGTGGAATGGCTGGATCGTATGGCAAATATGTTTCACTTTCTGAGAAACTGTCAAACTGTTTCAAAGTGATGGCATCATTTTACATCCCCCCTAGCAATGCATGAGGATTCCAGTTTCTCCATATCCTTGTCAACTCCTGGTATTGCCCTTCTTTTAGATTCTAGTGGGAATGTAGTGGGATTCCATTTAATTATAATACAGATTATAGAATGTTGGTATTATTAAGGATCTTAACTCTCATTTTCAGATGAGGAAACTGGCCCTAAGAGAAGTGAATGAACTTGTTCGAGGTCACTGAGAGGTTTAGTCAGGGTCCTTTCAGTTACAAATGTTAGAAATACAACCTAAAGTGGCTCAAGCAAAAGAAAACTGGCCCATGTGACTGGAAAGTACAAGGTGGACTGTTCATGAACTATCAGAAGCAGGGGATTTCCTCCATCTCTTGGCCTCATTTTCTCCTGCTTCAGCTGTGCTTCTGTTGTGTAGTCTGAGAATCTGTAACTCCAGCTCCAGGTTAGTTCATCATGGTTTAGCAGCCCCAGCATAAAGATTATCCCCTTCCTGATATCATCATTCAAAGTCCAAGGGCTCATAAGTCCTAGTTTCACATGCCCATCGCAGAACAAAATAGGGGGATTGAATGTACTGATTCTCCAAGCCTGGGTCATGTGCCCACTCCTGGAGTCTGGCCCTCTGAAATCATATAGACTGGGAGTGGAGGAAGGGTAATTCCCAAGAAAACAATCAGGACATTGTCTCCAGAAAGGGAAATATGCTGGGAAGGCAAATTTTCCACATGTTCATTCCCCCCAGCTAGCTGGGGGAAGTTCAGTACTAAAATCTAGTTCTCTAAGATCCCCTTCTCAGTCCTGTTCCCACTGAATCAAGATGCTGCCCATGTAATTCAGATGCTATGTTAGTACTCACACAGCATCTTCATCTGGTGAAGGTGCCCAGTAATCACATTCCACTCCCCACTTGACAGGTTCTGGAAAAGCAACCAGCTCAAGGGATTAAAGAAGGCTGGAGGCAAAGCAGCAACTGGCCTCACAAACCAGTGGGGAGGCAGCCTCGTGCTAAAAAGCCTCTGAGTGGGAGAGCTGAGATGGATTAGAAAGGGTCCTCAGAGATGACCTAGTCAAACTCTCATTTGAGAGATGGGAAAATCGAGGCCCAGAGAGAAGTCATTTGTCCAAATACATATAGCTGAGATAGTGATAGTATTTAATGGTTAGGGACGTGGGCTTCAGCACCTAGAAGACCATCAGATCCCAGCTCTGCCACTTACTGACTATATGACTTAGACTGGTTACCTCACCTCTTGGAGCCCAAGTGTCCTCCCCTGTAAAATGGAGAAGATAGTGCTTATCTTCCAGGATTCTGGGGGTGATTTAATGACATAGTACATGTGAGGCCCTTTGTACATCGCCTGTCCCATAGTGAGCATTTAAACAATGGTAGCTATTATTGTTACTGTAACCAGGTCTCCTGGCTCCCAGATCAGTGTTTTCTCAGCTCCCAAGCTGCTGGGATAAGATATAGTAAAGCCTGGCTTGGAGAAAGGGAGGTTCCCTTCAAGTCTCTTGGGCTGGCTCTCATAGGAGAATAGAATTAACTAATTAGAACCACTGACATTCGTAGAGCACTTTATCTTTATAAAGAGTGTTCATCCACATACTCTTACTTGTCCCAGCAACATTTTCAGGTGGGTGAGGCTGGGCTCTTAAATCACATTTGTGGAACTGGGGCTTCCAAGGGGAAGTGGCCCTGGCCAGATGAGAAGAAAAGTAATGACAGGGGTCAGGATTAGAACTCAGATCTCCTGACCCTCTTCCTGTGCTCTTTGCCTGGTACCAGGATGGGCTCATAAAAATATAGACATTAGGAATTAAAGAAGGATCTTTGCTCAAACAAGGCTAAATGTCAGTTTAGGGATTGAAAGGAAAAGGGTTGAGTTGAAGACTAGTCACTGTTCCAAGGTGCTGGTGGAGTTGGGAAAGGTGAGAGAGTGCCCTGGCTGGCTGAGCTCATGGAGGGCCTGGTAGGTCCCCACCACAAAGCCTTCAAAGCCCAGGATGCTGATCAGAGCGTCCTTCGCGAAGCTGAGGGGGCTCAGGCCCTCTGAGTAGTAGGTGGTGATCTCCAGCAGGGGTGGGATGATGAGGGCCAGGGCACTGCTGCTCACGGAGCCCACCAGGGAGAGGACCAGGTCCAGGCGGGGGATGAGGATGGCCAGGGAATCTGCAGGTGAAGAAGACACCTGGTTTCCCATTGCCCTGGAAGAGAACACCCCTAGAGTTAAAGAATCCCAGCATGGCAGAACTTTAGGAAACATTTCACAACCAGAGAGGGGATGCCCTTGACCTGCTAATGATACTCTGTAGGGACAGGATATTTTGGTGGGATAACTTTCATGTGGTTATTTTGAGGCAGGGATTTGATAAAGTTTGAAGTAGAAATCATTAAACTTTTACTTTTTTGTAAAATAACCAAGTAATGTGGGAAACAGTTTCCTCACCCCAGTCCTGTGCTTTAACTCAGTTTCAACTCTGGGGCATAATGAAATGGGAGGCACAGTCAAGGATGAGGAAAGGGGTAAGAATGTCTCTTTACTTAGTGGAAAGAAAAGCCAGTGATTATGCATTTTGATGTACTAATAACAAAATTCCTCTGAGTCAAAATGACAGTAAAATATTTGGTATTTTATTTGTGACTACTGAATAAGTCATGTACCATCATCTATAAGCCTTAGTTTGCTTGTCTATAAAATAGTGTGGTAGAGCAAGTGATGATTCAATGGAAGTTGGGACTAAATTTCCACAGAATTCTTCCAGTTCTGATATTCTATAGCCTGAATATTTTTTGTAATATTTTGAATTTTTCAGTGCTTGGCTGTCAATAAAGCCATCTATTTTTTCATATTATTAGGTCCTATGATCTTCATAAACTTTATGAGGCAAGTTGGGCATACAAGAAACTGAGGCTCAGAGACAAATTTTCTTTAGTCTTCAAGATTAGCATTTTTCCAAATCTGGAAATTAGAAACTGACTCTTTAGCAATCTTATCTCTCCTTTTGGTTGTTTTTTTTTTGGACTTGGGAAAATTCCTTCTCCTTTGTCTTTGCCTACTAAATAGCTAGAGATGAGAATTCATTAATGTTCTCAAAATGATGTTAGGGCCAGGGAAAAGCTGATAAAAGGTAGAGAGTATTTTATCAGCAGACTATCTTAAAGGAAATAACTTTAAATCTACTGACAGAACAATTGAATTTCTGCCTTTAGCTGTTTCTAGGAGAAGAGAACCATCCTTTTCAGGGGCTGGCCAGGACCTAGCACAGCGTCTGACCCTCGATAAGTAGGTGTTGAATGAATGAGTCTGGATAGACGCTGAGCTATGAGGAGCCTCTCCTGAAAACAAACACCTGTTTTGCCCAGCTGCATCTTTGAGTCTAGGGCTCTCTTTTTCCCAACCAACCAATTCGACCTTCTCTCTTTCAAATTGCTTCATTGTCTTCTAGAATGTTTACATTAGAAATGAGTTTGGCCATCATGCCATCCAAACTGCATAAGTGGAAGACATGTAGGAAAGCACAGTGCCAGCAGTAAATAAACGTTTGATTTATAATGAAGCAATGGGTTTTCTGCATTGACAAAACTTCTCACAGAAGGCTTTGCCTTCTTCCCTTGGATGTCAAATACAAACACATACCATATATAAAAATCACATACAGAAGGGGGATACAAATACCAGTAAACATATGAAGAGATGCTCAACTTCAGAGAAACAATGAAATGAATTACTTTTACCCACTCAGATTGGTAAAACAAAAAAGAAATAAAACATAAAAGAAGCTTAAAATATCAGGTGTTGGCAAGGGCGTCAGGAAAGCAACCCTTTCATATTCTGTTGGGAGTACAAATTTGTATAGCTAGTTTAGAGGGCAATTTGGTAGTGACTTTTTTTTTTTTTATTATCACTCTTTCAGGAACTCAGGTGCCAAAGTTTGGGATAATCATATTCTTGGTGCACTGTCATCCTGTCATCATGGGTCCATGTAAGGCTACTTCCTGGGTTTATTCATCTACCTTCCTTCTTTATCTATCCAGTGGTTCTCAACTGGGGACAATTTTGCCCCCAGGGGACATTTGGCAATATCTGGTGTAGCAGTTTGACATTGTTTATGAATTCCAAAAATAGATATTAGATTATGTTTGTAAACTGGTCTGTTCCTCTGGACATATTAGATTGTATTAACTTCAGAGGTTTCACTTTTACTTGATGAAATTATGATCAGGACTTTGATTGGACCACGTCAGTAGGACATTGAGTCCCTGCCTGCCAAGGGGATGGGGCCTCACAGAGAAAATGACAGGGCAAAGGAGAGAGTTGGAGTTTTGATGCTGGAACCTCGGGAGGTAAATACACGGAGAAGGAGAACACAGAGAAGCAGATATATGAGGAAAGAGAGAAGGCTCCATTAGACATAAGCAGAGGCCCCAGGAAGAGAATGAGCATGATCGTCTACAGCTCACCTTGTGGAGAGACCAGAGCATCAGAGCCTGGAAAGAAATGAGCCCCAGGGAGAAAGATGAGCCTTATACTACCTACAGCTGATATTGGAAGAAGCTGGGACCATGGAGCCTTAGGAGGAAGAGGGAAGCTGAACCCTCGCAGAGACTGGCAGCCATCTTGCTCCAACACATGGCACAAACTTTGGTGAGGGAAGTAACTTATGCTTTATGGCCTTGTGACTGTAAGCTTCTACCCCAAATAAATACCCTTTATAAAAGCCAACAGAGTTCTGGTACTTTGCATCAGCACCCCTTTAGCTGAATAAATCTGGAGACATTTTTGCTTACTGATATCTAAAGGGTAGAAGCAGGGATGCTGCTAAACATCCTACAATGCACAAGATAGTCCCCCACAACAAAGGATTATCCGATGCACAATATCACTAGTGCTGAGGTTGAGAAATCCTGCTTTGCACCAGTCCCTTTTCCACCACAGCAACTGTGGCAGTTTGATACTACTGCTGAATTCCAAAAAGAAATACTGATTATGTTTGTAAACTGGTCTGCTCCTCTGGGCAAGTGATATCCTTAGATTGTATTGAATTCAGAGGTTTCATTTTTACTTGATTAAATTATGATTAAGGCATTGATTGGGCCATGCTAGTAGGATGTTGAGTCCCTGCCTCCTTGGTTGGTGGGGACTCAGAAAAAAACCACATGGCAGAGCAGACAGTGGGGTTTTTTTTTTTTTTTTTAAGGATTTATTTATTAGCTGCCCCCTCCCCCATTTTTTCTGTTTCTGTGTCCATTCACTGGGCAACTCTCTGTGTCCATTTCCTGCCCTCTCTTCTCATCCTTCTCCTGTCTTCACGGGGATTCGAGCCTCAGAATCTCCAATGTGAGAGAGAGGTGTCCTACTGCCAGTGCCACTTTAGTTCCTGGTTTTTCAATGTGTCTCATCTTGGCTATCCCTTGTGTCACTCTCCTGTTACGTGATTATCTTGCTGCATGGATCGTGGGGCCTGACAGTGCACCAGTGTACAGGGCCTGGAGGTGCACCTGCGCACAGGGCCTGGAGGCGCACCTATGCACAGGACCTCGTGGCCCACGGGCCTTCTGTGTTTTCCTTTTTTTAAAATTTTTACCGGGAGGTCCCAGGGATTGAACCCAGGTCACTCCATATGGGAGACAGACGCCAAACCACCCGAGTCACATCGTTCCCACTGCTATATTTCTTAAGGTTGACCAAAGATACTCAAAGTCACAGTCTTTTCCCATACAGGATGATCACATAATAAATCAGGCTTAGTTTATCACCAGCATTCTAAAAACCAGACCTAGGGAGAAAAACTAGGTCTGGGGACACATGCATGGTTTCTAATATAGCGAATGTTTAGCCTACCCTGATTATCACAAAATCAGGTCAGTGAGAATATTCGCAGACAGTGGAGTTTTGATGCTGGGGTTTTGATATTGGAGCCCTTGGAAGTAAATACAGAGAAGCAGATATGTGAGGAAATGAGAAGGCTCTATTAGATATGGGTGAGGCCCCAGGAAGAGAGATGAGCCATTTGCCTGACAGTTTACAGCTGGTTTTGTGGAGAGAGCAGAGCAGCTGAGCCTGGAAATGAGCCCCGGGAGAGAGACAAGACTTGTCCCAGCCTGTGGCTGAGATTGGAAGAAGCTGGGACCATGGAGCCTTAAGAGGAAGAGGGAGGCTGAACCCTTGCAGACGTTGGCAGCCATCTTGCTCCAACACGCAGTGACAGACTTTGGTGAGGGAAGTAACTTATGCTTTATGGCCTGGTAACTGTAAGCTTCTACCCTAAATAAATACCCTTTATAAAAGCCAACAGGTTTCTGGTACTTTGCACCAGCACCCCTTTGGCTGACTAATACAGAGTGGAGTCATGCTTTTGCAATTACTAAAATGCTGGAACAGTTTTATAAATGGGTAAGGGGTATTTTTTGGAGGAATTGTGAGATGCTTGGTAGAAAAGATCTATAGTGCTTTGAAGAGACTGTTGATAATAATATGGACTCTAAAGAGACTTTTTATGAGGCCTTAGAAGTAAATGAGGAAACTATTATTGGAAACTGGAGGAAAGGTGATCTGTGTTTTAAAGTTGCACAGAACTTAGCAAGATTAACTCATGATGTTTTATGGAAGGCAGAATTTGAAAACAGTGAGCCAGAGCATTTAGCTGAAGAACTTTCCAAAGTAAACTTGGAGAATGCAGCTTGGCTTCTCCTTGCAGCTTATAGCAAAATTCTAGACGAGATAAACTAAGGACTGAATTGTTGGGCACAAAGAAAACAAAACTGATTTCAGAAATTCCAAGCCTCTGGAAATCAAGTCCCCAGACAATAGTGCCCCATTTGAGGACTTAACTAAACTTGGAACTTGTAAATCAGGATTGGCAATGCAGTTATCTAGGAAAGACTTGTGGAAAGTCTTACTGTCTGATGGCTTGGACCCCTGCTTCCTGCATGCTAAACCAACAAACTTTTTGAGAGAGTTGTGTGAACAAAATCACTGTCAGCCTGGAATAAAAGGGACATGGAAGGGAGAAATTGAAGGGGAAACAGCCTCAAGAGGAAAACCATGAAAACTGAGATTTGGAATTAAGACTTCTCCTTGGGCCAAGAGAGGACCCCCACCTATGTGTACAGAGAGGGTGAGTTTGCCCCAGCAGTTGAAGAGGGTAGATGTTCCCACCCAATGTTCAGGGAGAATTTTGCTGCCCCTGGATACAAAGAGGGTGGAGCACATTCCCCATTAGGGAGGTTGCGGTTGATGCCCCATAGGTCTGAGAGGGGTAGGCTTGTCCCCCATGGATTAGGGAAGGCCAGGTCACCAACTCAGTTTTCTGAGAGGGTTGGGCCTGTATACCAAAAGTTAGGGAGAATGTTCTCCTCACCTCACTGTACTAGGGGTGCTAAGACTCTAACCCAAAGATTGGGTAAGGTGTGGCAATCACCCCAACACTCTTGGAGGGTGTGGTCTAGAGCTTGGTTGACACCCAGATGCTTGATGAGGGTGGAACCAAGAAAATGGCCAATGGACAAGCCTGTGGAAAGAGTGGGTCCTCAGGAGGCCCCAGGGAGAAGAAATCATCATCTTAAGAATGACTCTCAGACTTTGACATCTAATGAAGTATGCCCTGCAGGTTTATGGAACTGTTCTGGGCCCATGACTCATGTTTCCCTCCCAATTTCTCCTATGGTAATGGAAATGTTTATCTTTGTCTGTCCATTTGTGTATTGGTTTCATAAGTTTCAGAGGTCTACAGCAGATGGGACTTTGACCCAAGACAAACTGTATTTTCATAAACTGATTGTGATATGATTTTGTACTTAGTATTACTACTGAAATAAGTTTTTTTTGAATATTGTAATGTCTTTTTGGAATTCAGAGGGTGGAGTATGGCAGTTTGGTATTATTGATGAATTCCAAAAAGAAATGTTGATTATGTTTGTAAACTGGTCTGCTCCTCTGGGTGACTGATGTATTTAGCATGTATTGTCTTATATCTACTCTTGTAAAGTGTGTATTATAAGTTTGTGGTCATGTATGTTTAATTTATATAAAGGGCATCATGTTAGAATCTCTTGCCTTTTTCTTTAGCCCCCGTTTTTAGACTCCATCCCTGTTGCTAGGCTTATAGCTACTGTTAAAACTAAGGATAGGCATGCCCATTGCCCAGCCAGTCCACTCCTTTGTATCCATCCCAAAGAAATCTCCCCACATTTCCTAAGGCTGTATATACAATACTATTCTTTGCAACATCATTTGTAACAGCAGAACATTTGAGACAACTTAAACGTTTTTCAAGAGGGAATTGTTTATATAAATTATAATATGAAAATTGGAACGTTTTTACTCAATGTCAACTTGCCTGAGTTCAGTATCTGATTTAAATTGCTTCTAAGTAGGAAGGCTGTCCTGTGCACCGTAGGATGTTTAGCAGCACTGCTGGCCTCTACCCGCTATATGCTGGTAGCACTACCTGCTGTGTTGTGACAAGCAAAAAAGTCTCCAGACATTGCCAAATGTCCCTGGGATGGGCTTGGGGGACAAATTTCACCCAGTAGAGAACCATTGGTGTAAATAAAAGGGGAAGATAAATAAATCCTGGTAGGAATCTTGCATGAACCAATGATAATCATTCCTTACATTTGTGTAGAACTTTGAAGTTTTTATATACTCTGGCTTCCTATAAATTAAATTCAGTGTAGAAAAATGGGAAAATACAGATAATCAAAAATAAAACAAACATACACACAATTCTACCACCCAAGGGTCACCTGTTTCTACACATGCGTGCGTGCACACACACATACCCACATTCATTTTTTAAAAATAACATTATACTATACATATTGTCCTATTACCTACCCTTCTCACTTAATATATTATGAGCATTTTTTTTTTTTTGTTGTTGTTGTTATAGCATTTTGGAGCTTAGTAGGGAAACAGAACAGAAACTGATCCCACTTCAGAGATGAAGTCACTGGAGCTTAATGAGGTTAAAAGAATCCTTAATGTCCTGTCTTATCAGCTCTAATTATCAATAGAGATTTGGAAAAGCAAATTTAAGGAAAGGGTTGTTCAAGAAAGCTAGGACATACTCTTGTTTTTTCATCTCTTCTTTTTATGGAAGGAATTAAAACCGCAGACCCAATTGCATGTAAAATTTAAAGAATTTTAATTTAAAGAAGACAAATGTATATTGATCTTCCTTAATTTCCTTAATTTCTCTTCTTCAGAGCAGTGATTTTCTCATTCCTGGTGTGTATGGGATAGGAGAAGGGGCGGGAAATCTGGCTTTTGTTGTGACTTGGACACTCTGAATGGGGACTGGCCCTCCTCTAGTGGTACATTAACAATATCATTTTCCCTGAAGGAAGACAGTTTTTTACACCTCAGTTGCCTTGTGAGTTGATTGTGAGTTGGTGGACTCCCATCCTTGGAGGTTGTCAAGCTCTAAAATTCAACTCTAAAGCCCTATAGTTTTTTTGAATTCTAGCTTCCAAGATTCCAAAATGATAAGTATCTAGAATTCTGAGATTCTGAGATTTTGTAACTCTGGTAGAGAATCTCTGGGTTATATTGGTCATTCTCTACAAAAGGATATTCTCACAGATAGATTCAGCCATAAGGTGACTCCCCATCATCTAGTCAGGCAACGTGAATTAAGGACATGTCTATTTCTGAGTACTTCATGGCATTTCTGAAGTAGATTTGGACAGTATGTATGAACATATGGAGAATTCAGTAGAGAGATGGAAATTATAAGAAAAAGTCAAATGGAAATGCTAGTCATAAAAATAACAGTAACAGAGATGAAGAATGCTTTTGATAAAATTTTTGATAGACTCAATAAAGCTAAGGAAAGAATCTATGAACTTGAAGATAGGTCAAAAGAAATTACATCCAATAACTGTGAAGAAGTATCAAAAGTCTTACATAAAAACAATTGGAATTTCCCAGGAAAATGAAGAAGGTGGCAGAATAAATTTTTGAAGAGATATTTTCCAAAAATAATGAAAAGCACAAAACTACAGATCTAGAAATTCAGAGAAAAAACACCAAAAACAGCAGGATAAACATTGAAACTCACACACACACTCACTTAGACACACTATATCCAAATGGCTGAAAACCAAAAATAAAGATAAAAGCTTGAAGTTAGCTAGAGAAAAAAGACATTTTTTTGAGCAGAAGAACATACAGAAGAATTGCAGCATTCTTCCCATCAGAAACTATGCAAACTAGAAGACAATAAAGTGATTATCTTGAAAGTGAGAAAAATACTGTCAACCCAGAATTTTATACCCAGAGGAAATATGTTCAAAAATAAAGAGAAACAAAGACTTAAAAAAAAAAAAAAAAGACAAGTAAACTCAGAGATAATTCATTACTAGCAGATCTATGCTACTAGAAATGTCCAAGTTCTTTAGGAAAAAGGAATATGATACCAGACACAAACTTGGATCTACAAAAAAAAAAAAAAAAAAGAAAATCTTTGGAAATAGTTAAAATAAAGGAAAACCTAAATGACATTTTGTCTTATTTTCAATTTCTCTAAAAGAGATTTGATTTTCTAAAACAGGGGTCAGCAAAGCATAGCCCATGGGCCAACTACCTATTTTTATGAATAAGCTGAGTGGTTGCAGTGAGGTTTTATGGACTACAAGCATAAAATATTTACTATCTTGCCCTTTAAGAAAAAGTTTGATAATCCCTGATGTAAAGCAATAATACTAGCAATGTATTGTGGGCTTACAGCATACATGAAAGTAAAATATATGACAAAATAGCACAAAAAATGGGATGGAGGAATTGGTAGTTAAAAGGACTGCAAGAACTTCAAAACCAACTGCAAATTGAGGATTCCAGAAAGATGGTGGACTAGAAAGACATGGAACTCTCTTCTCTTCCAGAAAAATAGCTAGAGGACAGACTGAAACAGCCTGGAAAAAGATATTCTGGGGTTTAGGACACCAGACAAAGGCTGGACATCACCTGGAAAAGAGAGGGACAAAAGAAGGGTATCACTATGGCAAAACTATGAGTTGAAACCAGCAACTGCTACTGCCGGCACCCTCCCCACGCTAAAGACACTTTAGAATTCTCAGGCCTCAGAGCTGGCTACAGACAAAGGGGGCTCCAGGGATCCACCAACCCAGGAAAGGGGAGAGAGAGGGATACAGCCTAAGGCTGGTTCAATTTTGTCCCACAGATTTGGTCTGCTGTGTTGCACCAGCCAGGCTGGGTGGGGCCATGCCATTGTTTGCCTTGGGAGCTGGCCAGGGACAAAAGAGATCTGACCCTCCCAATCTCCTTCTCTACTAACCGGGACTGATTGTTGAGGATGCAGAGGGGAGTGGAATTATTTCCTACCTGGGAAAAGGGAGGGGGCTGCCAGAGAAAGCTAGAGAGCTATCTCTGAGAAAGTCTGAATGATAAGGCTCTTAGCCTCTAGGCAGGAACCTCTATCACATTGATCTAGTCTGTGTTGCAGCAAACACACTCCTACCAGGCAATAAGCTGAGAGGGCTGCCAAAGAGTGCCATCTACTGACAGACCAAGGAATGTCATTGGTCATTGACAGACCAATGAGAAAATTAAAAATAAACGAGAGGCTTTTCCTAGCCTTTATAGCTTCCCTTCCCAAGGCACTAGGAAGTGGGTCTGCAACATTACTGGGTCTAGAGCCCAGTTTTGAGCAACTAACAGGGACAATCCTAACAATTCAGGTCAAACCAAGAATCAAAGAGTAGCAGAAACACACAGCCTCCTGCCACTAAATACCCATGAAAGAGAAAGAAATTGAGCATCTGAGTAAACTATCACTCTAATCAAATGCCTAGACATCAGTAAAAAATTACAAGCCATACTAAAAAAAATGGAAGACATGGCCCAAGAAAAAGAATATATCAAAGGCCCAGAAAAGATGCAGGATTTGAGAGAACTAATTAACAAGATGCACACAAATCCCCAAAATCAAATTAATGCATTGAATGACAATATGGCTAAAGAGATAAATGACATCAAGAAGACACTGAGTGAGCACAAAGAAGAATTTGAAATCCTGAATAGAAAAGTAACAAAGCTCATGGGAATGAAAGACACAATAGGTGAGATTAAAACAAACAAACAAACAAAACATTAGAGGCATAAAACAGCAGACTCAAAATGATAGAAGAAAGAATAAGTGATACTGAAGACAGAACAGCTGAAATTAAAAAGAGAAAAGAACACAGAGAAAAAAGAATGGAAAAAATTGAGCAGGGGCCCAGGGAGTTGAATGACAAGATGAAATGCAACAACATATGTGTCATGGGAATTCCAGAAGGAGAAGAGAAGGGAAAAGGGGCAGAAAGAGTATTTGAGGAAATAATAACTGAAAATTTCCCAACTCTTATGAAAGAAATGAACTTACATGTCCAAGAAGTGCGCCATACCACAACAAAATAAATCAAAATAGACCTACTCCAAGACACATACTACTCAGAATGTTAAATGTCAAAGATAAAGAGAAAATTCTGAGAGCAGCAAGGGAGAAACAAACCATCACATACAAGGGACACCCAGTAAGACTTAGTGCGGATTTCTCATCAGAAACCATGGAGGCAAGAAGACACCGGTATGATGGAATTAGGATACTGAAAGAGAAAAGCTGCCAGCTGGGAATTCTTTATCCAGCAAAATTGTCCTTCAAATATGAAGGCAAGTATAACATATTCATAAACAAATAGACACTAAGAGAGTTTGTAAAATAGAATTCACCTTCGTAGGAAATATTAAAGGAAGCCTTGGAGCCTGAAAGAAAAAGACAGGAGAGAGAGGTTTGGAGGAGAGTATAGAAGAAAGAATAGCAGAAAGGATAAGCGAAAGAGTAAAAAGACAGACAAAAATATGATATGACATATGAAAACCAAAGAATAAAATGGTGGAAATAAATAATGCATTTACAGTAATATCATTGAATGTGAATGGATTAAACTTCCCGATCAAAAGATATAGGCTGAGGGTTGTGGTAAGATGGTGATGGACTGACAGGCAGAGCTGAACGCTCTCACAGAAACAATGGAGAAAAAGCCAAAAGCTGTCTGAGGGATATGCTTTGGGGGTGAGCAGACCAGGACAGTGTGACAGAACTCCTAGGAGGGTGAGGGACAGAGAGACAAAGAAGGTGAAAAGACAAACATGAGTTACCAAGCCCCTGTGGCAGCTGGGAAGGGCTCCCCTCCCCCACCCCCAAGATATTAAGCTAGTGTAAAACCCCTGTCTCACTGTAGCTGATTGGGAAGGGAACAGACATCTTCCTCCCCATCAGCTGTTTAAAGGGAAAAGGGAGGGCAGGTTGGGGTGCTTTTCTTTAGTGAATTCAGCCAGCAAAGCCCGCTTTGAATTTCCGATCTGGAGTTTCAACACAGGAACACAGGAAAGCCCAGACTGAAACACCTCCATGGAAAGGTGTGCTAGAGCCATCTGCTGGCTTATCTGGTGTTCTCTCTATCCAACCCCTGGGAGAAAATCTGAGCACCACTAGTTAGTTCCTGGCCTGATTTTTTTTTTTTTTAAGCCCTTCTGCTTTTTAAATTTATTTTATTTTATTTATCCCCCTCTTGCTGCTTGTCTTCCTTTGTTGCTCCAGCTCACCGCGCTGTGTGGGCCCTGAGCTCTCCACACCGTGCGGGCCCTGAGCTCACCACACTGTGTGGAATCTCCTTCACCAGGAGGCCCCGGGAATCAAACCCGGGGCCTCCCATATGGTAAACGGGAGCCCAACCAATTCAGCTGCTTTCCCCTGGCCTGATTTTGAAAATTTAAGCTGGGCAATGTTAAAGACTGAGAATAAGTTGAACCAAATATCAAGGAAGTGCTGTGGAGGGGGGGGGGGAGCAATAGGCAAGAGAGAGAAATTAGCCACCAGAGTAAATACACCAACATATTCAGATGCCTAGACATCAGCAAAAAATTATACTAGGAAACAAGAAGAGATGGCCCAGCTGAAAGAATAAACCAAATATCCTAAAAAGGTACAGGTTTTAATACAATCAATCAGTGATAATCACACAACTCTCCTAAATCACTTCAAAGAATTTAGAGAAAACATGACTAAAGAAATAAAGGATATTAAGAAGACACTGGGAGAGCATAAAGAACAATTTGAAAGCCTGCAAAGCAAAGTAATAGACCTTATGGGAATGAAAGACATGATGGATGAGATTAAAAATACATTAGAGGGAAGCGGCTGTGGCTCAATCAGTAGGGCTCCCGATTACCATATGGTGAAGGCAAGCCCGCCTGCATGGCGTGGTTAGCTGACCCAGCGAGCAAAAGCAGCAAGGGGGGGATAAATGAATAAATAAATAAAATCTTTAAAAAAAAAAAATACATTAGAGGCACATAAGAGCAGATTGAATTGCTTGAAGACAAAATTAGTGATTTTGAAGACAGAACATCTGAACTGGAAAAGACAGGAGAACAGAAAGAGAAGAGAATGGAAAAAAATGGAACAGAGTTTCAGGGAATTGAATGGCAATGCAAAATACACAAACATTCGCATTATTGGTATCCCAGAAGGAGAAGAGAATAGAAAAGGGGCAGAAAGAATATTTGAGGAAATAATGACTGAGAACTTCCCAACCCTTATGAAGGACATAAAAATCAATATTCAAGAAGAACAATGCACCCCAAACAGAATAGACCTACCCCAAGACACCTACTATGCAGAATGACAAATATTAGAGATAAAGAGAGGATTCTGAAAGCAGCAGGAGAAAAGCAAAGCATCAAATACAAGGGAAAGTCGATAAGATTAATTGTCAACCTCTCATCAGAAACCATGGAGGAGAGAAGAAAATGTTATGATGTATTTAAGGTACTGAAAGAGAAAAACAGCCAGCCAAGAATTCTGTATCCTGCAAAGCTGCCCTTCAAAAATGAGGGAGAGTTCAAAGTCTTCACAGACAAACAAAAACTGATAGAATATGTTACCAAAAGACCAGATTTGCAAGAGATTCTAAATGGGGTGCTGCAGCCTGAAAGGAAAAAAAACAAGGGTGAGAGATTTGGAGAAGAGTGTAGAAATGAAGATTATTAGGAAGGGTAAACTAAAGGATAAGAAAACAGACAATAGAAGAATATGACAACAGAGAGCTGAAGGACAAAATGGACGAAGCCATTCGAAGTTTTCAAGTAGCCCTTCATATCTATCCAGTGAACCGTGAAATATGGAAAGAAGACCTTTCTTGGGCAAGAACACTCCAGGAACAGCAAAAAGTGGCACAGAGGATTTGAAAGAGTGAATCATCATCAGAAGTAACAGATTTCTCACCAAAGTCACTTCCCGACTATGACTTTGAAAGTGATAAGATTGTTGCTGTTTGTGCAGCTGTTGCTGAGAAACAGAAGACAGCTTCAACAAATAAAACAAATTATTTGTTGAAGCTTCTGGGACTGTAGAGACTGTAACTGAGAAGGAAGATGGTGCTCCAACACCAGATGGCTCTGTTTTTTTTAATCAAAGTCTGTTGTAGCAAAATGCATACCATGAATTATTTGAATCTGTCTTTTTTGATTATCATTTAACGTTTTACACTAAGGACATTTATTCTGGAGAAACAGGGCAAAACTCCTGTTTGTAAGATAAGTTTTTCAGATGAAGCATATAAATCTAAATGGTAGCATTATTGTATAGTATTTGGACCATGATTTGATAAGTTATGGTTTATACTTAGGATGAGAATTCTGAGCAAAATGATTTTAATGTATAAATTTAATTTAATCTAAATATATGAATAGATACATTTTAAAGACACAACTTGAAAAGCAAATTCTTGAATAGTAAATAACTTGGTCAGGGTTATTAAAAGGTTGACTCATTGACTTTTGTTTTATGATAAAGGAAATACGTGATTGTTTTCTCTCCTAGAAATATACTGCTGTTACTATTCACTCTGCTTTCCTTGCTTCTGTAGAGTAAGTTTGTCACAAGGCTTAAGTGTTTTTAATATTCTTTTTGATTCAAAATTGTGGTTTTGTTATATGTGGAATCTTTGAAAGTTCAGCCAAAAATGCATGCAAATGTGAACATTCTGAAGTTTCTCTTAATTCTGAGTTGTGCTTAAATTTTTGGCTTTAAAGAAGTTTTAACAATGGTAATTGCCTCCTTCAGTATTTGTTAGATGTGTGAAGTACTGAGAATTGTCAAAATGATGGTTTTATTTTTTAGATTACTGAAGGTAGGTTAGTCCTTACCACAAGTGAGTCGCTTTTTAAATGTGCATTTTTTAATGATTGGATTTTTCAGATACATCATAATAAATTATACTTCTACATTTTAAAAAAATAGGGGATGATGTGGGAGAGAAAAGGGGGTAGATGGGAATCCCTCATACTTTTGATTTAACTTTTCTATAATCTAAAACCTCTTTAAAAATAAAGTTTTTTATATTTTTAAAACAAGGTCAATAAAAAATATATATATCTAGGCTGATAGAATGGTTAAAAAAACATGAGCCATCCATATGCTGCTTACAAGAGACTCACCTTAGACCCAGGGATACAAACAGGCTCAAAGTGAAAGGCTGGAGAAGGATACTCCATGCAAATAGCAACCAAAGAAAAGCAGGGGTAGATATACTAATATCAGACAAAACAGACTTTAAATGAAAAGAAGTTATAGCTGTTTGGCAGTTTGATGTAATTATGAATTCCAAAAATCTATGTTAGATTATGTTTGTAAACTGATCTGTTCATCTGGGCATGATTAAGTTATAATTGGGGCTTTGATTGGGCGATGTCAGTAGGGCATTGAACCCCACCCCTTGGTGGGTGGGGGAATCAAATATAAAAGGCAAGGCAAAGGACAGAGGGAGCAGTTTTTGATGTTGGAGTTTTGATGTTGGAGAGAAGGCCCCGGGATAGAGATGAGCCATTCTCCTGAGAGTTCACAGCTGGCCTTGTGGAGAGAAGCAAAGCCTAGAGAGCCTAATAGTCTACAGCTGACATTGTGGAGGAACCAGAGGCGCTAAGCCCGGAGACAAACGCAGCCCCGGAAAGAGAGGAACCCAAGAAGCCTGAACCGTGGCAAACGTCAGCAGCTGTCTTGCTCCAACATGTGGCAATGGACTTGGTGAGGGAAGAAACTTATGCTTTATGGCTTGGTAACTGTGGACTTCTACCCCAAATAAATACCCTTTATAAAGACCAACCAATCTCTGGTATTTTGCATTAGCAACCCTTTGGCTGGCTAATACAGAAGTTATAAGAGATACAGAAGGCCATTATATATTAATAAAAGGGACATTCCACCAGGAAAATATAACAGTCATAAATACCTATGCACCTAACCAGGGTGCCCCAAAATACATGAGACACACTCTGATAAAACTGAAGGGAGAAATAGACATCTCTACAATAATCGTTGGAGACTTCAACACCTGACTCATATCATTAGATAGAACAACTGCACAGAAGATCAACAAGGAAACAGAGAACTTGATAAACAAGTTAGACCTAACAGACATATACAGAATGTGGCATCCAAACTCAGTGGGTTATATGTTCTTCTCAAGTGCCCAGCCCATGGATCTTTCTCCAGGATAGACCATATGTTAGGGCACAATGCAGTTTTCAATAAATATAGAAAGATTGAAATTATACAAAGCACCTTCTCAGATCATAACGGAATGAAACTGGAAATCAATAATAGACAGGAAAAAGATAAATTTGCAAATGTGAGGAGGTTAAACAACATACTCCTAAATAATCAGTGGCTCAAAGAAGAAATTGCAAGTGAAACCAGTAATTATATTGAGACACATGAAAATAAGAACACAACTTTATCAAAACTTATGGGACATAGCGAAGGCAATCTTGAGAGGGAAATTTATAGCCCTAAGCAACTATATTAAAAAAGAAGAGGGAGCAGATGTGGCTCAATCAACTGAGTGCCCATTTCTCATATGGGAGGTCCTGAGTTCCATTTCCGGTGCCTCCTAAAGAAGACAAGCAGTCACAATGAGCTGATGCAATGAGCAGACACAACAAGCAGGGAGCAGATGTGGCTCAAGTGGTTGGACACTTACCTCCATGAGTAGGTCCTGAGTTTGGTTCCTGGTGCCTCTGAAAAAAAGATGAGCAGACAATGAGCACACACAACGAGCGGACATAATGAGCAGAGACAACGAGCAGACAATGAGCAGACACAGCAAGGAGACAACAGACAGATGAGGGAGCCAACTCGGAGGGGGGTGGGTAGGGAAGTGTGATGGTTAGGCTAATGTGTCAACTCAGCCAGGTAATTTAGTCCAGGTGTGTGGTCCAGCAAACACTGGGCTAATTGTAATACAAGAGCATTTATGGACTTCAATCATAAGTTAGTTTACTGTGTGGATGGCTGATTACATCTGCATCAGTCAGGGAGATTGCATCAGCAATGGGTGACACTTTTATCCAATCAGTTGAATGCCCTAAAAGGGGAAGTGATTTCAACATTCAGAGAGAATTTCCCAGCTCATTTTTGGACAGCCAACTTCTCACAGAAACTCATCAATGACCTTTCATCGGACTTTCATCAGAGCCCCTGGCTTGCAGCCTGCCTGCAGAAACTGGACTTGTGCATCCCCATGGTCACATGAGAGACTCTTATAAAATCTCATATTATTGACAGATATCTCCTGTTGATTCTGTTTCCCGAGAGAACCCTGACTAATACAGGAAGAAAGAGCTAAATTCAAAGATTTAACTGAACAACTAGAGAAACTAGAAAGGACAGCAAATCAATCTGAAAGCAAGCAGAAGGAAAGAAATAATAAGGATTAGAACAGAAATAAATGAAATTGAGAACAACAACAACAAAAAAACAATAGAGAAAATCAAGAAACTCAAAAGCTGGTTCATTGAGAAAAGGAATAAAATTGACAAACCCCTAGCTAGACTAACAAAGGAAAAAAGAGAAGATGAAAATAAATACAATCAGAAATGAAAGGGGCAAAATTACGACTGACTCCACAGAAATAAAAAAGATCATAAGAAGATATTATAAGAAACTGTATGCCAACAAATTAGACAACCTAGATGAAATGGACAAATTTCTAAAAATGCACAAACAACCTACACTGATGCTACAAGAAATACAATTATGCGAGACTAATTCAATATAAGAAAATAAACCAACGTATTATGGCACATTAACAAATTGAAAATCAATCAATGTAATATACCACATTAACAAGTTGAAGGAAAAAAAAACACATGATCATCTCAAATGACACAGAAAAGGCATTAAATCCAGCATTCTTTCGTGATAAAAACATTTCAAATGATAGGAATAGAAGGAACATTCCTCAATACGATAAAAGGCACATATAAAAACCCCACAGCCAACATTATACTCAATGGGTAAAGGTTGAAAGCTTTCCCTCTAAGATCAGGAACAAGACAAGGATGCCCACTGTCACCATTGTTATTCAACATTGTACTAGAAGTTCTAGCTAGAGTAACTAGACAAGAAAAAAAATTAAAGGCATCCAAATAGGAGAAGAGGAAGTAAAACTCTCACTATTCGTGGATGACATGGTTCTATATTTAGAAAATTCTGAAATGTCTACAACAAAGCTGCTTGAGCTGATAAATAATTTCAGCAAAGTGGCAGATACAAGATCAACACACAAAAATCAGTAATGTTTCTGTACACTAGTACTGAATAATCTGAGAAGGAAATCAGGAAAAAAATTCCATTTACAATAGCAACAAAAAGACTCAAATACCTAGGAATCAAATTAACCAAAGAAGTACAGGACCTATATGCAGAAAACTACAAAACAAATGGAAAGACATTCCACGTTCATGGATTGCAAAACTAAACATTGTGAAGATGTCAATCCTACCCAAACTGATTTATAGATTCTAAATTCATTTGGAAGGGAAAGTGCACCCAAATAGCCAAAAGCATTCTAAAAAAGAAGAGTGACATGGTAGGAATTTAACTGCCTGACCTTGAAACATAAGATAAAGATACAGTGGTCAAAACAGCATGTTACTGGCACAGAGATAGACACATCGATCAGTGGAATAGAATTGAGAATCCAGAAATATACCCTCACCTCTACAGTCAACTGGCTTTTGACAAACCTACCAAGTCCATGTTAATGGGACAAAACAGTCTCTTCAACAAATGGTGCTGGGAGAACTGGATATCTATAATCAAAAGATTGAAGGAGGACCCCTATCTCACTCCCTATACAAGAATCAACTCAGAATGGATCAAAGACCTAAATATAAAAGCCAGGACCATAAAACTACTAGAAGAAAATGTATGGAAACATCTAAAAGACCTTGTGATAGGTGGTGGTTTCTTGGACCTTACACCCAAAGCACATGCAACAAAAGAAAACATAGATAAATGGGACTTCCTCAAAATTAAACACTTTTGCACCTCACAGGACTTTGTCAAAAGGGTGAAAAGGCAACCAACTCAATGGGAGAAAATATTTGGAAATCACATGTCTGATAAATGTTTAATATCCAGGATATATAAAGAGATGTTCCAACTCAACAATAAAAAGACAAATGACCCAATTAAAAAAAATGGGCAAAAGACTTGAATAGACATTTGTACAAAGAAGAAATACAAATGGCAAAAAAAAAAAAGACATACCATGAAAAAATGTTCAACATCACTAATGATTACAGAAATGCAAATCAAAACTACAATGAGACATCACTTCATACTTATCAGAATGGCCACTATTAAAAAAACCAGAGAACTAAAAGTTTGGAGAAGATGTAGAGTGACAGGAATACTTATTCACTGTTGGTGAGAATGCAAAATGGTATAGCCACTGTGGAAGACTGGCAATTCCTAAAGAAGCTGAAATAGATTTGCCATGTGACCCTGCAATGCCACTACAGAGTATATACCCAGAAGAACTGAGAACAGTGACACGAATAGATATCTGCACACCTATGTTCATAGTGGTGTTATTTGTGACTGCCAAAAGTTGGAAACAACCCAGGAGTCCATCAATCAATGAATGGATAAACACACTGTGGTGTATTCACATGATGGAATATTATGGAATATTAAGAATAAATGAAGCCGTAAACCATATGACAACATGGATGAAGCTGGAGGACATTATGTTGAGTGAAGCAAGCCAGACACAAAAGGACAAATACTGTATGATTGTGTTACTATGAAGTAAATATATTGTGTAACATATAGTATGATTCCATTTATATAAAATGTAAATATATATCAACTTATAAAAACAAAAACAAAACAAAAAAACCTACTGCTGTCCTTTTAATCACCAGCTACAATTCAATTCTGCCTCTAACTAGGCCAGGCTTCACAGTTTAAGGGCAATTCCTTCAGGTACGGGCTATAAAATGACCCTTCGGGTACTGGTTGCAAGTCCAGGGGCCCAGGCCACCCATACCTCTGACCAACTGGCCACAAATTCAGGGATTCCCACCACCTCCTCAGTTTTGATTACTCATTAGAATGATTCACAGAACTGACTGAAAGTACTATACTTATGATTATAGATTTATTATAGTAAAATGATGCAAATAAGAAGAAACCAAAAGAAGAGAAAAATAGGGTGAGGTCTGGGAGGGTCTTGACCCCAAGCTTCTGTGTCCAATCCATGTGGAATCAGAATACGTTACCTTTCCAGCACAGCAATGTCATTATCAATCATGGAAGTTCACCCAAGCTTTGAGTGTCAGTTTATAAGGGGTTTCATTTCATAGGCATGATTGGTGGGATCAATGACCATGTGGGTAAACTCAATATCCAGTGAAGGTCACTAGTCTTGGTTCTGGAGGGAGTAGAGTAACCCTCATGCACATACTAGGAGCATGCATGTCTCTGTCAGTTTATCTGGTGGCATCCTGAAAGACTGAACCAGGATACTCGTTGCAGTGTCCCAGAACTTGCCCTGCATGTAAAAGCAGTTCACAGAGCTCTCTTACAGAACACTGTGGGAGAGCAGTCAAGTCTCTTTTGAGACTTGCCTGGGGCAAGGGATTGCTGGCTGTGGGACATACAGTGCAGTGCCTGGGACCATGAAGAAATGCTGTTTTCTAAGGTACAGGAGACATTTGTATCAGGTAAACAAGGGAATTCTTAGGGCCATGTGCACATGCCCAAGATAAGATACATGCAAAGAAAGGGCTGAGGAAGAATCTACTCTTTTGCCTCAAGCTATTCACTAAACTCATTGTGTGGCTAAGCTCTGAAGGAGAGCACTCACACAGTCCAATCTACAAAGACTGGGAAAGGTCTTTGACAAGGGAGCAAAGACATTTTGATGGAGAATGTATCATCTTTTCAACAATTGGTACTGGAACAGCTATACATACACATGCAAAAAAAAATAAAAAAATGGATCTAGACACTGACCTTTCACAAAAATAACTCACAATGGATAACAGACCTAAATGTAGAATTCAAAACTATAAAACTTCTAGTTGATAACACAGAAGACTATCTAGGATTAGGTACAACACTGTGGTAGGTTGAACTTTGTGTCCCAATTTGGACATTTTCTTAATCTTAATCCATGTCCCTATGGGTGTGAAGATGTTATTTTAGTTAAGATGTGGCCTAACTGAATGAGAGTGGGACTTAACCCAGATTATTGGAGTCCTTTATGAGCATAATAAATTCAGATATAGTGAGAAAAAAGCCACAGGGAGGATCCAGAAGCAGGGACCCAGAAGAGAAAGGAGAGGACATTGCCTTGTGATGAGAATGCCAAGGAACCCCAAGGATTGCCAGCAACCAGTACCAGAAGGCTACGGATTTGGAGGAGAAAGCAAACCTTGCTGATATGTTGATTTTGGACTTCCTGTAGCCTCAAAATCATGAGCCAATAAATTCCCATCGTTTAAACCAACCCATTGTGGGTATTTGTCATACCAATGGGAAACTAAGACAAGCACCAAAAGCATGAGCCAAGAAAGAAAAAAAGAATTGATAAGTTGGGCTTTATTAATATTAAAAATATTGGCTCTGTGAAAGACTGTTAAGAGAATGAAAAGACAAGTCACAGATTGGGAGAAAATATTTGCAAAATACATATCTGATAAAGGATTTGTATTCACAATATACAAAGAACTCTTAAAACTCAACAACAACAAAAAATGAACAACCCAATTTTAAAAAGGACAAAAGATCTGATTAGACACCTCATCAAAGAAGATATATAGATATCAAATAAGCACATGAAAAGATGCTCAACATCTTATGTCATTAGGGAATTACAAATTAAAACAACAATGAGATACCAACGTACACCTGTTAGAATGGCTAAAATCCCAAAACTGACAATATCAAATACTGATGAGGATGTGGAGCAAGAGGAACTCTTATTTATTGTGGATGGGAATGTAAAATGGTACAGCCACTTTGGAAGAAAGTTTGTCAGTTTCTTACAAAGCTAAACATAGTCTTACCATATGATCCAGCAATCATACCCCTAGGTATTTACCCAAATGAGTTGAAAATTTAGGTCTACAAAAAACCTGCATATAAATGTTTATAGCAGCTTTATTCACAATTGTCCCAAACTGGAAGCAACCAGCAGATCCTTCAAAAAGTGAATGGATAAACAAACTGTGGTACATCCAGCTATCCAGCCACGAAAACATATGGAGGAACCTTAAGTGCAGGTTGCTTAGTAAAAGAAGCCGGTCTGAAAGGCTGTGCCATCTAGTATGTATATGACATACTGGGCCTTAAATGAGATTCTGGAAATGGCAAGTGTATAGAGACAGCAGAAAGATCAATGGTTGCCCGAGGGAGATGGAGGTGGGTGGAGTGTGTTGGGTGGAAGGAGAAGGATGAATAAGGGGAACACAGGGACTTTTAGGGCAGTGGAACTATTCTGTATGGTACTGTAATGATGGATACATGAAATTGCATATTTGTCAAAACCCAAAGAACTGTACAGTACCAAGACTGAACTCTAATGTATATTACGCAATTGCATACAAATGTATACAACACTAATTGCAACAAATGTACCACACTACTGCAAGATGTTAATTATATGGAGACTGTGAAGTCTAAGGAAAGGGAGTCCATGGAATTCTCTATTATCGGCTCAATTTTCTGTTAACCTAAAAGTGCTCTAAAAATAATATCTATTAAATAATTTTTTAAACAAACAAAAAAATCCCTGTTTGAAGTAGCTGCTACTATTTAAAAGTTGGGAAAAAACCCCACGATTCCTGGCTTCTTTTAAATTTAGGAACGTGCCCACACTGGGCCCTCACCTCATGCCAACAACCAACAACCACCTGGAGATGAGTAAACTCAGGTTAAGCTGTGCATCCTTTGCTGGCCATGGCCCCTGCTCAGTCACACATTTAAATGAGTAAATCACTCATTTACTCTCCCTGCCTGGCCCAGGTAGGCACTGAGAAAAGAAATCACATGTTTATATCTATTTCTCTCTTCAGTTGGAGGACCGTGCAGATCCTAGGAATTTCCACAAGGAAACAACCCAGAATCACCTCCAAACTGGAAATACCTTAGAGGGCTTCCTATGAACCCTCACTTTTCAAATTGGGAAATTGAGGGATTCCCATCTGTATCTATGTCCCTGGTAGAAAGAGCAGCCAGAACGGAGCCAGGTAGCAGATGAGGCAGATTCTGATGGAGATCTGACTGGGAGAAGGCAGCCTCTTTGTTAACAGAGGTTTACAACCTTTTACAGACCCCTTTGACAAACAGGTGGGAACTAAGAATTCTTGCTGCAAAAAAAAATGTCAAAATCAAACAAAAAAATGAGGGCCTTTATATACCAGTTTGTATACAATTGTAGGAATTTTGTGGATCCTTGTTCAGATTCTCAGATTGAACCTTTTAAAAACAGAGGGTTGAGTCTTGAACTTAGTTTTCTTCTAGAACTAAGTTTAACTTAGAACTTTTAACACTTTACTGGAAAATACTGTGCGCATTTCTCTCAGTTGGCCAATGTTATATCTGAATCCTCCCTGTTTCTCATAATTCTTGCCACCCTCACCTGATGATTTCTGTCATCTAGGTGGTGACGTCCACTTCGTGTGGACACCTGTGCTTTGACCTCCCAGCTCCTCCACTACTCCTTCTTTTGGTGTAGAACTCCATTTTTGCTTTGAGGCACTAACTCTCCCTGCACAAGGGTCTTAGTGGCACTGTCAGTCAGAATGCCCTCACTTTCCTGGTCAGCAGAGGGACATGTGATTGGACTCTCTCTACCTGGAACTTGCATCTTAAACAAAAAAACTCAAGGGTAGAAAACAGTTGGAAGAAACTTATCCCTGAGGCAGAGAGTCCCTTAATTCTTCTTTGATTTCAGGCTGTGGATGGTCCCTGTCTTTTCTAAGACCTGCTGCTTAGTTTCTCCTTTGACTCTGTAAACTACCCTGATATCCCTTTGTTTAGCTAAAGCTGGTCATAATTACATTCTGTTGCCTCTAAAGAACCTGATTAATGAGGTCGTTTTATGTTCACCTTAATTCTACAAATATCTACTTTGGCTGGATTTTGCACTTGCTCTAGAAGATTCTGGGGCCCTACCTGCTGAAACTTCTGGGAGCTATGGAGGGTCAGGAGAGAAACAGAGAAGCAAGCCTACCCACCTTTTACTCACATGTCAGGCAGACCATGGCTGTGCGGACAAACAGGTCTACCACAAAGGTCCAGCGCTTGGGCACTTGGGAAACGGCAAAGGGCACGACGATCTCTGCAATGACATAGAACTGCAGTGGATAGGTGAGGCAGACACCACCCAAGTAGAGGAGCTTGACAGACTGGTACAACCTGTAGAAGTCAAAAGGGATCAGGAAAGCTCCATCCACAAATGCCATCAGCCTCCAGAGGACTGGCTGAAGGATAGCAAGCCAGAGAGTGAGGCAGAAATTGGGAATTGCCAAAATTGCCCTAAAATATAGCAATATGTGAAGGGACCATATTGTAGAAAAATTTTATATATCTATATATCTATATCTTTAGGCACTAGGAGTCTCCCACTATGAGGGGGATGAAGAGACCAAGACCTATAGGAAAGATGAAGGCTTCTTGTTTCCCATCTCATACTCCTTCAGGGGCATCTATTCAGTGAGTGAGGTGGTGGGTGAAACGGCCTGCACTTGAAAAATCTCTCTCTTATAATGGATTTGTATGAGCACATGATGCTTATGTTGCAAAATTTACTGGGTATAGTTTCAGGAGATTTGAATCCTCAGTTTCTTCCACTAAGTGTCTTGGTCACTTTACTTCCCATGACTTCCTTTGCCTCATCTGTAAAATGGGGGTATACTCTGTACCTGAAAAAAGGCGAGGTCTAGATCTGATGGTCTCTGAAAGTCTATGATCATGAAATTCTGACCACATAGGGTTCGTTTTTTATCAAGAATAGGAAAAACTATACTGATTTTGTAGCGGGCACAAAACAAATGAAAGATTGGTGACCATGTTACTCGAATGCTCAAAACGTCTTTAATGGCATTTTACTGCCTATAGAAAAGCATCCCAAACTTGAGCCTGCGATTCAAAGCTCATCACCTTTCAGGCTAATTTCCTACCATCTCCTCTAGCAACAGTCCCTCCTTCTGTCTCCACCCCCACGTGCTCAACCCTGTAGTCCCACCAGACACTAGCCATTCCCTGGGGTTTCGTGCATGCTGTGAGCTCTGCCAAGAATCCGTCATATTTCTGCTCATCACTCAGGTCTTGGCTGCTTCTGTGAGGCTTCTCTGTTCCCTGGTCAGAATTAATCCTCCTTCTTTTGCGTTCCCATAACACTTGATCCTCCCCCAGTTACAGAGCTTCTCATATGGAATATTATTAGTTGGTTTTGTGTCAGCCTCTCTGTGAGGCTGGGGAACGAGACTAGATCATGTCAGTAGTCCCTGCACCTTGTCCTGTACCTTCCATGTGGCAGGCGGGATTGTTACAAGGATAAAATGAGATCATGCCTGTAAACCACTTAGCATGTGGCAAACAGCAAAGGCTTGCTATTCCTTTTTCTCCTCCTGCTAGTCTTCTTCTTAATATTAATGATGGGTATGAGATACTCAGAAAACTATATCCAGGTTATCACAATGTTTATTATTTATACTTTAGATAAAAATGTGTTTTCCTGTTCTTTATTTAGTGTCATTAACTTATTTAGGGTCAGTAACTTATAGTAGTTCAAAAGGAAAATCATCTTAGTTTTTTGTTTTTTTTTTTTTGTTTTTTTTTTTTTAAGAGAGAGGAATGATAAATATGGGATTGCATTTTCAGGGGAAGATAATATTGATAATAACCAACATTTATTGAGTTACTTCTATGTGACAGGCATGGTGCCAAACTCTTGGCTTTAACTTGATTATTTCTGACTACAACCCTATGAGGTAGGTACTGGTACGACCTCATTTTACAAGTGAGGAAGCTGAACTTCGAGAGGCAAGTAATATTCCCAAATATATTGTGTAACATATTGTTTGATCCAAAAATTTTTTTATATGTATCCAGTACATTTAATTGAGAAATGTATATATTTATCCATGTGTTTACTTTTTAGTTTTTAATTGTTTATATTTTTAATTATTAAATGTACAAAATAAAGTAAAAAAAAAAATATTCCCAAGGTTATGCAGCTAGCAAGTGGTGAGCACAGACTTTGACTCAGAGTGTCTGACTGATTTCAGAAATCACGCTCTTGGGGGTGGATGTGGCTCAAATGGTTCGGTGTCTGTCTCCCACATGGAGGGACCTGGGTTCGATCCCTGGGACCTCCCGGTAAATAAAATAAAATAAAATAAAATAAATAAATAAAAAAGAAATCATGCTCTTAAGCATTTTGTAAGGGCCCAGTTAGACCACCTTTCCATTCAGCCGAGTTCTTGGTTACCCACTCCATCCCTGCCAGTGATGTGAAAGATGCAAAGAAGTAGGAGAATTTGTTGCACCATAAGCATTGTGGCCAGGGTGGTATGAATCAACATGGACTTTACTAGGGACCGGGTAACATTAACAGAAATTACCACCCACTTATATTTGTGTAGTTTATACCCATGAGCTCAGGTGATCTTTACACCAACTCCTGGCTCCTGCTAGAGAGCTCACAGCTGTAGCTCATCACATGAAACTTCTCACATCTGCCTTAAGAACCAAACACTGGGCTGGATTCAGCCTGTGCACAGACAAGAACACATTTCTGGTGAGGGAGTTAATGTAAGGGTACAAAATGGGAGACAGAATAAAAGAGGGAGGGGGTCTATGTGTCTGAAAACCTGAGTGCTTTTGGAAAGTCAAGATGGTGAGCAAAAAAGAAAGAAGCAGCTTCTAGCCACCCTATAACTGATATCCTACTCACCACTCTTTTTAGTGATTTCCGTACCTTGCCTGTCTCACTGAGAACATGTAAGGACATTTATTAAATGATCTGTGTTCCCTGGATTGGGCTGCAATTATAATATGTTCTAATGGACATGGTTGGATTGACCTGCCCAGGAACCATTACTGCTTCAGCTAACAGGAGCCACACTGTCCTGCTCTCAGACCACAAGTTCAGGGAGCTCCCTGCCCTCCCACCGCTCTCCAGCTTTGGGAAGGCATGTGATCCAGGCCTGGCCAACCAGCATATTTCATCTACTGGCCAAAGAATTGGTTCAGGAATGTGCAACTGACCCTCACTGGGCCGATCAGAATTAATCCAAGGCTCTTAATAGACCTTTTGGAAAAGAGAAACTCCCTTGACACTGGGGCTGATGAGAGAACAGCCTGGAACCCAGGGGTGGTTAGCAGTGATCTGCCACTGTGTGTGGGAAGAACCCACTTGGATAAAGTCAACACAGAGGAAAACAAACCTGTGAGATGGAGAGAGGCAGAGTCCTGATGATGCCACTGAAGTTGCTGGATCCAGCCGTGCCTGGAACTGGATATAGCCATGGACTTTTCTTTTCTTTCATATCTGGTCAGTTTGGATTGGACTTCTGTCACTTGCAAATGAAAGGGACTAGCCAAAGTTGGGAGGACATTTAGAAATCATTTAGTCCAAACCTTTTGATTGGTCAATGGGATAACTGAGATTCAGAGAGGAGAAATATCTTGACCAGAGCACAGGATAATTAATGGCCAGGTTGCACCAAGAACCCAGGGCTTTGATTTATGTAGTCCACTCTTTCCATGGTCCTGGCTTGTGGCATTTCTCTCCATGCTGAAGACTCGGTCCCCACTCAGGCCCTTGCTATTTGTCTCTGATAAGGGGAAGCTAAGCCACCCCACCCTGTACATTGTTGTAGAGTCCAGTGACCATAAGAACTTCTGGAGCTCACTCAACCAGCAGTTGGGGAGGTTGAGGGTAATGCTTGCCTGGGTGGCAGCCCCAAACTTGAGATAGCCCAAGGCCCCAAGGCTTAGGAACAGAATGGTGATTATGAACATGCCCCCGTACAGGATGAGTGGAAACTGGGTCTGGTCCCTCATCTTGTTTTCTAGAGGCAAAACCTGTGAACAGAGGAGCCACAGACAATTACACAGTGGCCCCCATTTATGTGGCATCCCCATTTACCCACTGTTTAATGTTCTAAATGCATCCATCTCAACCATCAAAAAGCTTGAGAAAAAAAGCCCATATAACTCCAATTTGTGGTGCCACCTTCAAATCCAGTAGGTACAAGGGACGATTGAGTTTAAAATATCTGTTATTGAAAAGACCTTAAAAGTCTTCTAGTCCACCCATCCACACTTGAGTATCCTCTACCTTATTCAGGAAAGGCTGTACCTATGATCAGGTTTGTGGTCCATGGATGAAGATGATCATCATCACCATCATTGTTGTTACAGGAAATCGCAGCTAGGATGCACAAGCTGGTGTCCTGGCTGGCGTTGTGGCCTGTGCTCAGCACATGAGGGGCTCGTCCCCAGTTTCAAAGCTGGAGGCACCCTTTCGGCAGTAACGCGGGTGTGCTGGCTGCAGTATCATTCTGGATTCCTTTTGCTTGGGGGTGGGGGTGGGGGGTATAGCTGACACACCGGACAATATAACAGCTCCTGACCAAAGGATGGAAAAGGAGTGAGGATTGCATGGGCACTGGACTGAAGCAACCTGTTTCCTCATTTGTGGTATGAGTTGTCTAGAAAAATCCCTAAGTGCTCACCCTTTATTCCACGCCAGCTGCCTGTAATCTGTGATTCTGTGTGCCAGGGTGGGAGTGCGGAGGCATCAGCTCTAACTGCTCACGCAGCAGTGTGCGCATGCGTGTGTGTGAGTGTCAGGGGTATGGTGGAAGAGGAGAAAGGGTGGGGGGTGGGTAGACCCAGACGAACTCCTGTCAAGGCAGATCTAAAAGGGAAACTATTAACTTGATTTTTAAAAGAGGAAAACCAGAAGAAGAAGAATCTGAGAGGGAGCAGGCAGGAGGGTGCAGGGGAAATGCATTGGCCTGGGAGCTAAAAGGCGAGGGCTTAAGCCCTGGCTTCGGACTTTAACAGCCTTATTCTGACAGGCACATCACATTACCTGCATGGATGTTAGCACCACTTCAACCTGGCGATAAAATTCGCATCTGTCTCTTTAACTTTTAATTTTGAAATACTTCAGATTTACAGAAAAGTTGTGAGAATAGTACAAAGAATTCCCATAACCTTTCACCCAGACTCCCCAAAGTTAACTCATTCACTCGCTCATAGTCTCCTTCTGGATGTGAACGTGCAGTGTTGGGATATATATATATCTATTCCCATACATATACGTGTGTGGGGTATATGTGTGTGTGTATTTTTTCTGAGCTGTATGAGACTGACTTCAGGTTTCCTCTTGTGATTTTATTCAAAGGGTTCAGAGGATAAGAAAATATTTGAAAACCATTGCTGAGATCCTTTTTAGTGCTGATTTTTTGTATGTTTATGTTATTTTTCTTCATACTGGATTCAAATAGCACTAGCACACAAATGTGCTGATTAAGGGTGTATTAAACTAAATTGTAGATATTTAATATGAAGACCATAATGCTAACGTAAGTTGAATTGTTGACAGGGATTGTCATATGAAGTTTTCATTTCTCCCATTTTACAGATGGAGAAAATGAGGTCCACTGAAAAGAAATTTGTTCAACACCCCATAACTTTCACTGTACTAGGGGGGCTAAGACTCTAGCCCAAAGATTGGGTAAAGTGTGGCAATTGCCCAAACATTCTTGGAGGGTGAGGTCTGGAGCTTGGTCTCCAACTAGATGCTTGATGAGGGTGGAACCAAGAAAATGGTCATTGGGCAAGCCTGGGGAAAGGGTGGGTCATCAGGAGGCCCCAGGGAGAAGAAACCATCATCTTAAGAATGACTCTCAGACTTTGACATCTAATGAAGTATGCCCTGCAGGTTTATGGAACTGTTCTGGGCCCATGACTCATGTTTCCCTCCCAATTTCTCTTTATGGTAATGGAAATGTTTATCTTTGTCTGTCCATTCGTGTATTGGAAGCAGATAAATTGTTTTGTAAGTTTCAGGGGTCTACATCCAGACAGGACTTTTCCCCAAGACAAACTGAATTTTCTTTAAACTCATTATGATACGACTTTGTACTTAGTATTGCTATTGAAATAAGATTTTTTGAATATTGTAATGTCTTTTTGGAATTCAGAGGGTAGAGTGTAACAGTTTGACATTGTTTATGAATTCCAAAAATAGATATTGGATTATGTTTGTAAACTGGTCTGTTCCTCTGGGCATGATTAAATTATGATTAGGGCTTTGATTGGGCCATGTCAGTAGGACATGTGGGTGGGGACTCACAGAGAAAACCATGTGGCAGAGAAGAGAGTTGAAGTTTTGAGCTGGAGCCCAGGAAGTAAACACTCAGGAGAAGAATAAGAGGAATAAAGACAGCTCCACAGAGACAAAGCCTAGAGAGCCTGATGGCCTACAGCTGATACTGGAAGAAGCTGGGACCATGGGGCCTTAAGAGGAAGAAGGAAGGCTCTTGTTCCAACATGTGGCAACAGATTTTGGTGAGGGAAGTACCTTACGCTTTATAGCCTGGTAACTGTAAGTTTCTACCCCAAATAAATACCCTTTATAAAAGCCAACAGATTTCTGGTATTTTGTATCAGCACCTCTTTGGCTGACTAATACACATTATTTTTAAGCCTTCTCTTACACACTTGGTAAGAACTGGTGAAACAAAATAACAATAAAGACTTACTCTGTGCCTGGCAATGAGCTATATTATCTCAGTGAGTCCTTACAACAACCCTGCTTTGTAGATATTTTAATTTCCATTTTTACAGATGAGGAAACAGACCCTCAGAGAGCTTTTAAACAGCTTGCCCAGGATCGTACAGCTTGAAAGGGCAAAGCCAGTCTTCACACCCATGTCTGCGGGGCTCCGAAACCAGTGCTCTTCCCCTAGGCTACACTGCATCAAGGGAAGGACACTCACCCCATCCGATAGCTTACCACTCCAATACCTTCGAAGGCAAAGAGCGCGGTCCTGAAGAACAGGGGGTAGGTCTTCCAGTTTGCCACTAGGGGCAGGCTGCGGGGGTCTGGGATTTCCTGACAGAGAAACCCAGGACAAATGGTTACCACAAAAATGGATTTGAACAAAAAAAGCAATGGAAATGAAATTAACAGAGAGACAGCCAACTAGCCAACAGGGTTCCACAGTGTTCTCCACTTTCTGTGGACCTTCTCCCTTTGGCGGCAGGACCTTGATTCTTTTATAGGACAGAGGCAGCAGGAACCCTCCAGACACAGGGAGGAAGTACCAGTGAGGAAGGCTCAATTCTAGGACCAGTCCTAACCTAAAATCCCTTAAGCAAGTGGTGAGCGGATTGTCCTGTCCTGGGGGTGAAGGGGGGTGGATTTTCATCCTTGCTCAGGCAGCAGTGTCCTCAGGAGGAGCAGACAACCCGAAGAGTTCATATCCAACGCCTGTTTCCCTTCCTTGCTGCTGGCTAATGAAAAGCAGAAACAGTGGCAGCTATTTCAACTCAACTCTTTGGGATCCAACAAGCTTTTTGGTCCATTAGCATTATCAGGGGGCTTGGAAAGTATAGCTTATGTGTACAAAGTGCTTGGAGTTTTGTGACTCTGGGTGTGGTCAGGCACCACTGGCATCCACCGGGAGCTTGTGAATCTCAGAATCTCAAGGCCCACCCCAGACCTCCAGAACCAGAATCTGCATGGGAACAAGTTTCCTAGGTGGTTTGGATATACATGGGAGTTTGAGAAGCACTGTTCAGAGCTGCTGCTGCTGCTGGACTGAAGAGCAATTCTTCAGAGCACCCATCCCCATACTTGACTGGTCAACAAAATCAGCAGGGAAACAAACAACAACAAAAGGAAACAAAAGCAACCCTCAGATTCCTGGGTTCCAAATTCCAAAGATTCAGATCCAGTGCAACCAGGACAGGGCCTGGGAATCTGGTATTCAACAAAGTCCCAATGTAATTCTGATGCTCAGTCTGGTTTGGGGGAGATTACAGCTTACATTTAGTAAGTATCTAGAATGTACTAGGCAGGGATCTAAGCTCTTCACATGTATTAACCCATTTGATTCTCACAGCCCTAGGGGATAGGTCCAAGTATCAGTCTCATTTTCAGATGGGAAAAGTGAGGCACAAAGAAGAAAGGTAGGGAGCGGATGTAGCTCAAGTGGTTGAGCACCTGCTTCCCAAGTATGATGTCTCAGGTTCAATCTCTGGTACCTCCTAAAAACAAACAAACTAGTGAAAAAACCAACTCTCATTGGGGGGCAGATATAGCTCGGTGGCTGAGTGCCTGCTTCTCATGTACGAAGTCCTGGGTTCAATCCCTGGTACCTCCTGAAAAAAAAAAATTAAAAAAAAAAAAAAGAAAAAAGAAAAAAGGTAACTTGCCAAAGATTTGAAATAGTTGGAGCATTTAGGGAACTTGGCACTAGAGCAGAGTTTCTCAACCTTGGGACTACTGACATTTGGAGCCGGATAATTCTTTGTTGTAGGAGACTGTCCTGTGCATTGTAGGGTGTTTCGTAGTATCACTGGCTTTTACCCCCTAGATGCCAATTGTACCTCTCCTCCCAGTTGTGACAATCGAAACTGTCTCCAGACATTGCCAAATGTCCCCTAGGGGTTAAAATGGTCCCCAGTTGAGAACTACTGCTCTAGAGTCTATACTTTTAACCACTAAACTCACTCTGCTGCTTCTGTAAGAACGATTGGGTTCTCGCCAGTAGTTTCACACAGCAACCTAATGAGTGAGGAATTATTAGCCCTATTTTTCAATGCTACGAGCTTATGAGTGACAGAACTAGGACTTAGCACCACATTTCAAGCCTTTTCCTTTACTGATTCTCACCTACAGTGGGTATCTGGGGAAGTTTTTGTGCCTTGTGAATGAGCTATGCTGAAGGATAGGGACTCTAATTTTTTTTTTTTTTTCAATTAAAGCAGTTTTCTTCACACACCATACAATCCATCCAAAGTGTACAATCAATGGCTCTCAATATAATCAGAGTTGTGTATTCACCACACAATGATGTACCTAATCTTTATTCCTGATTTCTCTTTTCTTTGTTCAAGTCTTTGTAATGGATCTCTATGGGCTTAACTGCTCAGGAAACTGACCCCCTAAGCATCAGTTATAATTTCTACGGGCACTTCCCCAAGTACTGTTGATTGGTTCCGGGGTGGAACCTGTCTCAGCTGAACCTCCATGCTCCTTTCTAGAATTTTGGGGGACCAGAGAGAATATCAGTGTCCTTCTGGTGGCTAAAATGGCAAAATGTAAAACCTCAAAACTGTGGAAGCTCTATGTTTTTCCTGACATATGGATGGAGCTGGTTTACATCAAGACAGAGGAATGAAAGCCACTATGCTGAGTAGAACTGAACAAAGAGGCATCCAAAGGCCTAATGAGGTTGACTCCTGGATCTGTGTCCCTGCTAAGCCTGTCTGCCTCAGGTCCTTCTTGAGGCTTGGCTGTGCCATGAAACTTCAAATCTTTTGAATATAGTCCCCTTATTTTTTCCAGTTACTTCAAGTTCGGTTGAGCAAGAGTCCTCATTACAGTTTTTTCCTTGATAAAGAAATATCTGCTTGTTGAAGGAAAAATAGTCTTAATATCAATAATCTGCTCCTAAAAATCTGATGATCTGTGATAAAACTCTAACTGGAAGCCAAGGTTCTATTATTTTAAATGGGAAGAATTTTATCACATGGCACAGCAAATCCAAAATACCCAACCAATTCTTCAAACTTAACAAAAACTCAGTAAAATGACTGAGTAAATAACAAACTATGATATTAAACTTTAAATGCTTAAAATTTTAGTGCAAATTTATGTGGTTGTTAACAAAATATTGCCTTGTCTATAGCAATATCCTTTACATCCTCTTTGTGGATGATTATTCTGTTTTCCAAACTCTGGGTGGGATTCTAATATTTGACCAATTGTATCTGGAATTTAATACAATGCAAGAAATGTTTCAAGACATTTCCCATGGTTGTTTTGTTAAACGTGTTACATTCTGTTTTGGGGACATTAATGTAAATGTTTCCTATATAAACATCATATGAAAAATTTTGTGGTGATAGAGATAAATTCATTCTATGAAATTTGGGTATTAAAATCTAAAGAGAGGGAAGCAGATGTGGCTCAAGCAGTTAGACTTTTGCCTACCACATGGGAGTTCCCTGGTTCGGTTCCGGTGCCTCCTAAAGAAGATGAGCAAGGCAGTGAGCTGATGCGATGGGATGGCATGGTGAGCCGATGCAAGAAGATGACACAAAGAGATGACACAACAAAGAGACACACAAGGAAAAACAATGAGAGTCACAACAAGCAGGGAGTGGAGGAGGCTCAAGCAATTGTGCGCCTCCCTCCCACATGGGAGGACCTGGGTTCAGGTCCAGTGCTTCCTAAAAAGAAGACAAGCACACCACAAACAGACACAGCAAGAACAAATAATGAGGGATGGGGGAGAAATAAATAAATAAATCTTAAAAAAAAAAAAAAGATGCTCCCTATTGATAAAACAGGGGAATGTTTTGCAGGACAATCCTGCATGTATGTCAAACAATACTGATGTGTTTAAAGTCAGTACATTCCACACATTCCAACCTGAAATTTCCCTCTCCAGAGGAAATCATTGTTAAGAGTCTGGTAGTGGATATATTTCCAGGTTTTTGTTCTACTCGTGCACGCACACGTATGCACGCATACCTGTGGAGGTGATGGGGTGGGGCGGGGAACCTGCCTGGAGGAGGTGCTGGAAGACGAGGACGAGGCTTCCCAGCATGAGAACGTTGGCCAGCAGCACCAGGAAGGGCAACGCGGCCAGTACGTAGATGCGGAAGTCCATGGTGGGTGTGGGAATCACGACCCCTCTATCCTGGCAGTCGTTCCTGGTCCCATTGGCTGTTTCAATCACCTACAGATAAGAGAAGAGGAAGGCGCACCTTCGCTGTGACCTGTCAGTCCCCCACCCGTGCCTCCACCCTCCAGCCATGAGGGCTTCCTCTGCCCAGGCGCTCTCCCCTCCCCCAACCTTCCTCAAGTTGGTGTCTACTCAGCCTTCAGAGACGACGCCCCAGTCCTTTTCCTCAATAGGGCTTACATATTTTTTGCAATTTTACTCTAGTGAGGCTACTACCAAATGTTCCTCTCTACCACTAGAATGTTTCCTGAGGGCAGCGACTTTATCCATGTGTTCACTGCTGGATACTCCGCATAGTGATGGACTCGAGGTACATACTCAATACATATTTGCTGAATGAATGAATGGATTCATTAATTGAAAGAAAAAATTTATGACATTCTGAAGAGAGACAGAGATGGCATAGATACTTTGGTTTTTTTATTTTTTCAAATAATGGTTTTGCTTTATGATTGCAAAATAATAAGTATTTGGTGGCAAAAAAATTAGAAATATAAAGAAGCAGAAAGAAGAAAATAAAAATTATCTTTTGTTGGAGAAAAGGCCCCAGAAGAAGAGAAGTGAGCCGTTCGCCTGATAGTCTACAGCTGACCTTGTGGAGAAACCAGAAGAGCTAAGCCCGGAGAGAAATGCAGCTCCGGGAAGAGAGGAACCCAAGAAGCCTGAACCCTGGCAAACGTCGGCAGCTGTCTTGCTCCAACATGTGACAATGGACTTTGGTGAGAGAAGAACTTAACGCTTTTTTCCTGGTATCTGTGGGCATCTACCCCAAATAAATACCCTTTATAAAGACCAACCCATTTTTGGTATTTCACATTAGTACCCCTTTGGCTGACTAATACAGGTGGGTACTCAATTGCTTGAGCCACATCTGCTCCCCAAGGACCAGTTGTTTTCTTTTCCTTTGTTTTATAAAATAAATGAAAATGCAGTTGGATAGTGAAAAAAAAAATTTTTGAAGACTTTTTTTTGCAGTAATTGTTTAAACCAGTAGTAACATAAAATAAAATAGAAGTAACCCAGACGCCTGTCAATAATGGACTTGGCAAATAGGTTACATCTGGGGAGGTCTCTGATATATTATTAAGTAAGAAAAAAAATGACAGATCAATATCATAGTTTGAAAAAGAATGATTACTACATATGTATGTTCAAATATTCAAGGGAAAAACCTGAAAAGCAAGTCACATAACTTATAGCAGTGTGTGCAAAGGTAGAGATTTATGGGGACCTTTTGGTTTCTATTTCATTATGTCTATGTTATTGTTTGATTTTGTTAAAGAAAGAGCTTGTGCTGCTTTTGTATTTTGAAGGAAAAAAATCAACCATAAAGATTTAAAAATGAGGACAAAAGATATACCTATAGATTCATTTCAGAGTGACAAATGCTGTTAATATTTTAGAGTGTGTGTATATATCTATATCTATATCTATATCTAGATATATATGAAAATAGGTATATTTATAAGAGTGAGGCTTAAGTGTACACATTGCTTTATAGCCTGCCTTTTTAGAGCCTTTAACACTGGAGTTTTTTTTTCCAGTGGTAGAGTATGAAAACACACATCTAACAAATATTTATTGGGCAGTTATTTTGTTCTAAATAGTTTCAGAGAAACTTTTCTAGCCTCGGTGAGCTCAAAAGCTAGTTACAAAAAGATGTAGACACATAACACTATTCAAGGAAAACTATAAATATATATATATAAAGTTGGGTTGGTTTGAGAAGAGAAAAATAAGGTGGCTCTTCCATTGTGTGGATCCGTGAATGCTCCCCAGAGCAGGTGGTGTTTGAGAGGAGCATTCAGGACAGGTGTGATTTGGACATGCAGAAATCAGAGAGTAGAGGAGGGACGACAGAGCATGTAGAAGGAGCAGCATACGAAAAGGCTTTGTGATACGAAAGGACAGGCTCTACTTGGGAATGGTGGATAGCACAGGTATGTTGGAGGATAGGCCATAAAAAGGAGAAGAGGAAGATCAGACTGAAGGGTAGGCAGGCAGGGGCCAGGTCACCCAGAGTCGTGTGAGGCAGGTTAAGGTGTTTAGAATCTAACCTGTCCAACAGGGAGGCATTGAAGATTTT